>JBCFYV010001001.1:20526514-21073618 GCA_039000515.1 Timema cristinae | reverse complement strand
TAAATCCCCCGATGCTACTTACAAAAAAAAATTAACATTACACTTTTTTTTTTTAAAAAAATCCTTTTTTTTATTAAAACTTGATTTTTTGTGAGAACCATTTGTCTAGCCTGGCGCTTTTGTGATCAATTATTATGTGAGTTGATTTGAAATGGGTTGAATTATTGTGGATATATTTTCGGCCGCAATGGAGCCCTCCACACGCAAGGAATGCCTCCGAGGCAGTGCGGCGGTAGTAAACCCACCATGTTTTACAACTCCAGGGGTGTAAATTCTCTGTTAATGTTCTCTCATCATCTATACAGGGTGCTCTCTCTCTCTGAGCGAGCATTATGGGGATAATTACACTTTTATTATGGTCTATGGACCGTGAGATTCACCGTGCGATCGGGATTTAAGGCGGTAGCAGCGGGTGTGAGAGATAAATAACCACTTTTCTCCCTAATGTGCCAAAATAGTTAAACTGGTCAGCCACAGGTCTAGGTGATCCCGCTTCGATTCCGGGTTACGCGCTGATGAAGATATTTTCCCTCTATGTATGGTGGGTTAGGACAACTGGTAAGTAGATATCTAGGGGCTAGAGTCGGATTATGCGTACTGTCCTAAGTTTAATTAGTTGCAAGTCTTGTATTCATATAGAGAAAGAAGGGCTGTACTTGCAATTTGTGTCTTTAATGTGACCTGTAAGCAGTGTTTGTAGTTGTGCAAACATTCTTAAAATTAAATATCCAAGAATATCCGGCACTGGGCATGTACTCAGCCCTTATGCAGGCTAGTGATGCCTGCGCCATCTGGTAGAATCCCATGGACTAGGGAGTTCAGAAATTGTGGTGGTTCCCGTTGTCTTACACACTGAATTTCTATGAGCAGGCGTGAAACAATCTACCAATTTTACCTGGGAAGGTAATTTCACATAACTTCCAAGGTTGTTTCACAAAACCACAACCGCATAAGACCGACGGTTTTACTTCCCCTTCGAAGTAAGTTGTGCTACGGATTTTTATCGCTCAAGAAGAATTCATTGACCTCAGCTGGGTTTGAACCCACGAACATTGGGTCCTGAGGAGAGCACTTTACCCCAAGGACACACATATATATAGGCCTACACATTATTTATATTTATATATTAACCACTCGGGCTTTATACCCCTATTAATCGAAAATTAGCTCACAGTTCAGTTATGGTTACCGCCTACTTGAAGGGAAATATCCTCACACCGGTGGGATTTCTTCTGGTAATGGCAGTTATGAAGTTTCAAAACCACTAACAATCCTCAAACTATGTTAGAGAATATTATGTTATCATTTAGAGAAAATGCACCCGAATTCGTGGGAAGGAAAAGTGTGGAAACATTTATGAGAAAATCACTTTCACTGCATCCAGCCAAGATTCAAACCTCAGCCTTGCCATAGCCAGAAATCCAGATTATTTGGGCTTGACACTTATTCCATCAACCCACTGATGTGATATAATTGATTTTTTTTTTTTTTAGATTATGATAACCGTGAACACAGTTTGTTAAAACTTTGTTATTTAACTAGTGCGTTGACTACAATCGCCTTAAAAACATGTAAAGGAAACTTGAGTCTATAGTATAGGGTAAGGCCCCCCCCCCCCATTATTTGTCCGCCTTAACCCCTCTGTTTGCAGATTCAATCTTTATTACTGCGAAATAGGAAATTTTTTACTGGTGCTAAATTTTATTACAATGAAACCATCTCTTTATCTATCAGACATTTATAGCCGAATATGAAAATCTGGTTTAATTTATGTGGATTATTCAGTATCTTACCCCCCCCCCTCCCCTCACCACATTTTCCCTTGAGTAAATTGTCCTGCCTCACATTTTGAAACAACAGCGGAATCTTTAGACCTGTACGATTCTTCGCTCTCGTTATTTTGGAGCTATAGTCCAATTTTCATAGGAAAGGCCTCTCTTATCTGATAGCAATAAACACTACTAGATCTACTTTTCCGTATTCATACATTAAGTCATATCATCTGCAGATATAACTTTTTAAATAAATTATCAATATCTCTAAAATAACGAGTAAAATGTTATCAATTTTTACCACAAAAAGTTTGTATTTTCTAAAAGGTTCTTTTTTATGAAAATTGGACTGTAGCTATATTGCTAAGCCTACCATTGATTAAAGTTGTTGGATATTTACAGCAATACTTACTTATGGTAAGCAAAAACTTAATGTAATTGTAAAAAATTGGCTCTTTTTACTTTTCTTAACCACATAGAAGCTTACTCAACATAAAAACCCCTTCGAATGGAAGAAACCTTGTACATTAACGAGCTTTTGGCCATAAACTAGTTTAATACTAATATTATTGATAGCATTTTTGTTTCATTGCGTCCTAGTATCCGTTTGTGTTTTAAACATATAATAGTAACTCTAGTTGATTAAGTATGAGAGACCCACTTCGGTGGTCCCATGGTCTAAGTCGTTAATCGTGAAGTGGGTGTACTGAGGGTGGTTTTTCCAAAATTGTTCCATGCAAATCCGGCCATTACACCTATAAAATATAACCTTCCTCATCCCTAAAACCATTAATGTAATTAGTATATATAGTCGTGTAGCCTGACTGAACAGGTAATAAGATTTGATAATATTTTATATATAATATATATATATTATATATATATATATATATATATATGAGAGAGAGAGGGGGGGGGGGGTCATAGGGCCGTAATCAACAACTTGACTAAAGGCCGGTCTTATGAATAACGGATAAATATTGTTATCGGGAGGTTAAAGTTAGCGACCAGATAAAAGTTATCAGCCACTTTAATGTTTTACGCGTCTTATGAACTGAATTTATCTGCCAGATAGCTATCTGTAGGATAAATATATTTTTATGCAGAGCACGCAAGGTTGGTACTGCAATGTCTGATCACTAGAACTTATGATAAAGAGAAAACATTGGTCGTAATACCAATAAATTAATCACTAAATAGCCCTGTTGACGTCACTCGCATAATTATTGGCTGGCTAGATCACGTGATTCCCTTCAAGTAATGTTCACTTAAAGTAAAAGACCTCCCAGAACATATCTTACGTTAAGTTAACTGCAAGTCAACATTAAGTTAACTGTATCGTGATCGCTTCCATTTAAACACACGAGGAGATCCTTTACGTTAAGTCACGTTAAGTTAACTTTAAGTTAACGTTAAGTTGATCAAGATCCCGGCATTAACATTCACTTGGTCAAGTTCTTGCATACGCCCCTAAGTGAATCAAGCCCTTAAGTTGTATGCCTCGTCTGTGAAATATAAAAGAGTAAATAGTTTTATTTTTATTTTGACAAAGTGTACATTAAATATAATTCCAATTGCTGTAACGTTTATCATCCCCACGAGGTTGTCGTCAAACCCATCAATTATTTTTGTCCACCATTGTGTAATGCGTTCTTGAGTTACTAAATAGTGAGCTAAAAAATTTTACCATCCGTATTCTAATATAGTCTGTTAATAAGTTCATTTAGCTATTTATAATTATTTATTTATTTATTTGGGTTATTATTATTATTATTATTATTATTATTATTATTATCACCGTGTCTTACTGCCCGTTCGGTTTATACGCGCTTACGCTAATGTCTAATGGTAGGTTGGTTGTGATATGAAATGGAGGACCTACAGTTTAACGTGGGATCCGAACCACGGTGGAGGCCTGGCATTCCACACATTCACAGGTTGTGATTAATACACGTCTTGTCAGAGGTGAAGGAAGGGTTTGGTAATAAGATAAATCTGTGCCGGGACCGAGGATTGAGCCCCGGAACCCCAGCACAAAAGTCTGACTGACACCTTACCCCTAGACCACCAGGTCACCCTTTGGGGTATTTAATGGGTACTTTTTGAACCGGCTGATCAGCACAGGATCATTTCTATCAGTGAACTTGAAATGAACTTCCAATTTTGCCGGTAAAGGTATTCTAACATACCTCCCAAGGTTTTTTAACATGCCACAATCGACATGGGACCGATGGCATTACTTTCCCTCCGAAGGAAGTTGTGCAACATATTTTTATCGCTAAAGAAAATTCCGTCAACCCTAGCTGAGTTTAAAACCACAAACATCGGGTCCTGAGGACAGCACTTTACCCCAAGACCACAGCGGTCGACAAGTGACTTGTTAAAATCTCACAATTTTATCACTGCTATTTAAACAGAACTATGTAATCTGTTCTTGAGTTACTAATGCTCACAATTTGACCACCCCTGTTCTAATAGAGGTAATCTGTTCTTGAGTTACTAATGCTCACAATTAATCTGTTCTTGAGTTACTAATGCTCACAATTTGACCACCCCTGTTCTAATAGAGGTAATCTGTTCTTGAGTTACTAATGCTCACAATTTGACCACCCCTGTTCTAATAGAGGTAATCTGTTCTTGAGTTACTCCTTAGAGCCCAAAAGATTCCAAATAGTTTAATGCCGGTGGATCCAATGACGTTCTAAGACGAGGTAATTATTAGAATAGCTTTGAAGTTATCGGGAGAGCATTGTTATTCCCCCTCCCCCAACAAACCCTCTCTCTTGGATCATTAAAAATACATAAACCAAGCAGAATACACGTGTAGGTGTCATGTCTTTAGTTTATTGGTGATTTTACAGGAAATAGAGAAGAGGGAAACTCTATTCCTAGTAATTAAGAAATTTGCAGGCCAAGCTAAGGGCCCCAGGGATTTTAGTTCGATTCTGGAAGGTATCTGGAAGCGGTTAATGCATCCATATATGTGCTGGTTTGCTCGTGTTTTCAATTTTTTTTTTAGCACCTTGTCTTACTACCTGTTCAGGTTATACACCGTGTTTTCAGTCACTACTACTATTTATGGTTGAACTAGCATTTAATCTATTCGTATTAGTGACCTAAAGCCTGTGTCATAGACTTGATAACATCTAGCTTAAGACTACAAATTTTCATAAGAAGAGCCTTCCTAATATAACAGTTACAAAAGTTAGATCCACCTTCACGTATTCATACGTCAAGTCATGTTATCCACAGATGTCACTTTTGATGGATATTATCAATAAAATTATACTAATAATATAGTTAAATTGTATCCATGCTGACAGTAAAATTGTTTGTAGTTTTTAAGAGGTTTTTTCCGCATGAAAATCGGACTGTAGGTAGAAATTTTTTTTCGTACCATTCGTTACATGGTGGTGCTGTATTATGTTAAATACTTTTTTAAACAACCGGGTAATTGAAGCCAGGGAAATTGATTTATTCTCTATTTTAAAACTTTACAACAAAATTGAAAAATGATTTCAAAATAAATAAATAAATAGTACGGAACTCCGCACGGACTTTCTCGCTCTATTGTTTAAAATTGGAGATATTTACTCAAAACTCGTAATATATGTGAAACGTAATAATATACACTAGCGAACCCAAGCTATGTATAGGTATTAACTATGGCACTGTCTTAGGTATGAGGAAGATAAAATTTAGAGGAAGTGTACTTGCATTTGCTAGGAGGGAGAGTGAAAAGCCATTTAGGGGAAACCAACATCGGCACATCCGACCAGAATTTGAGCCTTGGTCTTCCTGCCATCGGCTGTATTGTTTTATGCAGGAGTGACGCCTTAGGCCATATGTCCACTCTCAGACCACGTGGCCACCGACATGGGTCAATACACTATTAACTAGAACATTAGGGAGGAAAATCAACTTTAGATCCAGGGAGGAATGATGGGAGATGTTTCAACTTGAAATTATGGTAACCTGGCGGTCCAAAGGTAAGGTGTCAGACTTCTGTATTGGGGGTCCGGGGTTCAATCCTTGGTCCTGGAATAGATTTATCTGATTACCAAACCATTCCTTCACCTCTGACAAGACGTGTAATAATCACAACTTGTGAATGTGGGGAATGCCAGGCCTCCACCGTGGTTCGGATCCCACGTTAAACTGTAGGTCCTCCATTTCATCTCACAATCACCCTACCATTACACATTAGCGTAAGTGCGTATAACCCGAACGGGTAGTAAGACGTGGTGCTAATAATAATAATAATAATAATAATTATAATAACTTGAAATTAAACAATAATTATAATATTGTAGTAACAATACTATCATGGAGTGACCGAGGTGTACTGTTCACACTTGACCATGATGGTCATGAGGTAAAGTGCTCACCTCAGGATCTCATGATCGTGGTTTCAGACCCAGCTGAGTTTGGCACATTTTTTACTGAGAGATAAAAATCCGTGGCACAACTATTTTTGGGGGGTGGAAGTAAAACCGTCTGTCCCATGTCGATCGTAAAAGAACTCTGAATGGTGTGTGAAAATACTTTTACCGGACAAATTGGTAGGCCCTTTAGTTCTTGCTTATAGAAATTATCGTTTGCTGATATAATAAGTCGGTTCAAAAAATTCACTTTAAGGTGTGATGAAAAGGTGATGCGAGAACATAAGTGTTTCTTGCAGTTTTTATGGCAAAACACGTATTTTGGCCAGAATAAATAAATATTGCTCCAGTTCAAACATAGAATTTAATTTTCTTCACATGTTGACCTCAAAATTTCTTGAATATCTCTCAAGGATGTCTTAAAATTTAATGACAACTTTTTCTCTTCATTTAAAACGTTTCTCATGATAATGGATATTCAGAAACTGTTAAATGTTAACCATGTGAGGAAACTTAAACTATATGTTTGTACTGAATTAATATTTTACTTATTTTAGCGGCCAAACAAAAAATGTTTTGCCATAAAAACTGCAAAAACACTAACCTTTGCCAGTCCCCTTCCATCCCACCTTAAATACCTCAAATCAATAAAATACTGTTCACATAACTATCAGGTGGTTATCCATAAACCACGCAACGTGGTTGAGAACGGAGCAGGGGTGGGGGTGGTATGATGTCTACATGGGGGAAGACATAGTTCTCATACTTATATTCTAGTGTTGAATTATTATTATTATTATTATTATTATTATTATTATTATTATTATTATTATTAGCACTGCGTCTTACTACCCGTTCGAGTTATACGCACCTACGCTAATGTGTAATGGTAGGGTGATAGTGAGATGAAATGGAGGACCTACAGTTTAACTTGGAATCCGAACCACGGTGGAGGTCTGGCATTCCCCACATTCACAAGATGTCTTGTCAGAGGTGTAGGAAGGGTTCGGTAATCAGACAAATCTGTGCCGGAACCGAGGATTGAACCCCGGACCCCAGCACAGAAGTCCAACACCTTACCTCTAGACCACCAGGTCACCTTTAGTGTTGAAATAATCATTTATATTCAAGGATTTAAAATTGTTTCTGAGTAGTATTAAATCTCTTGTCCATCTTTTAGTGTCACAAAAGCTTACGTATGAAGTAATTTACATTCACTCCTGATTTGAAAAGTTACGTAACACTGTTTAGGGGAGGGGAGGTGTCAATCTAAATGATTACTTGGTGTTACATGGGGTAGAAGAAGGTGTGGTGGTCAAAATAAGGTAAAAATAAAAGCGTTACGTGTTTTATGGATGACCTTTATTAAAATTACGCACCACGTCATAAAGCATATTGTTGTATGGACCGTAATTACAGTCGCTACCTGTGCGCAAGTTTCCTATCGATGGAACTGATACAATTTAAAAAGAAAAAAAAATCCTATACTTAAAAAATACAAAAAAACACGTGACAATAGGATTAATCTGTGTGACTATCTCATTGTTGCGGAAGAGGAACAATCAGGACCGTAATTAGGGCAGGCATTGTCATGACGCGCGTGTGGAATGGAAAGGGGGCAAGGGTGGGGGGGGCTGAAAGATCGCGTCCCTAACCACGCGTGTAGCGTACCTGACTAATTCTGATTCTCTGCCTCTCGTAGAGGGATGAGGTGTGTATATTTAATATCCAACCAGGGGGGGTTTTTAGTTCCATTGTTGCCGATGAAACTGGAGACGCTTCTGTCATCCACGGCCTTGGCCTTGGGCGAGATCATGAAATGAGGGGGTAGTGGGGAGGAATAGCCATTAGCTCTTGTTTTGTGTCTGGCAGAGGGAATCTCTTTGGCGTAATTTGACTGCTATGATATCCTTCAACACATACACAGTACACACTCTCTACTAAAACAATTGTGTTTTTAAATATTTAACCTGCACTTTCTAAGCAAACATACTTTCTTTAATGTATATATTACTTAAAAACTAACTCATCACAGGAAAATATATTGTGATGTTATTTTTGGAGGGAGAGTAGAAATTCGTCTAGGAATAAATACCCCCCTTAGTACACCCGACTGGTATTCGAACCCTGATATTCCCGTAATTTGTATTCTAGTCCATTACGATAGTGACATGTGACACCTTGAACTATTTGATTACCAAAGCGTGTTTCTTTTGGTTTTTTTAAGGAGAGGGCATTAGTTGATATTATTAAAATACTTGTCTAAAATTGAGTTTTTATCAGTAAACTCTCAAAACTCTGCTCATAAAATCGTTCAATTAACATAGCCTGTAAAACACTGCTCCATATATATTAATTAGTTACGTATAATGTAAATAACGCGTTTCAAGAACAGTATTTTAGCAGTTTTTATATAAAACTATTTCTTGGACAAAATAAATGAAGTAATTATTAAGTAGAAACATAGGAGAACTTTATAGTCAAAACTTGGTACCTCTCAAGTGCTGTACTATACTAAATACCGGACGGCACCTACCCTGACCAGAATAAAGTGGGCCAATCAAGTATGTTCATATGCGAAACTGGCCCGTTCATTCTGGTCTAGGTAGGGGTCGTCCGATATTTAGTAAAGCGCCGCACTTGAGGCGTACTTAGTCTGACTTTGAAAACTGACTCGATGTTTAGTTTTCTACACATGTGTCTGTCAAGATTTTCCTGGAATTTTATGACAACTTTTTCTCTTAATTTAAAAAGTGTATCATCTAATGCCGCTATGTTCATGACTAGAGCCCAGCTTTTTATATAGTTACATATTTTAATCTTACCAGTTAGAAATGTGAAGTGAAATGTCAACGGATTAGGTTGTTAGAGACTTTATTTTCAGTTTTAATTTGACATATTTCTGCATATTTTACTGAAATCTACACATTTCAAAGCTATCACATAAAATTTAATATTTTGCGAGTTATTTTATCGTAATATTATTTTATGCATTTTTTGGGGATAATACATTTAAATTATATGTTACTAATTTTCAGGCAACCTGTACCTTTAAAATGGAATGTATTCAGTGAAGGAATGGCAGAATGCAACGTTCAAGACAGGTATGATGGCTTTAGAGAGAGGATTACAGTTGCCGTAACGTAACTTTGTGTCTGACGTTTATCATGCTGTGAAGGAGAGGGAATGCGGCGTTGCCTCAGCAGCACGTCTATCGCGCGGTGTGTCAATTTGTAAACACAAGTCAACGAGCTGTAAAAACATTAATTCTTGGATATGATCATCTCATTTCCACGTTTCTCTTTGGTCGGGAGAATAGATGAATACAAACTTATGAAGAAAACGGAACCCAAAGCTATATTTGTATTAATTTGGGGTATTAAGGCTTATTCAATTTATAGATTTTCCCATTCTTACATATCTTTCAAAATATGTTAAATGTTTATGCTATACATTTATGTTCATATTTTGTAGGCTAAAACTAAATAAAATTACAGGCTCTACTCATGACCGATATTCAAGAATTGTTGATATAAGCTTGTGAAGAAAATTAAACTCTATGCTTCTACTGAGGAAGTACTTTATTAAGTTGAGCAAAAAAAAAAAAAGTTTGCCATAAAAACTGCAAAAAAAAACACTGCCCTTAACTTAAGATACCTACTCTCCCACCTTAAAAAAAAATTTGCTTTGAACGTATAAATAAAAATACAATTAATTAGGTCAACTCGATTGTATCATAAACCCATGTCACAAATGGGCCCAAATGACATCGAGATTAGTTGTCACTCGACTCTGGTGACAGATGGATCATTTATCATGATTTACCTAATGTCATCATGAAAAGTGTTGGCTGACATGTTAACATATACCTAACAGTAGTAATCCTGCGTTTATACAGCACGTGGTGAATAGAACACCAATTTTTCAACCCCTCTTTCCATACCTACATTCCCAGTATTCCCCGGTGGAACTTGACCACAGAGTAACGCTGGAACCAGCAAGACTTATGATCGACTACTCTAGCCAGGTTGTGACGAGTATACCAGCCTGGTAGCAGCTCTAACCATGTTGTGACGAGTATACCAGCCTGGTAGTAGCTCTAGCCATGTTGTGACGAGTATACCAGCCTGGTAGTAGTTCTAGCCATGTTGTGATGAGTATACCAGCCTGGTAGTAGCTCTAGCCATGTTGTGACGAGTATACCAGCCTGGTAGTAGCTCTAGCCATGTTGTGATGAGTATACCAGCCTGGTAGTAGTTCTAGCCATGTTGTGACGAGTATACCAGCCTGGTAGTAGTTCTAGCCATGTTGTGACGAGTATACCAGCCTGGTAGTAGCTCTAGCCATGTTGTGACGAGTATACGAGCCTGGTAGTAGCTCTAGCCATGTTGAGACGAGTATACCAGCCTGGTAGTAGTTCTAGCCATGTTGTGACGAGTATACCAGCCTGGTAGTAGTTCTAGCCATGTTGTGACGAGTATACCAGCCTGGTAGTAGTTCTAGCCATGTTGTGATGAGTATACCAGCCTGGTAGTAGTTCTAGCCATGTTGTGACGAGTATACCAGCCTGGTAGTAGTTCTAGCCATGTTGTGATGAGTATACCAGCCTGTTAGTAGTTCTTGCCATGTTGTGATGAGTATACCAGCCTGGTAGTAGTTCTAGCCATGTTGTGACGAGTATACCAGCCTGGTAGTAGTTCTAGCCATGTTGTGACGAGTATACCAGCCTGGTAGTAGTTCTAGCCATGTTGTGACGAGTATACCAGCCTGGTAGTAGTTCTAGCCATGTTGTGACGAGTATACCAGCCTGGTAGTAGTTCTAGCCATGTTGTGACGAGTATACCAGCCTGGTAGTAGTTCTAGCCATGTTGTGACGAGTATACCAGCCTGGTAGTAGTTCTAGCCATGTTGTGACGAGTATACCAGCCTGGTAGTAGTTCTAGCCATGTTGTGACGAGTATACCAGCCTGGTAGTAGTTCTAGCCATGTTGTGACGAGTATACCAGCCTGGTAGTAGTTCTAGCCATGTTGTGACGAGTATACCAGCCTGGTAGTAGTTCTAGCCATGTTGTGACGAGTATACCAGCCTGGTAGTAGTTCTAGCCATGTTGTGACGAGTATACCAGCCTGGTAGTAGTTCTAGCCATGTTGTGACGAGTATACCAGCCTGGTAGTAGTTCTAGCCATGTTGTGACGAGTATACCAGCCTGGTAGTAGTTCTAGCCATGTTGTGACGAGTATACCAGCCTGGTAGTAGTTCTAGCCATGTTGTGACGAGTATACCAGCCTGGTAGTAGTTCTAGCCATGTTGTGACGAGTATACCAGCCTGGTAGTAGTTCTAGCCATGTTGTGACGAGTATACCAGCCTGGTAGTAGCTCTAGCCATGTTGTGACGAGTATACCAGCCTGGTAGTAGTTCTAGCCATGTTGTGACAGTCACAACCACTTAACGCTAGTGACAATGCACTAACATTTACTTGGAGGGATAATAATAAAAAATTTAGTAAATATAACTCTAAATACACCTAACCGGGATTTAAGCCCCGATTGTCACATCATCGGAAATCCAGTATAAATTGAGTTTTATGGGTTTGACCATGTGATCATAATTATATACTAACAATCCCGCGTGGCGTTGTCCGTGACCCACGGTGGTATAAGAATTATAAAAGGCCCCCCACCCCTATGGTGCCCGATTTCAAATGGAAACGTTATCTTTGAAAGGTAATTCTAAGCCAGATTAAAAATATTTTCTTCAAAAATTTACTAAAAATAGCCTAGTTAAAAAGCTAATTAAAATTTTTAAAACCCGGCTTTGAGGTGCATTCGGACCCCCTTCCGTCCACCTATGTTAAAATTTTCAGATCTCCGTGTGCCGTAGATTTGGCTGGGTATCGCACACAAACTAACACACATACGCTTCCTTTTATTTTTATATAGAAGGCACAAGTATCAACAATTTTCTTACCGATGGGGATGTGGGAACCGCATTAATTTAATAATAACAAGAATAATACCTATCGTTTTATTTCAAAAGAACATGTTATGAACTCCCCCAAAAGGTCGTGATACCATTTACAAATAGTGGACTTGATAATTCTAACACTATATTTGCAGTAAGCGTCTTCATTGCCATGGTGGTTACTAAATCCCAAAACATCTCCAGAGTGATAATGAAAATTATAACGATATAATTGATCCCATCCTCATAATCACTTTGACGTGTAAAGGGTGCACTCTACCTTCTAAGACTGGGAGCATTTATTAATTAATAAAAGGGCGCCTTACTTTCCTTTTAGAAAATTCGTAAGCTAACGAATAGAGCAGTAAGCCGATATCCCGATCCCTCGTCTCACCCCCACTCCTTACCTTCCCAAATTCAGTTAGAAGCCACCGTCAGCCAAGGGAAGCCCGTATGCATCTTGTAACGGGGCTTGTCATAGAGTCCAGAACAACATAATCCAATTAATATCCGTCTCATCCCTCGCGTCTTCTTTTACTGGATAGGGTTTAACAGTAGAAAGGGGTGAGAGGGGGTGGTTTTTTTTTTTTTTTACCGTGGCGAGCCGAATTAACTTGTAAATGAGTCCCCTCCTATTTTCCTTGCATGAGACGATGCTAATGGTACGAACGTAGAGAAGGTTGAGTTCACGCCCTTGGTTTCAAATTGCATCGTACGATACAGCGATCGTAGTCGGTTTTTTTTTGTTGTTGTTGCAAGAGTGGAAGCCACTACGTGGAATTAAAGACTGATAAAGTGTAAATGGTGTTAGGATAATGTTTGCCCAAACCGGCGGCGTGTTAGTTACTTAGATCTAGAGCTGAACTAAACAGGTGATATATATTTGTATATCAACATAAATATTACGTTTAACACGAGGGTTATTAGTGTGTTAATTTAATGGGTGTGCGCTTAAAAGAGTTTGTATGGTGGAAATTACACCACAGTGAGAAACACATGTGTGAAAACACCTCATATGGACTCTGGCCGTGATTAGAGTTTTAACATTTCCCTCGCCATCAAACTTATCTCTTGTTAAAGTGAAGCCTTTTTTTTTCTTCTGTGGATTCACACTTTCACCGAAAAACAAGATCACAACAGAAATGTGCTCACGTGACGGGTTTTAAGCCTATCACAAGATTTCTTCCTCATCGGCCTCGAGATGTTCTGCTAAAATTTAATACATCTACTTTTTCACCTTTTCCCAAGAACCAATCAAATATCAAAAACAACACTCTTCGGGTGCGGCAGAAGGGAGCGCAAGTATTTTTACCGTTTTTATAGAATAAACATTTTTTGGCAAAAATAAATCAAATATTTCTCCATTAGCAACATAGATTTTAGTTTTTTGCACATGCTCATATAAACGGATCTTGAAAATCTGTCAAGGGTGTCGTGTAATTTTGTCAAAACTTTTTAAATAAAGAGAAAATGTTTTGACCAAATTCCAGGACATCTTTGACAGATATTCAAGATCTGTTGATATTGGCATGTGCAGAAAACTAAAATCTATGTTGCTACCGGAGAAATATTTGATTTATTTTGGCCAAAAAAAGTAATGCTATAAAATCTGTAAAATTACTCGGTCTTCCGCAACTTAAATCAGTGCGTATGCGCTGTAGAGCTAGAAATAATCACACGTCTTCGTTGGCTTTTGTGATTTGAAATTATACTCGGAAAGCTTGTTTATCGATTTATTTGACTGTACCACAACACAGAATTATAATTTGAAAAGAATCCATCGTGACAATGCATCATGGGTAAATATAGGGCGTGTGAATTGCTGTATCACTCTATCATATTCTGTTCTCTTTTCGGCGAACGCGTAAATTAAGCTTCGAGTTTTGTGAGGCTCAAATTATCAGCTAGTGTTAATTAAGATACAGTCCAATTTTCATTATAAAAACACGCTTCGGTGACCGCATGGTATATGGTGCCACTCTCACATTATACTAGACCACCGATGATGAGGAGATAAAGGTTTGAATCTCATTCGGATGTACTGAAGTTGGTTTTTTGATATATTAATTACACTCATAATTTATTAATAGGTTATCAACTTTGACCACAAAATTAAACATTTGTATTTTCTAAAAGTCCATTCTTATGAAAATTGGACTGTAATTAGACTTTTTACCTGATCTATCTTATCTTTACTTATGTTTTTAGCTGCGGTATATAAGGGAGGAAAATATGTATATATGGAATTTTAAATGTATAAACATTCTGGAATACCAAAGATATAAAATAATTTGATGAACTAACTGGTCTCGTGGCATAGTGCTCATATTTCCTGGATGCTGACCTATAGTTATAGGGTTCGATCTCCGATTGGTACTGGAAGATATTTCTCTAAAATGGAATAATAATAATAATAATAATTAGCACCGCGTCTTACTACCCGTTCGGGTTATACGCTTAAGTACTAATAACGCTAATGGATTAGGAATTGGGAAGGTTGAATTAGAGGAAGTGAACCCACATTTGCGTGGAGGGAGAGTGGAAAACCATTTAAGAAAAACCACCCCCAGTTCACCCGACCGAGATTCGAACCTCGATCTCTTCGTCCTCAGCAGTCGAGCTCAACACGACTAGCGCGTTAGCCAACTACGCCACCGAGGCGGGTAAAATGAAATAATGTTCATAGATACCAGGCTTTGGTTACTAGACTTAAGTTAGGTTAATACATTCATTGGCTCTACCCCCTCATACTCACTATCACCATCACCATCACCATCACCTCATTTCATTGGGACATTGAAAGAGCCTCCATGAAAAGGACGTACGATCAGTACATTCGGGCGTCTCCTATGCAATGGTACATTAGTACAAACGGATCTTTCAATAAACTAAGCTACATATTGATGAAACCCAAACACGTCATTATTATTATTATTTATTATTTGATTAACTGAAGGGAAATGGCAATTTAAATTATAGTTTTTTTTCCAAAACGGTTTACTTTCTTTCAATCAAGACTATTCAAATTTTTTTTTTGAACCAATGTGACAGAGATAAGTAAGGTAGAATTTAGAATATAGGTACGCGAATTTGCATAAAGGAATACCGTGAAATAATTTAGGGTAAAAAAACACCACCTTGAACATATACATACACTTGATATTGACGTTTCGTACGCGTGCCCACCAATGCGGATAGCGCTGAGTTGTTAGAACGCCCATCTCTAACCCTAAGGGCTGGGATTTGTTCTCGATCAAATATAATAGTTTTTCCCCTCCTTCAATGTTTTACTTTGTTGTTGTTATTATTATTAACACCGCGTCTTACTAACCGTTCGGGTTATACGCACTTACGCTAATGTGTAATAATGGTAGGGTAATTGTGAGAAGAAATGAAGGACCTACAGTTTAACGTGGGATCCGAACCACGGTGGATGACTGTCATTCCACACATTCACAAATTGTGATTAATACAAGTCTTGTCAGAGGTGAAGAGAGGGTTTGGCAATTAGATAAGTCTATGCCGGGACCGAGGATTGAACCCCGGACCCTAGCACAGAAGTCCGACACTTTACCCCTAGACCACCAGGTTACCCAATGTTTTATTTGAGTCGTTAAAAATTTACTCTTTGTTTTTATAAATTGTTACGTCATATAAGCTAGAGAGGGTTAGTAAAATAATAATATATTGTGAGAACTAGAATGTCGTAAATGAAATATTCATATCAAAGTCCCTTTGAGCCTCAAGTCATAATAAGAGCAATTATCTGCGCATGAACACTCTTTGTTGTAGGCCTATGATTCCCCTCTTCTGCAGTAAGTCCCAAGACATTGGTCCGTAATGAAGTAATCTCCTTGACTTCGGTAATTTACTTTTAGTTGTGTTGTTAAAAGTTAGAAAGCTCTCTCTCTTTGGCTCGTTGACGGCTCGACGATGGATACAAATGGATTTCCAAAGTTCGGAGTTATTGGTCGGAAGCGAAGAACGGACGTTATAACCTACCGATAGGGCGCGCGGCTGTTTCACGCCCTCGCAAGATACAGTCCAATACTTTTAGGAAGAACATTATTTGACAAATAGAAAGATTACAAGATCTACTGTCACGTAACCAGATTCGGTGGCCGCATGGCTTAATGCCGGATTCACACATGAAGCTACTCTACGGTATGCTATGCTTTGCACCCCAGGGGTGTTTTTTTTTCCTAGATGGTATCCTGCTTTTCTTCCAAGTAAATTCGGGTACATTTTATTTAAGTCCTACCTTTTCATCCCAACCTCAATAGTGGGATTTAATACGGGCAGATTGGTCGGTTGGTAAAAGAAACTGTTTTCTTTTTAGTATTTACATCATAAACTTAAATAACCATTTACTGGCAGGTGTGTGTGTGTGTGTATGTAATGTATGTATGTATGTATGTATGTATGTAAGTATATATATATGATATAGCGATATAGACAAGTGCTAAATAGGGTATCTGGGTAAAATGCTTGCCTCAGGACCAAACGTTCATGAGTTCAAACCCAGACGAGGTCAACAGGTTATTCTTGAACGATTAAAATCCCTAGCACAACTTCCTTCGAATGGAAAGTAAAGCCGTCGGTTCCATGTTAATTGTGATATGTACAAAAACCTTGAAAAGTATTGAAAATACCTTTGCCTGCAAAATTGGTAAGCTTGCTTATAGAAATTCTCGAGTGTCGGTTCAAAAACTGCACTTTAAATATCTCAAATAAGATTTTTTTTAATGCTAAAATAGACCATTTTTAACCAATTAAATAAATTTTTTTAAATGTTAATAGACTATACACTAATGTATTGAAATGGAAGAGTGGGAAATTATGTAAGGATAACTATCCCCCAGTAGGCCTACTTTTGTTCGGATTCGAGTCCAAATCTTTTTGTCACTGGTCAGCCAGACCCCAGGGGATTGTGATATTTAGCCCACGTGCCCACAAACTACACCTAATTTCATTGCTGAGGGAACTGCATGCTTACTATTGAGCAACAGCGTTGTCATTATTTTGTTTTCCGTGATCTGTCTTCCTTCAATGTATATCAATTTGGCAATGCTGGGCTGACGTTGTTGTCAGTACTTGGTGCTTCTTCCTCCAACACAGTCGTAAAGTTACAGTAGTCTGAGTCTCGTGTTCCTAATAGCTAGCTCAAAAACATTGACTAAATAAACACTCATTATTCTACACAGTGTACTTATAAAATATATGTGTTATTGATCACGTTAAGATTTGGTGTGTATCTGTATGTGTTGGTTGCGTGTTTTGTATTTTTACCGTAAGGTTGTGGAACTATAGTTGTACGTGCATATTAATATATTTATTTGAATAATAGTGTATTGTTAACTATTAAGATGTAACAAACATTATGGAATCTCCGGCTTGTTACAAACAATTACATTCCAAGAGGAAAATATTAGGTAGTAAAGAAATGGCAATGGTGTTAAGAGTCTACAACTATTTTCGTTAAGACGGAACTTGTTGAGTAACTCAAGCGGCAATGCAGACTGCAGAAGCTACAGGTGTATCTTATAAGTTAGTAATCTCTATTAAACAAGAATTCAAAACTAAGGGAAAGTTATTGACACCAATCAAAAGAAATAACTCTACTCAAATGAAGCGTTTGGATAAATATGGGCTTATAGAAAAACTGCATGACAGTGTCGTGATAAATTTGAAGGACAGCTCCTCTAGCTCTGAAGATGATGATAGTGATGCTGATCTAGGAGTGGTACCGTTACCTGATTAAGAACAAGTAAGAATGTAATTTATAGCATTTATTATACATTTGCATGTTGTAATATATTTGTTTGTATATTAATTATGACGAAAAAAGCTTTATACATAAAATATTTTAAGCATAATTACGAAGGGAATAGAGAAACGTTAATAAACTTCAATCTTGAAAAAAATTACGATTGTGGAAAGAGTTAATGTTTCTAGAAAAGGCTGTACACCGATAGGAAATGCTTTTGCCTGTCAATTGAGCCCCCCAACCACCTCATGCCACATTGTTTACAATGAGGGATTTCCAAGTAAACCCTCCCCCCTCACATTCCAACAACAGAAAGCTAGAAAATTTGGCAACCGGTAACAGAGAGAGAGCGAAAATAAATCTTTACTCCATAAGACATGCAGTTCCCTCAGCTATGAAATTAGGTGTAGGTTAGGTTAGGTTAGGTTAGGTTGGGTTGGGTTGGGTCGGGTCGGGTCCGGGTAGGTTAGGTTAGGTTAGGTTAGGTTAGGTTAGGTTAGGTTAGGTTAGGTTAGGTTAGGTTAGGTTACACCTAATTTCATTGCTGAGGGAACTGCATGCTTACTATTGAGCAACAGCGTTGTCATTATTTTGTTTTCCGTGATCTGTCTTCCTTCGAATGTATATCAATTTGGCAATGCTGGGCTGACGTTGTTGTCAGTACTTGGTGCTTCTTCCTCCAACACATTCGTAAAGTTACAGTAGTCTGAGTCTCGTGTTCCTAATAGCTAGCTCAAAAAACTTGACTAAATAAACACTCATATTTTATAAGTACTCTGTGTAGAATAATATGTGTTATTGATCACGTTAAGATTTGGTGTGTATCTGTATGTGTTGGTTACGTGTTTTGTATTTTTACCGTAAGGTTGTGGAACTATAGTTGTACGTGCATATTAATATATTTATTTGAATAATAGTGTATTGTTAACAATTAAGATATAACAAACATTATGGAATCTCCGGCTTGTTACAAACAATTACATTCCAAGAAGAAAATATTAGGTAGTAAAGAAATGGCAATGGTGTTAAGAGTCTACAACTATTTTCGTTAAGACGGAACTTGTTGAGTAACTCAAGCGGCAATGCAGACTGCAGAAGCTACAGGTGTATCTTATAAGTTAGTAATCTCTATTAAACAAGAATTCAAAACTAAGGGAAAGTTATTGACACCAATCAAAAGAAATAACTCTACTCAAATGAAGCGTTTGGATAAATATGGGCTTATAGAAAAACTGCATGACAGTGTCGTGATAAATTTGAAGGACAGCTCCTCTAGCTCTGAAGATGATGATAGTGATGCTGATCTAGGAGTGGTACCGTTACCTGATTAAGAACAAGTAAGAATGTAATTTATAGCATTTATTATAAAATGCATGTTGTAATATATTTGTTTGTATATTAATTATGACGAAAATAGCTTTATACATAAAATATTTTAAGCATAATTACGAAGGGAATAGAGAAACGTTAATAAACTTCAATCTTGAAAAAATTACGTTTGTGGAAAGAATTAATGTTTCTAGAAAAGGCTGTACACCGATAGGAAATGCTTTTGCCTGTCAATTGAACCCCCAACCACCCCATGCCACATTGTTTACAATGAGGGATCTCCAAGTAAACCCTCCCCCCCTCACATTCCAACAACAGAAAGCTAGAAAATTTGGCAACCGGTAACAGAGAGTGAGAGAAGATAAATCTTTTCTCCATAAGACATGCAGTTCCCTCAGCTATGAAATTAGGTGTAGGTTAGGTTAGGTTAGGTTAGGTTAGGTTAGGTTAGCTTACACCTATTTCATTGCTGAGGGAACTGCATGCTTACTATTGAGCAACAGCGTTGTCATTATTTTGTTTTCCGTGATCTGTCTTCCTTCGAATGTATATCAATTTGGCAATGCTGGGCTGACGTTGTTGTCAGTACTTGGTGCTTCTTCCTCCAAAACAGTCGTAAAGTTACAGTAGTCTGAGTCTCGTGTTCCTAAGAGCTAGCTCAAAAACATTGACTAAATAAACACTCATATTTTATAAGTACTCTGTGTAGAATAATATGTGTTATTGATCACGTTAAGATTTGGTGTGTATCTGTATGTGTTGGTTGCGTGTTTTGTATTTTTACCGTAAGGTTGTGGAACTATAGTTGTACGTGCATATTAATATATTTATTTGAATAATAGTGTATTGTTAACAATTAAGATGTAACAAACATTATGGAATCTCCGGCTTGTTACAAACAATTACATTCCAAGAGGAAAATATTAGGTAGTAAAGAAATGGCAATGGTGTTAAGAGTCTACAACTATTTTCGTTAAGACGGAACTTGTTGAGTAACTCAAGCGGCAATGCAGACTGCAGAAGCTACAGGTGTATCTTATAAGTTAGTAATCTCTATTAAACAAGAATTCAAAACTAAGGGAAAGTTATTGACACCAATCAAAAGAAATAACTCTACTCAAATGAAGCGTTTGGATAAATATGGGCTTATAAAAAAACTGCATGACAGTGTCGTGATAAATTTGAAGGACAGCTCCTCTAGCTCTGAAGATGATGATAGTGATGCTGATCTAGGAGTGGTACCGTTACCTGTATTAAGAACAAGTAAGAATGTAATTTATAGCATTTATTATAAAATGCATGTTGTAATACATTTGTTTGTATATTAATTATGACGAAAAAAGCTTTATACATAAAATATTTTAAGCATAATTACGGAGGGATAGAGAAACGTTAATAAACTTCAATCTTGAAAAAATTACGATTGTGGAAAGAGTTAATGTTTCTAGAAAAGGCTGTACACCGATAGGAAATGCTTTTGCCTGTCAATTGAACCCCCCAACCACCCCATGCCACATTGTTTACAATGAGGGATTTCCAAGTAAACCCTCCCCCCTCACATTCCAACAACAGAAAGCTAGAAAATTTGGCAACCGGTAACAGAGAGAGAGAGAGTGAAGATAAATCTTTTCTCCATAAGACATGCAGTTCCCTCAGCTATGAAATTAGGTGTAGTTCTGAAAAGCTTATAACTATTGTATGCCGATGTCACATTAACTGTAATACAATGTCAAGTATGTATGTATTTATATTGCTTACGAACGTTTTTGAAATCTAGTTAACTCAAACTAACTTACTATCAAAAACTTGCTGTAAATCTGAAATCTCATAGTTCACTGACTCACCACTTGGATCGCACTGGAAACTAGTTGAATACCCTCATCCAACCTAGTTTCTGTGTTTGAAAGGTTAACTTAACGTTAAATACAAGCTGCTAATTGCATTGTTTAAACACAGAAATTCCTTAACGTAAAGCGAACTTTCTTACAGCTACAGGCTGTTTCATAAAGATATTGTGTATTACACGATTGTCTTATTATTATATAAGAATATAAAAACACCTGAAGCATGCAAATGTATATTATAAGTGTAATAAATTATATTGTATATAATAGAAAGTTTTCACAGTACTATTACAACTGGTTTTGGCAAGTGAATTGAGATTTATTTTATGCTACTGTAAAATAAAACACAATATAATATTAATAATAAGGGTGTGTGAAGCCTTGAAAACTTTGATTTTGTTTAGAAAAAATATCAATGCCAATTTTGCTTTAAAAAACAAACAGCCTTCTTTGACAGCTATGAATATTCACCATTAAAAATATTGATTGCTAAAAAACTCATTTATATTCAACTATTGCCATTCTGAGCTGTAAGTACATTGAGAGTTAATATTAATTTGAAAATATCTGAAGTAGGCCTAGTTGAATGGTATGTTTTGATAAATACCAACTAGCTTAGATTGAAAAATTAAAATAATTGTACAAAATAAAACATTTTATGAATGATTTTAATATAAAAATGTGTATAATTTAGCATAGCAGGCCTAAAATATTTTTCCGTTCATGAAACAATTCAAAAATATTCTATCATCAATTCGCCTTCGAAAATATTTCATAAATACGAGTTTGCATAGTATTGAAAAAGTGACTTCTTTCACCTTTAATTAATAACAAAACAATAGTAACAATACATTCAGGGTAAAATTTATATACACAGTAATATATAATATAATAACACAGCCTACCCACTAATTTAAGGCCATTTTACTATAAACAATGTTAATTATATTACACTTCTCAAAATTGTTCATTATCTATATGCTATAAATGATGATGCAATGCCTTAAAATCATAACTCACCAGTTGAAAAGGGGCAAAACTTGCTATTTTATGATTTTCATAAACCATTGTTGAGCTAAAGACTTAATTTAATATATGTGCCTGAAATTGAGTATAACTAGACATTCATTTGAGGTTTCAACAAAGGAATATTTATAGGTAATATTAATTATAGGCTATACATTTTTCATACCTTTTATCTATTAGGAAAACCCGAATGTGTGTTAAGAGCCAATATACTTAATAAAATAATAATAAACGTATACCTTATGATCTAAATATACTGACTTATAAATATACTGAACCACTTGGGTGGACGCGTGGTTTAGTGCACCACTCTTGTGTTTGTGTTGGACTAGACTGCCTAATACAGGGAGATTGGGGTTTTATCCCAGTCGAGTGCACTGAGGGTAGTTTTTACAAAATGTTTTTCAACTCACCTTCCACGCAAATGTTGGTGCACTTCCTTTCAATTTAATCTTCCTCATCCCTAAACCATTATTATAATTAGTAAATAGATGTATGACCCGAATGGGCAGTAAGACGCGGTGCTTGCTAATATCTAAACATATCTGGTGTCAGTTCAAGAACTTTTGAGTCCTCCTGTAGAGAAGTGACTGGTAGTAATTCGTTGAGATCACATTTTGTGTTCCTCCTAACAACCTCACAGCAATCCTCAAACGTGTTTCTATAAGGCGAATAAACGGCGGGATCGTAGCTTTGTAATCTAAAACCTCCAACCTCCACAATCTACTCAAACTTCCCCTCTGCCGAGTAAATCAGACACGCTAATACAGTCTTAAACAATATGACAGTACATCATTAGGGTTAACAAGGAAGGTATGTTCAGCGGAGTGTTTATAAATACCTGGAAGTAGCGCTCTCAGAGCTAGAGTTGGTCCTATATTGTTAGAGTGATGAAAATAGAAAAGTTATTCCGACCATGTTTCGAGTCATTTCGGGTCGCAGTGGTTTGGAACTTTGGTACTTTTATCAAAATATTAGTGAAGTTTCTAAAATCCTGGATCAAACAGGAAGTTTCATCTCATGTCGACAAAATTTCATGAATGAAAACATTTTACTTATTTTTATAAATTAAGTAGACAGACAATAGATTTCTTTTTTTGGTGACCAGGTGGTCTAGGGGGGTAAGGTGTTGGACTTACGTGTTGGGGTCCAGGGTTCAATCCTCGATCCCGGCACAGGTGTATCTGATTGCCAAACCCTTCCTTCACCTTTGACAAGACGTGTATTAATCACAACTTGTGAATGTGTGGAATGCCAGGCCTCCGTGGTGGTTCGGATTCCACTTTAAACTGTAGGTCCTCCATCTCATCTTACAATCACCCTACCATTACACACTAGTGCGTATAACCCGAACGGGTAGTAAGACGCGGTGCTAATAATAATACTAATAATATTAGTAGATATTTGGATTTTTAATGGTTTTTTAATATTGTTTTTATTTTTTAGTATCACGTCTTAATACACGTTACGCAAATATACTAATTACAATAATGCATTAGAAATGTGAGAGGTTGAATTAAAGTGTAAGTGTACCCGCATTTGTGTGTATAGAGAGAATAACACCATTTAGGAAAACACTTCCCTTGGTATGATTGACCGGGACTCGAACCCATATCTCCCCGTCATAGGCAGTTCAGTTTATTGTAAGAGTGACACCTTTGACCATTCAATCACTGCTGCTGGTAAATTTTTGTATGGAGATATAACTTGATATATCATGAAAAAAAATTGTATTAAAGGCAAAGTTAGTTGCGTATAAAATTATGTTTGAAATGTAGTAAGCTTTAACTTTATTACACACATTTAATTAGTTTATTATCAAATTAATACTATAGATACTCACTTATATGGCTGCATGAGATAACTAACGGGCGGAGCTCAGAAATTCCGCAGAGCACAGTTTGAAAAACGCTACCCTAAGCTACCAATGCGTCCAGGTGCAACAACACAGATCTTCAACCCTGAATCTCATAAAAAAAACTAAACAGTCTTGCCAACTTGAAGTGGAAAGCAATTGGCGGTCTGTTTTATCAAACATCAAACCCAATATTCAAGAACTGACTAAAACAAAACAGTGTCAACATCACAATAATTTTCAAGCATTTTTTTCTACCATTATTCTTCCAGTGTTACAGTGATGTTTGTATGAAATAAAGACGTGACTAGAAATCATTTGAAATTATTTTTTTAATATAAACTATGCACCGCGTATTACTACACTTTCGGCTTATAGCTTAAGTACTAATTATGCTAATAGGCTAGGAATTGGGAAGGTTGAATATAGAGGAAGTGAACCCACATAAGCTTGGAGGGAGAGTGGAAAACCATTAAGGAAAACCCACCCCAGTTCACCCGAGTGAGTTTCGAACCTCGATCTCCCCGTACCCTGCAGTCTAGCTCAACATGAAACTAACGCGTTAGCCAATCACGCCACCAAGTTGGCTTTTTTTTATAAACATCTTAAGAAATAGGGGAAGAAGGGTCATAGGAATTTGATCATATACCCAGAGGGGCGTCAACTGAAAAAGTTTGGGAACCACTGGTGTTCTAGAAGCTGTTGGAGATGAAACGCTCAATTAGTGTCTCAAAAGGTAATTAGATTCGTGTTCAAAAATTAAAACAAGATATCTTGGAGAATGTTTTTATTTCCTATGGTATTTTTGCATTACCTCAAGTCATATCATAAAGAAAATACTATTTTATGATTCCCAAATGTTGAATATAAAAAGTAAATGTGTATTTGAGCGCTAGAATCAATCAACGTTACGAACTCAGTTGATAGCATTTTATAATATGGCCAGGTCATTCGTCACTTCCAAATCTCTTCCCTTCATGCCAAATGATCTCCTTCAGATCTCCTCTTGCTCTTTTGGACTTCGAAAAAAAAAAAAGTCAGAGAAAGAGAAAGTTTTCTTGCCAAAGTTAGTTTTAGCTTTCACTCAAAACTAAGGGATGCTTTTGAAATTACCTTCAAGATGAGCCCTATGTTGTTGAAAAGATAACTTTTTGAGCTTAAGGTGGGAATATAGACGCGAGTTAAGGTGAATTTTGCTGTTTGTATAGCAAAACCTTTTTTTGGCAAAATAAATCAAATTCTTCTCTATTAGAAACTGAGTTTAATTTTCTTCACATGGTGATCTTCCTAGTTAAATATCTTTCAAAAGCATAGCGGGTAATGAGAAACTTTTTAAATGAAGAGAAAAATTTTTAAATTTCTAGTACAACCTGAACAAATATTGTAAAATTGGTGATGTCATCATGTGTATAAAATTAAATTGTATGTTTATGTTTTGTAGGTCCTCCATTTAATCTCACAATCACCCTACCATTACACATTAGCGTAAGTGCGTATAACCCGAACGGGTAGTAAGACGCGGTGCTAATAATAATAATAATGTTTTGTAAATATCTTATTCATTTAAGTCAAAAAATCGTTTTTACTATAAAAACCGCAAAGACCGCCATTTTCTCGCGTCCCATACACTCCCACCTTGAGTATTTGTGAAAGATTGTGATTGTATAAATCTTTTCAGACACAATTAACCTTTCATATATATATATATTAAGCTTAAGTCCCTTGCCCCCGTCGAGTGCAAGTCTAAAACATATTTTGTGGGATGGTGGGTGGGAGGGTGAAAGGCGTGGTGTGGCTTCGCAACCGGCCAAAGTATCCTTCCGCGCCAATAAGTACAGATGGATCACGGAAAACGTATATGGCGCTAGCTATTGGACAGGTTTTGCGGAAAAATCATACGTTTGGGAACATCATCATCACTATTATTATTATTATTATTATTACCACGTCTTACTACCCGTTCGGGTTATACGCACTTACGCTAATGTGTAATGGTAGGGTGTTTGTGAGATGAAATGAAGGACCTACAGTTTAACGTGGGATCCGAACCACGGTAGAGGCCTGGCATTCCTCACATTCACAAGTTGTAATTAATACACGTCTTATCAGAGGTGAAGGAAGGGTTTGGTAATAAGATAAATCTGTGCCAGGACCGAGGATTGAACCCCGGACCCTCAGCACAGAAGTCCGACACCTTACCCCTAGACCACCAGGTCACCAGAGAGTGATTAGTTAATTTCAACTAACCGTTTTACTCGGAGTGCTACAAACCCATACGATTGGATCATAGTTTGATAGCGAGTATCTCTCTAATGGTCGCCACGAGAGTTTCTTGCACTCTTGACATCATCATTAAAAAAACACTCTATTACCCCTTGTTTGGGTTCCATTTTTCAAACAAAATCGGCCAAGGTCGCTTTTACTGTCACTTGAAAATACTGCCTCATGTGTCAGGGAAGGAAATCTTTTAAGAATGGTCCTGTTCGCAACTGCTAGTTATTTAGAATTTACTATCCTAAATAAAAAAAACAACAGGATATGTATTGTAACCTTGTTTTTGGAAGTGAGAAAATGTGACGCTCCAGAATGACCTTCACTGTAAATCATAAATCATGCTAAATGTAACAAGGAATATGTTATCCTTCAAAAGGACCACCCTGTATACTTGATAAATAAATTATTGGTTGATGTTCCTTTTTAAAAGATGAAACTGTTCCTAAGTCTAAATTCTAAATCGTCTGAATACTAAACTACCGGTGGTAGCCTATGCAATATTAGACAATCACTAATGAATCTCAAAATACATGACAGGATCAGCCTAAATTCTATTCCATCCCAAACAATTAACATCATTGTTTAGTTGCGTGATATGCCGTGATGGCGATGAAGGGGGGGGGGGGGGGGGTAGCCTGTCAAAATCGTAATCCTGACAACAGAAACATGCCGGTGGTAGCCTCGCTGCCGGCGAAACAGTCTTCACTTTGTGATCGTTGTCAATTTTGATTGGAGGTCGCCACAGGGAATGGGACGCATCACAAGACCTGGCCGAACTAAACCGCACGCCTGGTCAAAAACCTTCTGACCGCAACACCGCAATCGACGCTAGAGATGCTTCGCCCCTTTTATAGTGTTACGGGCTGCCAACCGTACACGATCCACATATCCATCCATACGGATAGGTAAAATATGTGAGGGTGGTGAAGAATATGAAATATTAGTATTATTTTATTATTATTATTATTACTAGACAGTATTCAATTTGAACGTGAGTGAAAATTAATCAAATAGTTATTATTGCTTAGCGGTAAAGGATGTGAGCATTAGTGTATAACCCACCTCGGTGGCGTAGTTAGCTAACGCGCTAGTCATGTTGAGCTAGACTGCCGAGGACGGGGAGATCGAGGGTTAAATCTCGTTCGGGTGAACTAGGCCTGGTTTTCCCTAATGGTTTTCCACTTTCCCTTCACGCAAATTCGGGTTAACTTCCTCTAAATTCAACCTTCCTAATTCCTAATCCATTAGCGTAATTAGTACTTAAGCGTATAACCTGAACGGGTAGTAAGACGCGGTGCTAAATAAATAAATAAAAAATAAATGTATACTTAATTTAATTATAACTACTAGATGTTAAGGGAATATAATTATTAAACTACTACTAGACGGTAAACAGTGTAAGAGAGATAGTAAATTGAATATAATCATTATATTTGGGCCGTAATCAGATGACAATTATTACTACTGGATGCTTAAAAGTGTGAGTAGGAATCAAAAAGAACAATTACGACTAGATGTTAAATAATGTGAGGGATGGGAATCAAATAGATACTATTATGATTATTATTAATGATGAATAAATTAATGTTAGTGAGGGATGGGAATCAAAAAAAAGAAACAATTACTATATATAGATGATAAAATGATATGGTGACTTACAGGTAGGGATGGGAATCAAATAGAACTATTACTATTAGATGATAAATAATGTGAGTGAGGGATGGGAATCAAATAGAACTATTACTATTAGATGATAAATAATGGGATTGAGGGATGGGAATCAAATAGAACTTATTAATATTAGTGGGGTGTAATAAATATTATATGTGAGGATTGAGGGATGGGAATCAAATAGAACTATTACTATTAGTATATATTAGGGATGATATAAACTATATATGAGTGATTATGGTGGAGTGGAAACATTATTATTATTATTAAATGGTACAAAATGTGATCACAAGGGAAAATATCGTAAAGCTATCACCTCTAGGTGGTTAACCATGTGAGGATGAGAATAAAAACAGAACATATATTTTTACTACAAAACTAGACGTTACGTGACTACATACATTGGACATTAACTATCTTTATCTTCCCCTGTGATGGTTCCAATACTCGGATACATACGATCTTGTTGGCTTTCATCAGTTCTAAATTAAATATACACGGTTTTATTACGGTAGTTTGAGCTTTTTTTAAACTATTGAAAGTTCACTTTTTTTTTTTAGAATCACTCACTATCCAGTCGGGCTATAAGCATTTTAATAACGCTAATATGTTAAAAATGAGGACGTTAACTTGTAGATATAGGGTGACCTGGTGGTCTAGGGGTAAGGTGTCATACTTCTTTGCTGGGGTCTGGGGCTCGATCCTCGGTCCCGGCAAAGATTTATCTGATTGCCAAACCCTTCCTTCACCTCTGACAAGACATCTTGTGAATGTGGGGAATGACAGGCCTCCACCGTGGTTCGGATTCCACGTTAAGCTGTAGGTCCTCTGTTTCATCTCACAATCACCTTACCATTACACATTAGCGTAAGTGCGTATAACCCTAACGGGTAGTAAGACGCGGTGCCAATAATAATAATAATAATAATAATAATAATTTGTAGATATAAGTTAACTGTATTTGCATGAATGAAGAATAGTAAATAATTTAAGAGAATATACCCCAGTACAGTGAACTTGAATTCGAACCCAGACCTCCCCTTCATAAGAAAATCAGACTGAATTAACCTGACGTTTAGCCTGCGTGCTTACGGATGCGTGTGAAAATGTATTAACAAAACATTATCATATTCATCCAGGTTGAAAATAAGTTTAGTTAACTTTGACAGGGTTATGCAAATTGACTCCACTTCTCAAAGTGAACAAAATGTATTTTCAAGACGAATGAGTACGGAACAGTTTTTAGAAACTTTTCAACTGGAAATAAATGGCACGACACAATCTTACATACTTTCTCATAAAGTTTAGTATAGTTTTTACAACATTTTCAAAAATCCATTGAAAGTAATTTTGTTCTACTCATTAAAAAACCATCCTGTTGAGGATCATATAAACCACTTTTCAGATATGAATGTTGAACAAAATTGCTATAGGCAATTTTTTAAAAGATTTTTTTTTCAAAAATGAATTATCTCTACACTTTAATCAATTTATCTTTAATAAAAATACAACCAATAAAATATTATTTATCTTGTAAAACAATACCCAGATATTCATTTTTATCCAAATATTTTGAGATATTTTAGAAATATAAATTAGTAAGCCATCCTTAATTTTAGGGCTAGAATAAAATTCAGGCTCTACCCTCTGGGCCTAGTTTTATGTTCTAAGTCAATGTTTCCCAACCTTTTTCAGCTGACGCCCCTTGTACCTTGGTAGATCATACAATTTCCACGCTCTCCCCCTCATTTTTTGAAATGTCTATAAAAAATCTTATAAGTTTTGTTTTCTACTAACTTATTTATTTTATACAAATATAAATGTACCACTGGCAGCGTAGATATAAAAACAACTTTATAGCGTCACCCCGAAAGCGAGCTATACCAACGTAGCTGTCGCCGCATGTTGTAGATATTGCCAACATTTGAGGATAAACGGATCAAGTGGTCATCACAATAAACACTATGGTTGTTTTGCTCAGTTTTATAGACCAAAGCCGCTAATTATTTATTCAAGTAGCTCCTCGCTGAGTTGACCCCACTGGGAATCAAACCTAAGACCCTTGGATCTCTAGCCAATTCTGTCATGGTAGGAAAAATAAACACATTAGTGTGATAGTTTGCACTTTCTTTGTTTTCATCACTTGTTGAATATTGAGCTTTATGTTTTACAGAGCACACCGCAAATCACTTTTCACTTCAACCCAAGTCGACAAATCTGTCTAGTTTATATGAGAGTCAAAGTGGAAAATTCGGTGATGCTGCACGTGGATGTATTGGTTGCTGATTGGGAGACTAGATAGGTAAATTACTAAGGGTAAAGGAAGGTTGTGAGTCCAAGGCTTGAGGGCTTGAAAATAAACACTTGCAAGCTAAAATAATAGATTTATTACAACTGGTAGGCAATGTTGCCAATAACCCAAGAAAAAATTCTCCTAATTTGGAAAAAGGATTGTCTTAAATTATTAGCTTATTTTGAACGATATTTCCTAACTTGTTCCTGCTTCCCCCCGTCCCCCATAGGAACTTGTAAGTGACCCCCCCCCCTAGGGTTGGGAAGCCCACTAACCTATGTGGTGTGATAAGCTACCCTGTATTAGAAATTGAATTTCACACAACCAGTATTAAAGTCAAATCTAGAGGATGTTTGGTATTTTCTATTACGTTGCGTAAAAGCGCCGTTGATATTAGACTTACCATACAACACCAGTGCCTTGCGGGACTGTTCATGTTACCCCTGAGCTCTTGCGGGAGTTATTTTTTTGTGAACCGTGTTATATAGTATTAATATTTCGGGCTATCTGGATATTAACACTGGTGTTATAGGGATGACATAAAGTCCAATTTAGATAAGATGATCCTTTTATCAAATACAAATGTATCTTATTGTGGCCTAAATAGATTTTAAAAAAACTACAAAAATTATTAGTTTAATTTTATAAGTACTGACACGATCTGTTAAAATACATAGCTGCGGGTCACATGACCCCATGTATGTATACGTGAAAGTATAACTAAGTTGTAGAAAATTTTCTAAATGTCCAGATAAGGTTCCTCCTATAAAAATTGGACTCTAGTTTGGATTTACAGGAAATGTACCAGCATATGCGTAGAGGGAGGGAGAAGAGGAAATGTTTAAGTATAACTACCCTCAGTATATTCGACAAGAACTATATCTTCCCGTCATTAGTTTTTTTTTAAAAAGCAATGTGTCTTAATATCCGTTTGGGTTATACGCTTATGTACTAATTACGCTAATGGTTATCAGGAATTAGGAATGTTATATTTCAAGGAAGTTTGCCCGCATTTGCCTGGACACAGAATGGAAAACCATTTTGGAAAAAACTATCCTCAGTGCACCCAACCGGGATTTAACCCCGATATCCCTGTCTTAAGCAGTCTAGTCTAACACGAGATTGGCGCGTTAGACCATGTGGTCACCAAAGCGGGTCACGCCATCATTAGTCCAGTCTATTGCGATTGTGACGCCTTAGACCATTCAACCACCGATTTATCTCCCTGTACGCTGTTGTATCAACAAGATTGTAAAGTGGGTTTTCAGGTCTTTATTTTGACTTGAGAGGTAATGGGATTGAACTTATTTATTATTATTATTAGCACCGCGTCTTACTACCCGTTCGGGGCCTTGAACTTATTTCAAATCTCAGACGGTTACAGCTAGGAATATTATTTTTTAACATTTCATCCGTGTTGGTTGGTTGTTTGTGGTTATTGGTAAAAAAAAAAAATCGTTTACAAGCTGTCAAGTGAAACATACTTTTAATGATGAACTATTAACAGCTCCTGTGGTCACATAGTCTAAAGCGCTACTCTCGCATTAGACGAGACTACCGATGACAATCTTGGTCGGGTGTACTGAAGTGGGTATTTCCAACATGGTTTCCCACTATCCCTATAAGCAAATGCTGATACACTTCCTCTAAATATAACCTTTCAAATCCCTAAAACATAAGCGTAATTGGGGTGACCTGGTGGTCTAGGGGTAAGGTGTCAGACTTCTGAGCTGGGGCCGGGGTTCAATCCTCGGTCCCGGCAAGATTTATCTGATTTCCAAACCCTTCCTTCACCTCTGACAAGACATCTTGTGAATGTGGGGAATGCCAGGCGCCACCGTGGTTCGGATTCCACGTTAAACTGTAGGTCCTCCATTTCATCTCACAATCACCCTACCATTACACATTAGCGTAAGTGCGTATAACCCGAACGGGTAGTAAGACGCGGTGCTAATAATAATAATAACATAAGCGTAATGTTTAAACAATATAAATGTATGTTTATCGACTAACAAATAATATATATTAATAAATCAGGTATTCCTAGTTTAAGTTGTTAAGTAGGGACATCCTTTATTTCAGTTTGGGTGTGAATTGTTTCACCTCTCAAGAATATTGAATCATTATTTTTATTATAGATATTATACGCCGGTTTTTATCAGCACACGGGAATTTCTATGAGCGAGAGCCAAAGGGTCAACCAATTTTACCAGAAAAAGGTTTTTTTTCACACACCTTCCAGGGTTCTTTCTCCGAAGGAAGTTTTGCTACGGATTTTTATCGTTCAAGAAAAATCCATCGATCCCGGTTGGGTTTGAACCCACGAACATCGGGTCCTAAGTTGAACACTTTACCTCAAGACCCCTGAAATCGACAAGAATATTGTACTTTATTTCCATCGTACGTGTAAATAAAACTTTAGACTCATAGAACTAGAATATAAAATTAAAATTAAAACATTCAATCAAGTTAGTCATATTCAAACCTTGTCCTTCCGAGTAAAATTTTATACTGAGCATTAGGGGGGGGGGGGGGGATATATATATATATTACTCGCATCGGAGCGTACGAATGATGATTTTAATTTCACTCTCCTTTGTTAAAATGTAAACCAACGGTCAACAAGGATATAGAACAGGTCAACATCGAACAAATAAAACAAAATTACAAATTAAAAAAATTATAAAATAATAAATTACTGTTGGATAAAAAAAAACTAAATATAGTGCCAGTGTAATTATACCAAATATTTGAATAAAAACAGAATTTAAAGAGCTTTATTTAAAAATAAACCCAATAAGTTGACATAAAATTAAAGTATCTAATAAGAGGGGGTTCTTTATCAATAATAATACATTATTACATAAAAGTATACAATGAAAGTTTTGAATGTTACATCAGAATACAATGAATTTTGTGAAAAGAGGTTTTCGAAGGGCGAACACTAGCCATCAACTGTACAGAAAGTGTTTTTTTTAGTACTTTCTCTTACCACCCATTCGGTTTATATTCTTACGCGCAGTTACCTAACGGGCTAGTTTCGTGTTGAACTAGACTGCTGAGGACGAGAATCTTGCTCAGGTGAACTGGGGTAGTTTTTTCTAAATATGTTTCCCTTGAACTCCACGCAAATGCGGGTTCACTTCCTATAAATTCAACCCCCAATTCCTAGCCCATTAGCGTAATTAGTACTTAAGCGTATAACCCAACGGGTAGTAAGATGAGGTGTTAATAATATTATTATATACTTACGTACTAACGACCATATTGGATTAAGGATGAGGAAGGTTGAATTTAGAGAAACTGTACCAGCATTTGGATGGATAGAGATAGAGTAGAAAGCCATTTAGGAAAAAACCAGCCTCAGTACACCCGACCGAGATTCGAACCTTGATCTCCCCGTCATCACCAGTCTAGTCCACTGCGAGAGTTACGCCCTAGATCATGCGTCCACCGAAGTGGGTGTGTCGTATATTCCGTGTAGTGATAGTCCCTTAAGATCGCTAAGAGCGTATTCTGTCGATCCCAGTTAGCATCGAACTAAAAATCCTTGGGGACACCGGCTGGCTTAGTCCCCGCGGTCGTCACGTGACACAGTTTATAGTTTAACTTAAGTTTGTCTCGTGACGGCAGTTGGGAGTAACCTCGATAAAATCGTAGCACCTGGGGCCATCGTGATAGCTAAGAAAGAAGAGCTTTCAGAAATGGAAGAGTTAGGAATCCCCTATCACCAGGGGCGGATCCAGATCATTTTCATAGGGGAGGGGGGTCATAATTATAAATAACATAGCTACTTACAATGCTAGCTTTCTGTTTAAAGCCATTTAATAGTTTCTCATCTATATTTTATCTTATATATGTTTTATATGTATTCTCTCCAATTTTTTTTAAAAATTTGATAGTTTTTATAAACTATTTGTAGTGACCTCCTTCAACATTTTTTGAAAAAATGGTTCATTCTAAAAGCTATGAGTAGTCTTTGCCTTGATTTTAAAAAAAATTAGATTTTTATTAATTATAAGCCACCATTGTTCCTCACCTAGACATTTTTGAAATTTTGATTACCTTGGAAGCTAATTAGAGCTTACCCCCCCCCCCCCCCGACTTTTTCTGCCAGTTAAGATGCCTCTAGTCTAGAAGCTATTTAAAGCGGTCTTCTTGGCACATTTTTAACAATATAACGCATTTAGAAGTAATTTGGAATTTTATTTAAGGCCATCTTTCAGCTTCATATTCGATATCAGAGGATTTGAAATATATCTAGTGGGGAAGGGAGTATATTCCAGGGGGGGAGGAGCAGAGTCCCCCACAGTTCCACCACTCCTGCTGTCCACACATATTCGATATTCGTGAATGAACTGCTTTCAAGCTTCCTTAAAACTAATCCATCAAATTAATTATTACATAATATGCGTTTAACTTGAACGAGTAGTAAGAAATGGAGCTGAAAAAAAATAGCAATGACTCAGCCCATTCCATCAACACCGCTCATATAAGGAAGCTGTCGTTCACTTCACCTGGGTACTTCTTTAATTGGGATTAACTGAACCTCTGCCTTGGCATGGCATATTATGTTCTGCTTGGCTGTGTTGTCTCTGAAGTTAGTAGGCCTACATTCAAACAAGAACTTGTGAATGTGGGGAATGCCAGGCCTCCACCGTGGTTCGGATTACACGTTAAACTGTAGGTCCTCCATTTCATCTCACAACCACCTTACCATTACACATTAGCGTAAGTGCGTATAACCCGAACGGGAAGTAAGACGCGGTGCTAATAATAATAATAATAATAATAATAATAAATAATAATAAACAAAACAAGAAATTTAAGGAAATATACATTTCAAATTTATGTTTGCTATGATCGATTCAGGTGCATTAATAAACTAACAGGTAAAGTTACGTTTAAAAATAATTAATTCTAAATAACGACTTTGTATTCTATAAACTTAAAAAAGATTAAATTTTTGGTATGTAAAAAGAAAAGTATTTGTATATGATTAAAATTTATGAAATTTTACCACTTTCAAATTGTTAATTTTTTTTAAGTATATTATAAATATTGCATTGTGTACCCCTCATACGAATGTCTGGTTAATCTATTGAATTTCATCCCCATGCATTAGTTTACTTTACCTTAACAATATTACATGAAAAGCATTAAATAGCCAGTTTGATCCTTTACAGATAGTTTACTGATATTAAATAATTGAATCAATATGTATTGATTATAGCTACACTGATTAATATTATTCAATATTTGTTTGATTGTGGACTGACCTTCAACCTGATTTCACAACCCTAACACCAGTGATGCCCAATGAACTTCTATGACCTCTTGTAGGACATACAAATTTCAGAGTAGTAAATTATTTTAGTCCCCTCCCCTCATCAGAGTCCTGATGTGATGGGAGTGTATTTGTTGAGGTTAGGTTGGCGCCATGCTGGGTTTAACTGTAACCTAAACACGAGTGACCTCATTACCAGCCCACATCACCCATAACAGGCTGGTCTTGGGTGGAGGGCACACTCCAACATAAACAAAGAACTTTGAAAAAAAAAAATCATGTGATGCAATTAAATGTATCAAGAAGTAAGTGTTGGTAGCCATACAGCTGTACGCTCTTAAACATGCTATAATTTGACCGCTGTAGAATGTTATTCAGTTGGTTTTTTTAATTATTACTTTTAAGAGCGTGTCCAATGTATTTGTATTTGAATGATTACTAGAAATTTTCCGTAGTGACAATGGGGGATAAAGCGACCAAGTTTTTGTTAATAACTACAGTACTATTAATACAGAATAAAGATTTGTGCACAGTGATTATCTGTGAAGACATTCTAAAATGGTCAAAAACAACCTTTTCAATGCAGTTTTTATCGAAATATCATTTAATATTTCAACAGTGTTCTGTATTAGGAACTTCTATTAACTCTTTAACTCCATTATTGTTTAATCATAAATGATCCACGTGCAATAGTTTTCGTGTAAATTTAAGATATCTAGCCGACTGTATCTCAGAGTTTATTGCATATGATGCACGCTGGATGGAAGAAATATAAGTATGTTTATTTGTTATATCGAGCGCTTTACCCCTCAAGATTTACATTTGGTAATCCTCAACTATTCTAAACCGCAAACTACCTCAATTGAACTGGAGTGGTATGTTTTAAGAAGGTCTACCCACTCAAAATGTAGTTACCTCGAAAGGTTTTTGACCAAAATGGTACGTGGATCATTATCTTCGTTCGCAATCCAAGAACTAAAGACCCGCTTCAATGACCGGATGGGTTAACGTGCTACTCTCTCAGTAGACTAGACTGCCGAAGACTGGGAAGATCGGTGTTAAATCACGGTCGGGTGCATTGAGAGGGGTTTTTACTAAATAGTTTTCCACACAGCCTCCATGCAAATGTATGTACACTTCCTCTAAATTAAGCCTTCCTAATACCTAACATATTATTGTAATTAGTGCATAGGCATATAGCCCGAACGGATAGTAAAATGGAGTGCTAAAAAAAATCGTGTTTCTGACAAATTATTTAAAAGATGAACAAGTAAAATACATTTTCTGTATTCTTTTTCTATAATACATATGGTGCAAAGAAACCTATTTATTTTCTTGATATCCTCGACCTAAGTGGTCTTGGGGTAAAATACTCGCACAGGACCCGATGTTCGTGGGTTCGAACCCAGCCGGGGTTGAAGGATTTTTCTTGAGTGATAAAAAATACGAGGTACAACTTTCTTCGGTGTTGAAGTAAAGCCGTCAGTACCATGTCGATGGTGGCATGTAGAAGAAACCTGTGAATGCGTGAAAATACCTTTAGTGGCCAAATTAGTAGGCCCTTTCGTTCTCGCTCATAGAAATTCTCGTAGCTGATATAATCAATCGATTCAGAAGGTGTTCGTTAAGTACCTCAAATAAATAAAATATGTTCTTGTCAAATAGTCTACCTGGCAAGTTGAAATTAGTTATTAAATCACGCTGTGTGATATATTTGGTTATATGTACTATACAAAAACACAAAATGATTGTTAATGTAATCCTCTAATGATTTTGACCTTAGATTGTCAAAATACTGTTTAAATTCATATATCAATCAATTTTGTACAAAGTTAAGTTACTAATTAAGTTTTTAATTAATTCAATAAATAGTAATATAATATGTTTCGTTGGTGACCTGGTAGTCTAGGGGTAAGGTGTCAAGACTTCTGTGCTGGGGTCCAGGGTTCAATCCTCGGTCTCGGCACAGATTTATCTAATTGTCAAACCCTTCCTTCACCTCTGACAAGACGTGTATTAATCACAACTTGTGAATATGGTAATGCCAGGCCTCCACCGTGGTTCGGATTCCACGTTAAACTTTTGGTCCTCCATTTCATCTCACAATCACCCTACCATTACACATTAGCGTAAGTGCGTATAACCCGTACGGGTAGTAAGACGCGGTGCTAATAATAATAATATAATAATAATAATAATAATAATGTTTCATTAAATTATACTTATGATGTGATCAAGATAAATTAAATTAAAGCTCTTTACAGTTAAGTAAATTACTTAAAATTTTATTCAAAGAATCGGCAAGAGGGTTGTTTACTGTACGTTTAACTTGAAATAAAAATACATAGCTTTTTTTTTTTCCTATGTTGGGATTGGTTGATCTTACAGAGAGCTAGTTTCCAATATGTGAAATTATTATTATTATTAGCACCGCGTCTTACTACCCGTTCGGGTTATACGCACTTACGCTAATGTGAAATGGTGGGGTGATTGTGAGATGAAATGAAGGACCTACAGTTTAACGTGGAATCCGAACCATGGTGGCGACCTGGCATTCCACACATTCACAAGATGTCTTGTCAGAGGTGTAGGAAGGGTTTGGTAGCAGATAAATCTGTGCCGGGACCGAGGATCGAACCCGGCCGCCAGCATAGAAGTCTGACACCTTACCCCTAGACCACCAGGTCACCCCAATATGTGAAATTAATATGCACACAATAAAACCAACTTTGATGCTATTTCTCTCGAAGACTCTTCTCAAATACGATTTATTTTCCTTCAGTAATAAAGAAATATTTCATCAATGTTTCAGACAGTTCGAGTAATAGACTCTAGCACAAAAAAAAAAAAAGAAAAGAGATTTCGGGAACAAGATCTGTATTTAAAAATGTATACGACAAAACAATTGAGTGGCCAAAATAATCAAAATTTTGCTTCAATGGACAGGTTTAGTTTAATCTTCTACACATAGTAATCCAATCAGTTCTTAAATATTTGTCGTAGACAATTGGGCACTGCGAAATATAAATAGTAGTTTTTTATCTTCATTTAATAAGTTTCTAGTCGATTATCACCATACCTACGACAGATAATAAATAGCTGCTGAGATTGTTATAAGTAGAAAATTAACGTTTCTACTGAAGCAATATTTTGTTTATTTTGTCAAAAAAAAAGTGTTTTGCCATAAACACTGTAATTCTGACCTGAACTTGCGTTCTCTTTGTCCTCACCTTAATACCATGTCATACCATCCAACCGGGTTATCCTCAATTAATTGCACTAATAGGGTAAAGAGTGTTGATGTGGTTTATAGGGAGAACTTCCAGCATTAGCTTGGAGGGGATATAGAAAAACCTCAATGTATTCAGCCAAGATTCTAACCTGAATCTCTCAAACAACGACACTTCAGTAAAGGCTGGTTCACACAGAACGCTAAGCTAAGCTATTGGTTATTCTTTTGCCTCCTGAATTCACTATGGTTTCTTTCTGGTCTGCTCCAGTGATGTTAAGTTATGACACCCTCCAAAATATCTCTTGTTTGAGTTCAGATGATTGAACTGAGGAAGCGAAGCTGCTGCTATTGGCATCTGTTTTGGAAGAAGGAAAATAAATTGTGTGGTGCACCTTACAAAATTTCTTCGTGTTTTATCTTAAAATAAATATTTACTAAAAACTCGTAACATTTGTCAAACGAAATAATAAGTCTATACATTGTTGAAGAAACATTACAGCATATATCATACATTAAATAATTAAAACAATGTTACTTATTTACTCTATGGCATTAGTAACTAATAACATTGTTACAGAAAAATCGAGAAAAGAGAATTATATTTGTTCACCAAAGAGCATAAGAATCAAATCCATTTTCAAAAACCCGAATTAGAAAGTAGGGGGTAGTGTATATATTTGCTTATAGCTCAGAAATTATTTGTTTTATAAAAATATAATTCAAATAAAGGTTTTTATCCTTTATAATACTACAACTTTACAATGATAAGTTATTTCGTACCTCAAATAGTTGTGGATAAATGATGAAAATTAGAAAATTTTCCCAACGTAAAGTACCCTCAAAATTATTTTCATGAGAAAATGAGAGCTTCCATCTTGTTTATAATAATAAACAATGTCCATATATAAAATTTAATCAAAATAATCAGAACAAATTTCGAGAAAATAGATACCGTAGTTCCTTCTTTTGCTCTTCAGTAAACTAACTACCCTTAAATTTAGGGTCAAATATCTAATTCCAAAAACACTTCCGGGGGAACTTATGAAAACCCCTGATAGGCCTACCAAGTTCTAGCCGAATCAATAAAATAAGTTTGGCTCTAGCCAAAGGTACAGACAGACACACAGACATACGGATAGACAGACAAACAGATGGCATCGCTAAAACCACATATTTAGTCTCAGGGAGTCATTTATCAAAATCTTGAGTTAGATTTTATTTACGATCACAATACTTTCTCTCCGAACTATCGAGAGAAAGAAAAATGTGAAAGGTAGAGGTTTGACTTGTTCAATTAACGGTTCTAAGGTAATATATAAAAATATGTATTAAATATAAAAATTAAAAATAATTCTACTTAAACAAATGTGAAACAAACTGATAACCAAAATAGTGTTTAAGTTTTTTGTTATTTTCATCAATCTAGTCTGTTCAACACTTAGACCAAGCTGCGTTATGCGCATGCGCAACGTAAGATGGTTCAAGATGGAAGATGGAATCAATTGCCTGGCCAGCAATCGAAAAATACATAACGCGACATAACAAGCAAAACATAGTCTAGCTTAGCTTAGTTTAACATTCAGTGTGAACCAGCCTTGAGACTAACCACTAATGCCGTGTGACAACCGATGAGCATAGCATATGGTTTGAATCTTTTCCTGAATATTTGGAGCTACTTTTTCAAAATCTGATTCCTTTTCGTGAACCTATAAATATAAGTAATTATTTACATAATTGATTGTAAAATACAATACTAAATTGGTGGTTAAGTAACTACAATTACATATAAAGTATGTTAATTTCTGCCAAGATTTAATTTGCTCATCGCCAACTTGTTTAATTTTTGATAAAAATTAGATGGCCCATTAAAAAAACTTTAAAAATTAGTCATAACTTGACAACAACACTACTGGTCAAGTGGTTTAAAAAGTCATTCCTATATTGTCTGGTTTGACGGCGATAGGGTGGTTAGGATTCAAAATTTCTCTTAGTATGTAATAAGTTGGCCTTTCCAAATAATTTCCATTTTCTTTCCACGCAAGTGCTGACACACCTTTTCTAAAAAAATTCTTTTCTTGTATATTTACTTAAGGTATGAAATCTATATTACATGCAAATTGTATCAATTATTAAACATATATATATATATATATATATATATATATATATATATATATATATATATGCATGTTTCCTTTACCAAAATGACGTTACTGGACGAGGAAGATAATTTTAAAGAAAATGCAATAGCATTCACATTGACTGAAGCCCACTATCAAAATAATAACATAATAATACAAGTGTTCCGTCTAGTATTTTAACCCTAGCGACACTTGAGTCAGTCATTAGTCTTTACATCAATTACTGTTTTCAGACTGTGACCTAGGTCAGTTTTTTTTATTGAAGACATATATTTTCACTACCGGCCTGCTAAGCCTGTGCCAGCTTCATATGCCTTATACTCTAACTTAAGACTAGGACAGGCTCAACATCCAATCCCCAGCCGTTAATTTATCACTATGAAAAGGGTAAGCCCACATTTAATCAATGATCAATTTTTTGACCGTGCCAGGAATCAAACCCGGCACCCTTAGCTCGGTAGACAGACATGCTACCGACTAAGCTAAGGTGTCGAACTAGTTCAGTCATTAGTGTATTTTATTTGATTAAGGATCTTATTTATAGTCTAGTCTCGGGAATTAACTAATCTTCCAGAAAAGAATAACAAGCAGATGAGGACAAGTTCGGGTTTGTTTTTACGTCCGAAACTCGACTATAAATACAACCCTAATAAGTGGCTCATGTTCAAAATCCAGTACGGACGGAAAAATCAATAATCTGTTTCCGGTTCCACATTAATGAATAGATACCCCAGGCATTGTGTTGTGTTTATTCTATTATTATTATTATTATCATCATCATCATCGCATCTTATTACCCGTTCGGGTTATACGCACTTACGCTAATGTGTAATGGTAGGGTGATTGTGAGATGAAATAGAGGGCCTACAGTTTAACGTGGGATCCGAACCACGGTGGAGGCCTGGCATTCCACACATTCACAAGTTGTGATTAATACACGTCTTATCAGAGGTGAAGGAAGGGTTTGATAATCAAATAAATTTTTGCTGGGTCCGAGGATTGAGCCCCGGACCCCAACACGGAAGTCCGACACACTACCCCTAGACCACCAGGTAACCAATGTATGTGTTTGTTCTACAATTACTTTAGTTTTCAGGTATTTTGCTGATACAATCGGTTTGTTGGAGGACACGTTAGATATCATTAATTAAAGTTTAATTTAAATCTATATTATATTAAACATATTTTGTTTCTAAATTGAAACAAAATCATTACATTTGATTTAATGTGATATTATATCTTTACAAAGGATCTTTAAGCGTCCATTTTTTCACACTTAAGGTGTGATGGAAAGAAACGCGAGTTAAAGTCCTTATTTTTTGCAATTTTCACTATACAAATTAATTTTGGACATAATAAATATAATAATGCTTTTGTCAATATGCTTAGTTTAGTTTTTTTGCAGTCAGTAATAGCTCTGAAATATTGGTCACGGGTATTCTGGAATATGATGGAAAACTTTTTATCATCTTTTAAAATTATTTTATTCAAATGTATGTGAATGACTGATATTCAAGCACTGTTAATATATTTACTCGTATATGTAGGAAATTAAACTATAATATATTTACTGAATCACTATTTATTTTATTTTAAAGACTGAGAGATCGGGGTTTGATTACGATTGGGTAGACTGAGGGTATTTTTATCATTAATGATTTTCCAACTCTCTCTCCACGCAAATGTGGGTGAACTTCATCTTAATAAAACCTTCCTAATCCTTAACTCATTAATTTAACTAGTACATAAGCGTGTAACCCGAACGGGTAGTAAGACGTGGTGGTAAAATAAATTATATTTTATATAAAACAAATCACTTTAAAAACTGCAAAATATACTGGCCTTAACTCAAGTAGGTATCATTCCATCCAACCATAGGATCAGCGTCTTTTTGCTTGTGTTCAAGTCAAAATAATTTAATATTTTTGCGTTCGCTATTTTTTCCAATCTTGTGGTTTGATGCAGGAAGTTAACCTGGTCGCTTCAAGGACGTCAAAGGTGTCTCGTGTCTTCCCTTAAAAAAATTGAACAAAGCAAACCACAGTTTTTTGGCAAACAGGAAATGCAAGAGAGAGAGAAAAGCCATTTTAAGACAGCTGGCAGGCAGAACCTATTTTTTTGAAGGCCAAAACTGCACTGACAAAAATTATGTGGGCGCATATGCTATGTTTAATGTCGTACGAAAGCGATATAAAAAAGGTTTTTTCTTTGGTGTTTTTAATGATGTCATAAAATTAGTCAAGTCATGTTATCTACAGCTGTCACGTTTGATAGCTATTACTATTACCTATTAAATATCTAGTAAAATTTTGTCAATGTTGGCCTAAAAAAATACGCCTGTATTTTCCAAGAATTCCTTTTTAAAAAAACTGGACTCAATCCATGTTCTAACGCAGGAAGTTAAGTTATAGTTGGGCGTGGGGGTAATTAGCTTCTAGCTTTGTGGAAGAAGCAACCAATACATAATATTATTTTAAAAGGTATTATTGATTCAAAACAATTCCAATTATTACTAGAATATACCAGCACATTTGGATCCACGCCAACGAAATCAACTGGCATACTCGGCTCTGAAATAGAAGATCGAAATTATATTTGAATCTTGAATGGATTCACTGAGAATAGTAACTTATTTATGAAAACATCCTAGTTAAACAATAAATAATAAATTTGTAACGTTCTGGATTTACGTTACCGCGATGGGCGCCTATTGAAGAATTATGATTAATACACTTTTCATTTTGACATGTTTTTTTTTTTATTGCTGAATTAGTTTAATTAATGCGAAAATAGATCATGTTTAACTATACGCGGGCTAGCGCGGACAGTTGTCGCTAGACGCCAAGTGAGTTCTGGACACCAACTGCCAACTGACCACTGAACACTAACACTATGTTGCACCATCCTTTGTATATATTCCTCGGTCATGGAAGCTTCGAGAAGGTTTAGTTTAGAAAAACAAAATACAAGACAAAAACATCTCTGTTTTACTCGAAGCTTCTAGAGCCGGAAAAAGACTCAAGTTACATTTTAAAATCTCTCTTCGAACCATCGAGAAGAGGAAGTTACTATTTGAAAAATATATATTGTCAAACTGACTTGGCTGGTGTCACGTGCGTGACGTCACTGATTAGTGGCTTTTGCCTTCTTAGAAGAAGAAGTGCTTTAAGCGCCATTTAATATACTACATAATTTAAATGAAATAAGATATGTTTATAAAATTAGGACGATATTCTTGTCAATGCTTTCACATACTTTTCAGGGGCAAATCAGTTACATTACAAATTATATGGGAAGAGATGTTACCTTGTTGGTAAACTTTACACAAGTTAAAGAGTATCATTAAGGCATGTCACAAGCAGAAGTTACATGTAAATTTAAATGCCATACCTTAATAATAATTGGTGACCTGGTGGTCCAGGGGTAAGGTGTCAGACTTCTGTGCTGGTGTCTGGGGTTCAATCCTCGGTCCCGGCACAGATTTATCTTATCACCAAACCCTTCCTTAACCTCCGACAAGACGTATATTAATCACAACTTGTGAATATGGGGAATGCCAGGCCTCCAGCCACCATGGTTCGGATTCCACGTTAAGCTATAGGTCCTCATTTCATCTCACAATCACCCTACCATTACATATTAGCGTAAGTGCGTATAACCCAAACGGGTAGTAAGATGCGGTACTAATAATACTACTACTACAACTAATAATAATAATACTTATAATTAATAAATATTGAAAAACGGTTATAGTAATAATAATATATTAATTTTAAAATACATTAAATGTAAAAGTCAAGGATTAAAATGTAAAGAACACTTAATCATGAAATTTCAAGTTTTTATAATTATAATATATTTTCTTAATCTAATATGAAACGATGTGTGATTTCAAAGTCTTATTTTGGTACGTAATCTTTTGCTGCGTGTTGTCAAGGTTGGTTGAAGACGAGCTGTTCAATTTAATTCAACATCTTTAGGTTTTTAAAATACCATCTTCAGGAATATTAAATGATAAAATAAAGGAGGATTAGATTTAATCAAATAATATAAGTTCAGTGAATTAAATTAGTAAGGACATTGGAATACTAATAATACTGATGAAATTAGATTAATATAAATATAAACTTTAAAAGTCATACGTAACGTGAATTTTAAGTACAAATGTTAGTGTTAACATCGTGATTTCATCCAATGATTACATTAAAATAATATTAATAGATTAATTTTAAGGTCTTATTATTTTGTAAAAATACCTTGGTTTGGATCCCGTATCCAAGATGAATTTTTTTATTTTATTAAATGTATGCAAACTCAGTTAAAAAACAGTGCTGTATTTGTCAGAATACAAAAAAAAAACAAGTATTAAATGATTTTACACGTCTGACTTGAGATAAAACTAAGGTCGAGTTTTTTAGCAACTCAAAAAATGTGAGTCTCAAAGAAAAAAAAGTTACATAAAAAACTCACTGCGTCTTAGTACCCGTTATAACTATACGTATAGCAATTATCACATTAATGGAGTAGGGATGAGGAAGGTGGAATTTCATAGTAATTTTACCTCAATTTTTCATGGCAAAATAGTGGGAAACCATTTAGGAAAAAAAACCCACCAGTAGTACACTGTCAGAATTCAAACCCTGATCCCTGCGTCACCGGCGTTTGACCATCCAACCAGCGATGCGGGTTAAGGTGGGCAGTGCGCGAGAAAATAACATTGTTTTTGCAGTTATTATATCAACACTTTTTTTTTCCAAAATAAATAAAATAGTTTCACAGTAAAAAAAAAATAGTTTAATTTTCTTCACATGTTGATATCAACAGTTCTTGAATATCTGTAAAGTATGTGTCCTAGAATTCAATAACAACTTTTTCTCTTAATTTTAAAAAGTTTATAAACAAATGATAATAATATGCTCATGACATAATATTATGTAGATATAATGTGAAGAAATTCAAACTCTATGTTTGTACTGAAGCAAAGTTTTATTTATTTTAACAAAAAAAAAGTTTTGCTCACTATTTATGACATCAAATACTAGATAGGCTTCAGGTAAGACTGTTTATAAACCTGTTTACCGGCAGTCCAAATGTCAAGCGAAGGTAACAGAAATGAAACATTACCCCTAGCAACCGTGAACCGCACTTCCGTTTCCCCTATTCCCCCCACCTCTCTCCACCTGGTCTAAATTGAGCAATACCTACACTCCATGCACGAGCAAGTTAATCTAAGAGTTGGACAATCCCTCCGTTCGCCTACGACTCAGTGATTTGCGTCTTACTAACCAACCACGACCAGGATCTCCGCATATTTACTCCTATGTGCTAAGTAAGAGGAAGGTGCACTGGATATCATCGCTGAGGTAACTACATGGTTATTATTAAGAAACAGCGTTGTCATTCTCTCGTTTCCATGTGGTCAATCTTCCCTCAAATATAAGACAAGTTTGGCAATGCTGGTTAGTCGAGGTTGCCAGTAGCTCCTTCTTACCCCAGCACACCACCTTCAGACATAACTGAGAGCGAGGAGATTTGGCAACAGTTGACAGAGAGAGAGTAGATACAGCTTTTCTCCATATGACCTGCATTTCCCTCGGCAACGATATTATTTGTAGAAAATAGGGGTTGTGGGCCTACTTTTAAACTAACGGAGATTGGGAAACTTCTAAGGAAGCTTTTCATTTTAGGTATTTAGCGTACACTTTCTGAACCGAATGATCATGTCGGCATACGACTTAAAAATTAATTTAAATCTAAAACAGACACAACACAACAAATACTTTGGTGATAGTGGACTTAATTTAAGAATCAAGGATTTGGAGGATAGCTTAGAGCTAAGATGGACACAAGTGTCGAATTGGTCATATATATGTGGTGAATTTGAACAGTAAATAAAAATTTTCCTTACGCTGTGTGCTGATTGTAGAGTGATATTTCCTACATAATATTGGAAGCACTCCGCATGTGCATTGGGCTCAGATATTAATCCAATATTTCTACAACTTTTCAGACAAAAAGATTGTAAAATTTCGCATTAAATAGTTTTACATTTACAATTTGGATAATACTCATCATTTACGTCTGATGAGTTTGTAATTGAGTAGTTAAAGTGTACATGTCTTGAATAGACTTGTTCATACGGTTCGTGTTGTTATAAATGTTCGAGTGAGCAATTCGATTTCTCAATTTTTACTTCTCATTCGCCACACCTTAGAAAATATATGGCTTTAATTAAAAAAACTGGCCAAGACCACGGATGGAAACAGTAATGAATGTAAAAAAGAATTACCCCACCTGTGGCTAGATTGAACTTGTTTTATGCCCACCTCTAGTTTAAAGAATATTCGTCCACATTGATGCGAAAAAAGGATGATAAAATCACAATAAATAATCCCCTCTAGCGCTGTTGGCAGAGATTCGAACTAATCCTCCTTGTCACTGACAATATAGCCTACTGCAAGTCTAACGTTTTAGAAAGCGTGACCACTTGTGCGAAAAGATATCAATAATTCAAATAATAATAAACTATAATGTTTAATCTTCCTCATTACGTCTGACCACCTATTCAGGAAGGAAGAATTTTAAAGGTTATCTGCCCTCATTTGCATGGAAGGAGATTGGGAAACTATTTAGGGAAAGATCACCCTCAGTAGACATGACCAAGCTTCGAACCCTGATCTCTCCGTTATCAGCAGTCCAGTCTAACATGAGAGTGACTCCTAAAGAACATTAGGTCACTGAAGCGGGTTTCCTCATTTTGAACTCATAGTAAACATACTATAGGTGTTCGATTGCTGGTTGCTATTTGCGGAACATATTATATTTTCCCTCCCCCCCCCCTATTTTGGACATCTCTCCCCGTTTCCTGTTCCACGTGCAAGGGTTGAAAGGACATTAGTATCAGATGATTGCCTCTGTGGGAGGTGATGTCTCTATATCCGGATCAAGTCCTTGTTGAAAACACCGCTAATAGAGATATAAGAAATACAGTTCACTTAAGTTGTTTAAAACAAGAAATATATATATATTTTTTTAGAATTAAAGTTTAACATAGTGTTCCCGGAATTTATTTTCCCATTTTGAGAAAAAAAAATGATAATACGTGAACATTTTATAACTCGATATTATGGTGACCCGCTTCGATGGCCGCGTGGTCTAACGCGTTACTCTCTCAGTAGATTAGACTGCTAATGACGGGGGTTGAGGTTGGAATTTCAGTCGGGTTTAGACCTACCGAGGGTGATTTTTCCAAAATAAAATTCAATTCTACATCCACGTAAATGTGAGTATACTTCCTGTGTGTGTGTATATACACCCTTCCTAATCCCTAAAAACATTAGCATAACTAATACACAAGCGTAAAGCCCGAACGGGCAGTAAGACGTCGTGCATTTTGACGTTTTGTGTCCCTGAACGAAAAGAAAAAACTGGTTTTAAAATAGCCTCTCTATTTTTCTGACTTGTTCTGTAGTTTTGTCCCTCTATCTGTCGATAACTAAGATTACAGCCGGGACAATTTTTGTATAGTCTGTTTAGTGTCGATATGTGAAAAAAATATCTATACTTTACTAATTTCGATATTTTCCTTTCGATACTAATATTTATACTCGATAATTTTACTGATATTAGTACTCACGCTTTGGTATCGGATCGGTATCGAAATAAACAACTCTTTTTTTTGTTAAATTCACTCGTGCTGGGATTAAATGTTTTCTAAGGTGGTCTGTGGAGGAAGAAGAAATGACACTGAGAGTGGATAGCAGCCTACTTACCCCTTCCTTTATCAATGAGAACGCTCATCACAAACTAAACAAAAGAAGCTTTTGTAGAACTAAACGAACTCATCTTAAGGCCCAAGGTGACCTGGTGGTCTAGTGGTAAGGTGTCAGACTTCTGTACTGGCGGCCGGGTTCAATCCTCGGTCCCGGCACAGATTTATCTGATTTCCAAACCCTTCCTTCACCTCTGACAAGACATCTTGTGAATGTGGGGAATGCCAGGCCTCCACCGTGGTTCGGATTCCACGTTAAATTGTAGGTCCTCTATTTCATATCACAATCATCCTACCATCACACATTAGCGTAAGTGCGTATAACCCGAACGGGTTAGTAAGACGCGGTGCTAATAATAATAATAATAATAATAATAAACTTAAGGCCGAAGCAGAAAAGTTTTCATGCGTCGTTTATGCATATGAAGCAGAGCAGAGCGTCAATTCTCCTATTGTTTGTCAATAGTTAATAAATCTATCGTGATAGTATATAAGCGATAATGTAGTTAAGAAAAGGCACATCTCAGAAGTTAACAATGGAAGTTTTTTTAATAAGTTGGATAGTAAAAAAACCATAGTTTAAAATTGGTTTTAAAATATTAAAAGCCATTATAATTTTTACTGTTTAAATAAATATGGAAATACAATTATGATTAAAAAAGTTGAAATAATTATTACTAGATAAAAAAATATTTTTCCAGATTAAAATTTCAATACCAATACTTACTTATATCGATACTTTTTTTTCAGTTCTAGTACGATATCGATTAATTTTTCCGATACTTTTAATGAGTATAGTATCGCTACTTTTCTTTCGATACTACATCCCTGGCCATTCCTCGAGGTAAAATCGTGATCTTAATTTATGCTATAAAGTTAAGAGAGAGTTAACAATTGGTTGGTTGGTTTAAAAAATTCAAAATTTTTGAAAATTGTTCTGACGATTTTTTTTTATCACCTTGTCTTACTAACCGCTCGGGCTATACGCTTATGTACTAATTACGCTAGTGGTTTTAGGGATTTGGGAGGTTAAATTTTCACGCATTTGCGTTGAGGGAGAGTGGAAAACCCCTTTAGATAAGCTCTCAGTACACTTAATCGAGAATCGAAACTCGATCTCCTCGTCATTGGTGATCTATCCTACCGCGAGAGTAGTGCGTAAGACTATGCGGACATCAAAGCGGGTCTGACCATTTTTATTCAAAACGAATATCTGTGGAGTATTTTTAAATTATAAATAAAACTAAAAACACATTTTTCGTTTAAAAGAATATTTTAAGTGTTGTCTGATGAAAGCTAATTTTTAAAATGATTACTTTGAAATTTTTTGTAATATAATGAGGGACAATATTCTTATGTATCGTTCCTGAACAACCAGAAAGACCAGATTTATATGTCTAAAGATATAATTTTGGACCGTAAGACCATTCAAGGCCAACACGTCTGGTATTTTTTTATTGCTATTCATTTTATTGCTCTTCTGAGCTATTATATTCATTACTAGTTGGAGAATTAACGCCGTAGCCTACTAAACACAGGATTATACAAGCGCACAGCTTTCATATTAAATTTTATCTAGGCTATCAGTATTTACACGTGTCACACAACCTTAGCTCCAAAAAGTACTTGGATATTTAAAAATATCCTAATGAATATATGTATTTATCATCGAGTCTTATTAACTGTTCAGGTTATAATCATATATGGTAATCACTCTAATGGAGTAGGAATGAGGGAGAAAGTATTTTAGAGGAGATCTACCCATATTTGCATGGAAGGAGGAGTGGTAAACTATTTAGGTAAAACTACTCTGACCGGGATTCGAACGCTGACATCCCCGTAATCAGTCGGCCAGTTTAACAGGAGAGTGATGGTTTAGACTATATTTTTTTCGTTCATCCATTTTATTGTACGTAATAACCATCATTGGATAAATTAATATAAAACTATTTTCGCATGCATGTCTAATCATTTATTCATTTCATTGTACTTTTAACAAAAAGGTTTTTCCATGTTTGTTTCTACACCATCTTACAACCCGTTTGGGTTATTCGTATTTTAACTACTACGTTAATAGACTGAGATTAGGAAAGCTATGTTTATAAAAATTTACCCGAATTTACGTAAAGGGAGAATGGGAATTAATTTTGTATAAAAAAGAACCTCAGTACTTAAGTCGATATCCGAATCCCAACCTCCCCATCACTGGCGATACAGATCAGACTAGACTGATAGGTACCTTAGAGACAGGGTGGGAAACCCTGTCGCCAATCACCACAGGTGGCGAATTGGCCATAGAAATGTGGTGAAATGTGGTGAAAAACTAACTTCATCCTGACGGCGTATGTGGGCTTTAACTTGATATTTCCTGCATATCATTGGAAGCATTCCTCAATTTCACTGAGCCCAGATATTCAGTTAATGTTTCTGAAACTTTCCAGACAGAAATATTGTCAAATTTTGCAATAAATTAACTTACATTTTCAATTTGAGCAACTGTCATAATTTTCTTCTGTGGTAGTTGAAAATGATAGGTCAAAGTGTACAGTAAATATTTTGAATAAACTTGTTCGAAGAGTGTTTGTTGTTGTTTTAGGAATTTCATTCCCCATTCGCCACACCTGTCATTGTCAAATAAGTATGTGTCAACCAGATGAGCTTTCCTTTTTTATATAGTGATGAGCTTACAGCTGAAAAAATCAGTGTACTCACATAAGTGAGCTCATGGACTAAAGGTCAAGCTTATCTAGTCTTGATCGTCAATACATCTCCGACCTGGTGTACTGATGATGGATTTTCACCAAGTGGTTTCCCACTTTCTTCACACACATGTAGATACATTTCCTCTAAATTATACCTACCATAATATTACCCTATTAGAGTAATTAAAACGCGTCCAGTACGGATGGGTAACACGATGGGGTTGGAAAAAACACGAAGATATTAACGGTAACTTATTTCGTTGTTTAAGAACCTTTTGTTAAACGTAATTATTGTATGAAAAATTATTTAAAGTTCAAGGCGAGGATGTAGAGAACGCGGGTTAAGGGCAATATTTTTGAAGTTTTTGAATCAAATAATTTTTGTTAGTCAAAATAAGTCAAATATTGCTTCAATACAAACATGGTCTAATTTTCTTCACAAGGGGATATAAACAATTATAGAATATCTGTCGTAAGCATAGCGGTACTAGATGACGAACTTTATGAATGAAGAGAAAAAGTTGTCATTAAATTCTAGGACATGCTCGACAACTATGCAATAACTATTTTATTATTATTTATTTTTATTATTATTAGCACCGCGTCTTACTACCCGTTCGGGTTATATGCACTTACGCTAATGTGTAATGGTAGGGTGATTGTGAGATGAAATGGAGGACCTACAGTTTAACGTGGAATCCGAACCACGGTGGAGGCCTGGCATTCCCCACATTCACAAGAGGTGAAGGAGGATTTGGTAATCAGATAAATCTGTGCCGGGACTGAGGATTGAACCCCGGACACCCAGCACAGAAGTCTGACACCTCACCCCTAGACCACCAGGTCATCATTATTATTATTTTATTATTATTATTATTATATCATCATCATCATCACCGCTTCTTACCACTCATTCGGGTTATACGCCTATGGTACCATCACACTAATCTGTTGGTGATTAGAACGGTTCAGTTTAGAGGAAGTGCACCCGCATTGCATGGAGGTAGAGCGGAAAACCATTTAGTAAATACCACCCTCAGTGCACCCGACCGGGATTAACCCCAATCTCCCCGTCTTTGCCATTCTAATCAAACACGAGACTAGCGCGTTACGACATGCGGCCAGTGAAATGAGTTTCAAGAAATGTTGATATCACCATATGAATAAAATTAAACTCTTTGTTTCTAGTGGAGCAAAATTTTATTTATTTTTGGCCAAATAATTGTTTTGCTATAAAAGCTGCCAAAATACTTCCTTATAACTCTTGTTCTCTTCACTCTTAGCTTAACACAATTGTTAGCAAAATCCACGCCAGATGGCCTTAAGAGACTATAACAAAAAAAAAAAAAAATTGTTGAAGTGATCACGAATAGATGACTATTCAATTTAGATAGACCTACAAATCATTCATTGAAAGTACTGAGAGCGTTCCGCGTTTAACGTTTGATTGACAGCGCTACTTTGAATGTGGAACTCGCACAGACAAAGCGAAAAGGTCACTTGAAATGGAATTGTGTTAAATTGGTTGCGTAGCGGACAATATAAATTAAGAGGTGGATAAGGGGAAAAGGAGGGAGGGCAAAAGAGAAGACCTTGAAAGTTAATTAAATACTCACGCATAGTACTGACAGTGTTTCTACTTGAAGGGCTTACACACTACTCTTATCTCACACCAATGGACACCTTCCAACCTTTCCCTCATTTGACCTACATTACTTAAATTACCTCAAACAGTCCATAGAATTCATAGTTTTTTTAGCACCGTTTCTTACTACCCATTCGATCTATACGCATATATACTTTTTTTTATAACCGCGTATTACTACTTGTTCAGGCTATACGCCTGTGTAATAATTACGCTAGTATGTTGATCTGAGTAATGTTGATTTAATACTAGATCTACTCACATTTGCGTGGAAGGATAGTGGGAAACAATTGAGGGAAAAAAACAACCTTCAGAACGCCTTATCGGGATTCAAACCCCGATCTTCCCATCATCAGTAGTCTTAATCTGTTGCGAGAGTGACGTCTTAGAATATGCAGCCACGAAATGATCCCTGGTTTAAATGAATTTCCATTTCACATTTCTAAAATCTAAAGGCCTCAACTGAGAACTATAACTGCAGAATTGACGCGTGATAGGTCAACAGGCCAACTATTATTGCTGTGAACCTTGAAATTAAGTTATTATACTACTATAAAGCCACATGGCCGACTCATTCACTCACTCACTCCCAGATGAGCTAGAAACTTGAAAATTTTCAAACTTATAGCTTCTAGTCTGTAACCGATGGGAAAATTCCAAAAAGTAAAAAAAAAAAAAATCTTTTGACCCCCGAAAAATTTTCAAAATGTCTGAGCAACTTTAAAGTCGGTGCGACCTTTCTTTGTAGGTCTCTTGTGGTTAAACGGTAATACTTATCAAAATACGGCTCTGGAATTACATTAGCTTACATCCAATAGCAAAGAAAACTCATTTGGAGCAAAGTGAGTTGAAATATATAACCTTATACGCTCTGACCAGTACCAGCAAGTTTAGTTTGGAACCGAGGAAGAAACGAATAAAATTAAACATTTGGAGCATGGAGCAGAAACTTGGACTCTTATGAGGATGAAAAAGAAATACTGGGAGAGTTTTTAAAGGTGGTGCTAGAGGAAACTTGAGAAGATCAGGTGGACAGACAGGATGACAAATGAATAAGTCCTAGGAAGAGTGGGTGAGAAGAGAACCATTTTGGATTTGATTCTTCGGTACAAAGAAAACTGGATCGGACACATCCTTAGGAGGAACTGTCATCTGTACGACCTCAGAGAAGGAAAGGTTGAGGGAAATAGGAGCTTAGGAGGATTCAAATATTGGATGACTTTAAGTAAGTAAAAAAAATCTTGCAGCTCAAGGAGGCAAAGGATAGGGCGCATTGGAGCTCTTAAGTTCACTTACAAAAGGAATGGACTTGTCATAATACAGGACATATAATAATAGTAAAATAGTAATAATAATACGCTCTGAAACTAATCAATTATTTAATTTTGTATTTATTTGAGGTATTTAACGTGAGCTATCAGAACCGACTGATTATACAGAGCGATTCAAAAGTCGCTCAACCCTGTTTTTCCAAGGATATTCTTCGCAGAAGAACATGGAAAATGGACATATTGTGTATATGTATGGCAACACTGTAATGTTTTGCCAGGCGTTGTGCAGGCCATGTGATCTTTGAGACATACACTAGGTCCAGCCAGTTGAGTTACAGCATTTGAAAGTGTAAGATGAATTTTCCATGAACAGAGCGAGTATTCATTTTGGAACATTATTTAAAGGCTAATTCGTACATAGAATGCCAACAATCGTTTCTGCGTAGTTTACCAGAATCACACGGGCTGAATAAATCAACAATATGCCAAATTGATGGCCAAAAAAATGTTGTTTTTTCTTTGGGTTGCGTGATTTTTGGAACGTCCTGTATAAGCACACGACTTGATAACTAGCTTAAATTTAGAACAGACCCAACACCAAACCCCCGGCTGTTAATTTATAACTGATAAAGCAGAAACCGACGTTTCATTAATGATATATTTTTTGGTCATACCATGAATCGATCCCGGGACCCTCGGCTCAGTAAGCAGACACTCTATCAACTGAGCTAAAGTGGTGGACATCTAACATATTATAATAGTAATAAGGCGTGTTTTTTTTTAATATATAGACTTATAATTTTAGCATCACGTATAACTAAATACCCGTCTGGGCTGAACGCATAATGGTTTTAGAGATGAGGAAGGTTATATATAATGGAAGTATACCCACATTTACTTGGAGAGAGAGTGGAAAACCAACCTTGGTACATCCTATCATGATTCGAACCTTGATATCCCCGTCCTCGGAAGGCCAGCCTACTGCGGGAATGACGCCTTAGAACATTCGGCCACCGAGGTGGGTCTAAATATAAGTAATTAAGTTTATTGATTTCCACGAATTTTGAGCGAAGTTGATATACAATAACACACCGCGTCTTACTACCCGTTCGGGTTATACGCTTTAAGTCCTAATTACTCTAATGGATTAGGAATGAGGAAGGTTGAATTAGAGGAAGTGAACCCGCATTCGCGTGGAGGGAGAGTGGAAAACCATTTAGGAACCCCCCCAGTCCATCCAACCGAGATTCGAACCTCAATCTCCTCGTCCTCGGCAGTCGAACTCAACACGACTAGCGCGTTAGCCAACTACGCCACCGAGGTGGGTGATGACACACAATAGTTCCTTTAGCTATCATAGTTTTATATAGCTTGTTATTTGAATCCTAATTTTTGAAGCTGAGGTACATAAAGGATAAATATTTATATATTTAATTGGACATTTATTACAACTTATCTATTTACATAATACATGGGATATACATTATATGTTTTGATATGGTTGTCGAGACCACATTTACATTCATCTATGAAAATCCCTGATTTAAAATCATCTGAAGACGTAAAATGGGGCAAAGGAGAATCCGAGAGTGGGTTTATAAAACTCTATACCAGTAAAAATTCATTTGAAAACGCGAACGTTTTAAATAATTTGTCAGCTTTGGATTAATTGATGATGACATTTGTTTTTCCATTATAAACACGCTTTTTTTTTCTCTCAAAGTTTATGCTTTAAATTGTAACATTTTATTTTAATATTTCCTAAAAAAAAAGGGGGGGGGGCAAGACTTTAGTTCAAATGTTAATTCTGGTTATAACAAATATCGCCACAAATGTTGTGTTTATTCAGTTAAAATATCACAATAAAAACATAGACAATTCAAAACAAACAGAACCATATTTTATGCCAGAAATATTGTGCATTTGATAGATTTTTTTCAAAGAAGTATAAACTTGTAGCTTATTTATGTATGTTAACTTATTTTTGTTTATTTATTTGAACGTGTTTTATTAGCTTAATGCGCCTACTCGGGATTCAAATCCCAACATTCTCTTCCCCAGTAATCAGATCAGAAGAGACGGATATATTTTCGGCAAACCCAGCGGTATGGGATTGATATGTTTCAGGACTTTAGTTCCAGAAAACGACATACTGATTAGTTTGTGTCAGAATGGAGAAATAATCCGAAAAAGATGGTGTTTAAAAATAAACATGTGTATCTTTTTATTTATTATATTATTATAATCTGTAAGTATAATCATCGGATATAAGGACTAAGTAACTATCTAAATTTGTAATAGTCATTGAAGGCTTACATTGTTGTCACCTGTGTTTTTGTAGTAAACACCATGAAACACGATAGACAAAGGGAGAGGAAAGTTGTCCAATTAATTCGCACGCAACTTCCTACAATTTCCGGATGAAGGAGTTAACCTCCCCTTCCCCCCCTCTTGCAACTCTCAGATGTTTCACTGCCCTTCAACCCCTCCACCCGAAATATCTTCCCCTCTCCTAACTTCTCCTACTTGACCTACATCCTTTGTTTGGTTGGCTTAGTGCGCGGTGTAGTATTAGGTTGAGTTGGTTATTTTTTTTTTCGTAAGGAAGGTAGTTTCTTGGTGTTTTTATTATTAATATTATTATTATTAGAAAAGAATGCAAATCTTCTTGGTCCTGACTGAAAATGATTTCTTTGCTTCCTTTGTGTGGTTTAGACTCGAAAAAAGGTTTCAACCGACTCGTTAAACCGGACCGGTTCTTCCACTTTGGTTCCTATGCTGCCAAATAAGTGGGTTTAATAGTCGGTGCGTGTTCCTTTGATGACAGTATATATCTTCAACTAAGGCAAGAAAAAATAAAACCACACGCTTATTTCAGAAAGATTTAGTGTCGTAAAAAAAACTACACTCCATAACGATTGATGAAGGCGGGGTATGAAAGGTGTTAGGGACGAAAATAAATATAGCTCTTCCAAGACAAGACTAGACCCGCAGTTTCAAATATTGCTGCGCTTTTGGCTCAGAAGTCCTTAGTTGATACTCGGACAAATAAACTGAGGGAAAATATTTTCTCTAATTAGCTTTACAGTAAGATAAGCAAGCATTCGTCCCCCGGATTTAAGACATGTTTTCCTCACTGATTTAATTCCCGATTTGTTAAGTGGATTAAAGGAATAATACATGTTCCTCACTGATTTAATTCCCGATTTGTTAATTGGATTAAAGGAATAAGACATGTGTTCCTCACTGATTTAATTCCCGATTTGTTAAGTGGATTAAAGGAATAATGTCCCTCACTGATTTAATTCCCGATTTGTTAATTGGATTAAAGGAATAAGACATGTTCCTCACTGATTTAATTCCCGATTTGTTAAGTGAATTAAAGAAATTTGAAAATTATATGAATTAAGGCGGTTGTTTCGGTCAGCGAGAAAGTATCACACACTGTGAAGCCATACGAATTATAATACAATGGTCTGTGGTGTTTTCTGGAAATATTTTTCTATTCTGTCTAAGCTTATACTCACTTTCGCCCTGCAACTACAACCACCCTTTTTATGTATATAAGAAAGAAGGGAAAGAAAGCAACAAAACTTCTTTTATCAAACTCAAAAGGAAAGTTTGATGCCAGTTTTCCATCTAAAAATCTAATGTTGTGAGTCTATTAAAAAAATTGCTGTATTGGTGTACCTGGCGGCCCTGTGCTGGTGGTCCAGGGATCAATCCTCGGTCCAGGCACAGATTTATCTGATTGGCAAACCCTTCCTTCACCTCTGACAAGACGAGTATTAATCACAACTTGTGAATGTGAGGAATACCAGGTCTCCACCGTGGTTCGGATCCCACGTTAAACTGTAGGTCCTTCATTTCATCTCACAATCACCTTACCATTACACATTAGCGTAAGTGCGTACAACCCGAACGGGTAGTAAGACGCGGTGCTAATAATAATAATAAAACAACATATAATAATAATAATAATAATAATGATAAACGGCATCGTAGAGTAAAATATTGCTGCAGGGCAGTTTCTCGCTTGCCGAGGCGACCCTCTCGAATTAAGATGTTTTAATAAGTCAGTTGTTAAAAGGTTTATATGGTGACAATCCGATTTCTTAGCCGGGTCGGTAGCGTATCTGTCTATTGAGCCTATGGTATCAGCTTCAACCCTCGACCTGGCATAAAAATTAATCATTGGTAAAATTGGAGTGAACTCATACACAGAAAAGAATGCTATGTCTGTTCTAAAATTTATTTTGTAAGTCGTGTGCTGATACAATCACTGGACTCAGGGAATACACTTTAAATACCCTTAGTAAACATTAAATTACTCAGCACTATCATACCAACTTTCTTTTATAATCTATTATAGTTTTGAACATTTTTTTTAAATAGGTATTTTTTCAGTATACTACCATTATATAAGGTTTCCTCAGAAAAATAAACAAATATTTTCTTTTTACGAGGGAACACTCTTCACAAATAAATTCTAAACAAAAATTGTGAAGGCTATTTTTGAAAAATTTAAAAATATAAAAACACTATCCTTAAATTATTAATATTTGTATAAATCCAATAATGTATTCTCATTTAACATGTAAAATGATTTCCCACCTTGATCCAAGACGCTAGAGCTATGCTTTTTAGATCTCAAATTTTCACATATTTTCTTTCAGTAAACTTAAACAAATTTATCTCCTAAAAACAATTATTATGGGTCATTTATCAAGTCAAATCAATCGCCAAACAACCATTTTACATCCAATAGTTATAACCACTATCGAAAAGCTTCAAATTTCCAAAATAAAAATAAAATAAATTTAATTACTCCTAATTTGATGGTTAGAATAAAAATAAAAATGTTGCTAACACACAACTATATAATATAATATAGATAACAAATACGAACAAAATCTATAAAGCTTTTTTGACTTTAGCCTAGGGCACAGACAAGGCCAAAGGGGCAGAATTTTAAAAACCACTATTATAACATCGAGGTAAAACATTTTACATAATGCGTTGTCTTTTTTATATGAGAAAATAAAAAAAATATGTTGATACTTTTCTACGCTTCTTCTCAAAACCATCCTAGCTCTACGTATTTTAATTACGCTAATAGAATATGGATTAGGGAGTTAGGATCTATAGAAACAGTAGGCCAACACGAATTTTACTGGAGGAAGAGTGAAAACAAGTTAGGAGGAAAAAAAAAATTCTCTGTACACCCAACCGGGATTCTAACTCTGAATTACCCGTCACAGTCAAACCATACTAAACGAGCCTTACATTTAGTCCACGGCCCATCGATGTGGATGAATTTTGAAACTTGACAATATTGTGTGTGTGTGTGATTTTAGTTTTAAAAGAAAAACTATTTTAATTTTACTTTGTATAGTTCATAATTTTGTTTAATATTGGTCAGAGTTTGGCCTTGACCTGGAGTTCACTGTTTGAACTTCTTCAGCTGAGGAGAAGGCTTCAAGAGGATGTCGGAAATAAACGGGTGAGCCTAAGTTTTCTCAAACAGGAAGTCTCATTAGCGGATAGCATATGTGCTAGGCTTATAAAAAATTGTATTTCCAAACTAAGTAATTTGGTATCTAACTAGAGTCGGATTGACATGATAAAAACTTCTGACAGTTAAAAAGAAGTAATGGATATTTTTTATTTACTTTTTTAGCACCGCGTCTTACTACCCATTAGAATTATACACTTATATATTAATAACTCTAATAGTTTAAGGGCTGAAGAAGTTAATATTTATAGTAAGTGTACCCGCATTTTCGTGGACGGAAAGTGATTTTTTAAAAATCGCTTTCAATATACTTGACCGATATTCGAACTTTTACCTCCTCGTCATCGGAATCCTAGTCTACTGCGAAAGTTACGCCTTAGACCATGTTTCCACCTAAGCAGTTAGCGAATGGTCAGTAGGGCTGGTGTGCCACAGAAGTTGGGGTAAGGTTGAAAAGGATCGAGAAAAAATTTCAGGAATATATATATATGTCCTTTGAAACCGATGATCAACATTATTTTAAAATAAATGGTACGGAACTCTACACGGACTTTCTCGCTCTATTGTTTAAGAATGGAGATATCTACTCAGAATTCGTAATATAATATACACTACTGAACACGAGAAAAAATTGCTTTTATTTTTATCCCGATTTTAAATTTTATAATTTTATTTTTAAAGAATTAAGGTTTTCATTTTTATATTTGGACCAATAAAAAATATTAATATTGGGTCCCCAAAGGTCAACACTTCGTATTAAAATTTTGAATTTCGGTTAAAAATTTTGGCATTTTTTCAGGGGTAGTACATTTTATGTTCATTGCATTGCTATTAAATTCCTCACTTATAAATTTTTTACCAATAAAAAAAGTAAATATTGACTATTGAACCTAAAATGATAGAGATAGATCACTGTTGTACAAACATTTCCGCTAAGAGTTTGAGAGAAACAGATCATACACTCTTCGAGAGACTTATTCATTTTTTACTCACAAAATTGTATTAATATATTTGCCAACGTTTTTAATGTTTAATAGTCCTACCAATTTTGCAATGATAAGTTATTTATGATTTCAGGTAGTTACGGAGACACGCAAATTTCCGCTTCGGTAAAGTACCCTAAAAGTAATTTTTATGGGTAAAAAAATATCCAGTTAATTTATAATCTTAATCAACGTCTAGGTACAAATTTTAATCTAATTTTGAGAGAAACGACTCTTTCTCTTTTCGCTCTTTACTAAACTACTCTTAATTTTAGGTTTAAACAGCAGATACACAGACAGAAGGTATTGCAAAAACACTTTTTAGGGCTCGTAGGGTCATGAGATGTTGACATCCATCAACATTCCGGGTTAGATTTTTTTTACGGTCGCAATACTTTACCTTTAGTGTTCGAAAAGTTTATATATATATATTTGCGTATAGCTTGAAAGTTATTGTTTTTTTTTTATAACCACATGTTTCTAATAAAATATTTGTATTATAAATAGACCTACATATTTGTAATGATAAGTGATTTCATATCAAATAGTTTCGGAAATATGATACAAAATGAGAATTTACGCATCAGACCGGAACGCTTCAAGTCATTTTGCTGAAATTATGAGAGTAGCCATTTTGTTTGGAATATTTATACATGTTTTGAAATGAAATTTAATCAAAATCGTTAGAGCATATTTTGAGAAAATAAAATAGATGAATATTATATTTATAAAAAAAATGCACCTGAAGTCCTAAACCCAATTTAATCCGATGACCAAGCTCCTTAAATCCACGTCTCAACACTTTCAATCATCATGTTTCTATTTGAGGGGGCTAGGTCACTCAAGCAGTGGCTTACTTCTATAGGCTTCTCCCCTTCTTCCTCGTTTAGCCACTCAGCATCTTCATTGCTGCCCGAAGCTGCCCAAAGTCCAAACGGCTTGCGATGCACCCTCCCACAATTTTGCCCGTCTTTCTCTGTCTTACGTAAGCATTGTTCTGACCCCCCTTTTCCCCTTGTCAACAAAAGTAAGCAAAGCTTGAACTCCCTTTCCTCCGAAGGTGCTTACGTAATACTTGAACGTCCCCAAAGAGAGGTTATTATTATTTTTCAATAATTGTGTTATCTTTTTCTAAGATCGATCGATCAGGAGCACGTGCGCTTTCTGAGCAAGGTGTCCGAGATTCTATTCCCGGTAAGGACTAAAAATGTATGTGTTATTTGAAAGGGAGTCCAATAGAACTATTTGAAAGAAACGTCTTACGTTGGTTCGGGAATGTTGAGAAGAGGAATATGGATTGAGTGAACAAGCAAATATATGAAGGTAGAGTGTTTGGATCAAATGGAAGGGGTAGGTGATGTGACACTTCATTGTGACGAATGTGTGAAAAAGGGAAACGTTAAGAGTTTTAAGAATAGAAGAGCATATATGACTCGATGTGTGGATGTTGTTGAAGCGAAGGGAGTATGAAAGGATAGGGAAGTGTGGAGAAAATTAGTGAAGATGGATTAAGTACGGAGTTGTTATTATAGCTATATGCACAGTCTCTTGTCTACACTGTAAGGGAACGGCATGATTAGGTATATATGTATGTAATTACATTAGGGTTATGGAAAAAAGAAAATACGATTGGGCTGACCCACTTTTATTTACCACTTTTTTACTTCTTAAGCTCCCTCCTTTCTCGTCCTATCCTATAAGGGTAAGTACTGATGCCAATGTAGATCCTAAAGCATACGTATAGTAATAATAGTAATAATAGTAATAATAATAATAATAATAATAATAGCTCAAAAAATCAAAAATCACATTTCTCCTCTTCAATCTTTTTTGTGCAAACTTCCCCCTATTCCAATATTTCTTTGTAACTCCTATTCACGACACATCTCAAGAAACCACGTTGACAACATTCGCTTTTCACCATGGAAAAAATATCTCAAAAGGTTTTCGCAAATTTTCAAGACCACACTCATAGCTTCTATTCGAATTCTAAGTGACCCCCCCCCCCCCCCTCTCCTACCAACACAAAAACCTGGCCATAACTATTTTTATTTCTGTTAGGCTATAAATTTCTATATTTTTTAAACACTTTTATTTTTACTTTTTGGCGCCACCTTTTTTTTAAGATTATGAAAATAGGGGTGGGGGTTGGGGAAAGAGAGGGGATTCTAGCGTCACGGTAGTATCCATATGTAATTTGATCTTAAATGCGACCAACGTGTACGCATGCGCACACCAGTGTGTGTTGATACAGTGAGACACGCAGGCTTGCCAACATTATGGCTTCGGTAATATGAATCGAAGCGTATATATATATGGGATTTTTTTTAATATCTTTTGCATGTGTTGTGTATGATATTTTATGGGTGACTGTGAATAAGAAAGGCCCACATCTCAAACAAACAAACAAAAATCACTAGTTTGGAATAGTTAACTTGTATTATTAATTTATTTAAAAGCAACGTTTTGTAAAATAGCTTTATTGTTAAGATAAATTAAAAGAAATGTAGTTTATAGCTTTATTTATATGTTCTTATAAGGCTAAAAGAACTAATTAAAATGATGAATAATTGTTATTGCATTGTTAGCATAACATTATTTTGATCACATGTGCTTTTAAAAAAAAAATAACTGTATTAACAAATAAAAGCTATGTTTGGTCTTTTTATTCATGTTAAATTCACTCGTTACAATGAAAGTTTTAACTCTTTCCCAAATTCACGTTTGTGTTTGGAAATGTAAATGATTAATACAAATTTTTTTAAATAAAATTAATTAGCAAAGGTTGTAATCCATTATTATCAAGGAATTTGTATTTCAATATAATTCTTTGAACACAATTTTTTTATATAGCTCAGTATGTTTGAATTTTACTTTCGTTTTCACTAATAATATTAAATTATATATTTTTGCTTTTAATTGCTTAAAAATTGTATTAAAACTTACTTTACTAAAAGATTTGTTTATACAAAACAATGGGTAATTCAATACATTGGTTAATGTGGACAAGATTAATATTGTGCTAATTTACATTACTTACTCTATGTCATTAGGAACTTGAAAGATCATTGCCGCACTTGCAAAAGTACTCCACCTATCCTAGGTCTATCCAGTCCACCTCATTTTACCCTATACCTATCTTAAGATAGTTCCATCCAGTCCACCTCATTACACCTATCCCTATCTTGAGCTAGTTCCAACCAGTCCACCTCATTACACCCTATCCCTATCTTGAGCTAGTTCCATCCAGTCCACCTCATTACACACCCTATCCCTATCTTGAGCTAGTTCCATCCAGTCCACCTTATTACACCCTATCCTTATCTTGAGCTAGTTCCAATCAGTCCACCTCATTACATCCCTATCCCTATCTTGAGCTAGTTCCAACCAGTCCACCTCATTACACCCTATCCCTATCTTGAGCTAGTGCCATCCAGTCCACCTCATTACACCCTATCCCTATCTTGAGCTAGTTCTATCCAGTCCACTCATTACATCCCTATCCCATCTTGAGCTAGTTTCATCCAGTCCACTCATTACACCCTATCCCTATCTTGAGCTAGTGCCATCCAGTCCACCTTATTACACCCTATCCCTATCTTGAGCTAGTTCCATCCAGTACACCTTATTACACCCTATCCTTATCTTGAGCTAGTTCCAACCAGTCCACCTCATTACACCCTATCCCTATCTTGAGCAAGTTCCATCCAGTCCACCTCTTTACACCCTATCCCTATCTTGAGCTAGTTCTATCCAGTCCACCTCATTACAGTCTATCTCTTTCAAGTCCATTCTAATGTTATCATCCCATCTGCGTCCAAGCCTTCCCATTGGGCCACTGCCTTGAACACGGTTCTAGCTTCTCCCATTTCCGCTTTATGTCTTGCCCACCGTAATATACTTGATTTCACTATGCTATAAATGTATTCTGATGAGTACAGAATATGTAGCTCATCAAAATGTAAGCCCTTAAAATCTCCAATATCCTAATCAATTTATGGACCAAATATCATCCTAAGCCCCTTGTTTTCGAACACACTAAAACTTATTTTCGTCATGTAAGGTAATTATTTACATTATATAACTAAAATCTACAAGATAAAAATATTATAGTTTAAAATAGCTGACTATACAATATAATAATATGTGGGCTCTTATGTGAGATAAACCATTCTACTCCTGGGCCTCTTTTTTTTGTAAACTGAGTAACAGCACAATAAAGTTTCTAGCACAGTGTTTGTTACATGAACAAATAGAATGATATATTTCTCAATTTTTGTTATGTGCGTGTTTTTTTTTTTTGTTTTTTATGGTTCTGTTAAACTGTTTTATTTTTACTGAGCTAAGCGACGTTGCTAGTAATATTTGACAGCTCTAAACATTTAAACATAAAAAAAATCAGAACTTTAATATATTACTTTCAATCATTTTTAATATTTTGTTCGTGCTTCAGAAGAATTTTTTTTTAATAACACTAAACTTATTTATTTTGAAAACTAGAATAATATTTTGTATATGTGTGCGTGTAAGCAGGGCCTGTCTGTGGCTTAGTCAGCTTTAAGTGCTAACTAACTGAATTAAATAAAACAATACATCTAAATTAAATTGAAGGCAATATTCTCTTCTTTTTTTTTTATCAGTGACCTGGTGGTCTAGGCGTAAGGTGTCAGACTTTTGTGCTGGCGGCCGGGGTTCAATCCTCGGTCACGGCACAGATTTATCTGATTACCAAACCCTTCCTTCACCTCTGACAAGACATCTTGTGAATGTTGGGAATGCCAGTCCTCCACCGTGGTTCGGATTCCACGTTAAACTGTAGGTCATTCATTTTATCTCACAATCACCCTACCATTACACATTAGCGTGAGTGCGTATAACCCGAACGGGTAGTAAGACGCGGTGCTAATAATAATAATTTCTTTTTATCAGCTCCGCCTTACTTCCCCCCGCCCCCACCCCACCCAACCACTAGTCTTACTATCCATCCAGGCTATTCGCATATTTACACTCATGGAGAAACCGGCCCCGTGGTATTGTGGTCATTGCACTTGGCTACGAACCTAAGGGTCCCGGGTTCGACTTTCAGCTGGTACCTTGGGAATTTCCCCCATAAGGGGAATGATCCCAGTTATAATCAGGGTTTGGTTAATTAGGCTTAGGCTAGATTAAGTCTCACCATGGCTCCCCTACATCATAATAACCAGCATCACATCATCTCATTGATGGTACAACGTGTAGACAACCTCCTGTAGTGTACTCTCTACATATACAGGGGACTGAACCTGGATGTTTATTAGTTGCGAAGATATTATCAAAATCAGAAATTTATGCTGAAGTAAGGTATCCCCAAGTTATTTTCATGAGAAAAAAAAATTAGAATTTCCATTATGTACGTAATGTTAATTACTGCCTAGATACGACATTTAATTTAAAAAAAATTGTTATAGCCAGTTTCGAGAAATTGATTTTTTATAATTTTTTTTCTCTTAATAAACTACTTTTAATTTTAGAGGTAGATGATTAATTACAAAAACTCTTCAGTAGAATCATATAAAAACCCTAGTTTTATCCCAACCAGTTAAATAGTAACGTCTCTAGGTCGGGATACAGACGTACAGACAGACGATTTTGCGAAAATCACTTTTTAGATTTTAGGCGACATGAAATGTCAACATTTATCAAAATATCTAGTTAATTTTTTTTTATAGCGATACCAATACTTCTTATTCTGAGGGGACAAGATAAAGTAAAAATAAATTTGACCTAACCTAAATAAAGGGTATTGAAACAAAAGTGAGCACAAACACCAGTTTGGGTGCACCCATCTGAAAGTTGAGTCCCAATTTCCATTCAATGGTGACTAAGGGTGATGGGAATTTAACACTTTAAACCACTCGACCACCTTTGGGTTCCTGCAGGTACTTTGTGTCTTAAGAATCAACTTATCTCATCTAGGATGGTAATACACGATGGTGTTAGGTGTTAAATGGGATGAGTAGCGTCAAAAGGAAGAAGGGGCATCTCGTTAAATTATACTAACTTGTTGGACAACCATTAGAATTCTACCGGCTATCATAAACTGCTCCAATGTAACTGTATGTTATTTTTTATTTGATAGAATTTAAATCTTTGAAACAAAAAATAAAATGAGATGTTTTTTTAAGTATCGTCTGTAGCTGAGAGGTTTCGTTTTCAAGGTGATAAGGAAGAATATAGCAACTTCAGATGCATGGGTGGTAGTTATTTGTTGAACACGTGTTGGTATAATATGAAGGTGGAAGAGTCCGACACCTTAGCTCAGTCAGTAACGTGATTGTCTATTGAGATGAGGGTTCCGGGTTCGATTACCGACAGGTCGAAATATGTATCATTGGTGAAATGGAGATGTTCCCTTTCACACTGATGAATAAACGACCATGGACTGGATGTTGTTTCTTTTCTATACATACACGTTAGTTTATAGTCTGTGTGCTGATATAATCAGTCGTTTCAGAAAATAAACGTTAAATACCTCAAATAAATAAAATAAAAAGACGAAGATTTAAGTGAATAATAAGTTGGGAAAGCATATGCCGCTTTTCAAAATAATATTTTAGTAGGTTCAAAAGATAAACACTGTTCTGTCATGGTAAAATTATTTTTAGAATCTCCAATTTAATTTAATGGGAGAATTTAATACTAAAGGACTAAAGTAAAATCATAAAACGATTCAAATTCCAAGACCCCTTCTATGCCCAAAATTGAAAGTTTTGGTGTAGTTTGGTATCTTGTACTCTTTATTTAAATACACTAGAATTGTATTTATAAAAATAAAAAATAAATTGAAAATTACAAAAAATAAAAAACTATTTCTATTTTAACCTGCTACATTGTTCGAATGGTCTAAAATAGTGTTTCTCAAAGTATGGTCCTCGGACCACTGGTGGTCTACGTAGGTTTATCAAGTGGTCTGCAAGGTACCAATAAGTTTATTATAACAATAATGAACTAAAGAATTTTGAACCCATATACTATGAACATTTGATACACATACGCTTCTGTATTTCATATCTTGGTAGACACAACATAAGTCACATAAGAAAGGATGTCTGTACCAACCTTAAATCAGTAAATTTGAACAAATTATATCAAAATATTATCAGGCATTAAATGCTAAAATTAATCAAACCACTATTACTTACTAATTCAATATATTTAGATTTTTTTGCAACTTTTAATATAATAATATAATTTAATGAATTAATTTTTGTATTCCCTAGAATGAAATTGCTTGGATCTTATAATTTTCCTGCATAATGTATTTATTATTATTATTAGCACCACGTCTTACTACCCGTTCGGGTTGTACGTACTTACACTAATGTGTAATGGTAGAGTGATTGTGAGATGAAATGGAGGACCTACAGTTTAACGTGGGATCCGAACCACGGTGGAGGCCTGGCATTCCCCACATTCACAAGTTTTGATTAATACACGTCTTGTCAGAGGTGAAGGAAGGGTTTGGTAATCAAATAAATCTGTGCCGGGACCGAGGATTGAACCCTGGATCACAGCAGAGAAGTCCGACACCTTACCCCTAGACTGCCAGGTCACCTAATGTAATATTCAGGACCCACCCCCCTTTTCTCCCAGGGCCTCAGTAGTCCCTTAGAGCGCATTACTTATCTTTGGTGGTCTTCCGTCACCAAAATTTTGAGGAACACTAGTCTAAAAAAAAAAGCCACCACTTTCGTTGTCTTGCACCCTTGATAACCAATAGCAGGAAGACCAAGGTTCGAATCCCAGTTGGGTGTACTGAGGTTGTTATTTATTTATTATTTTCCTAGTACCTCCTCACAAAAACGCAAGTGCATTTATTGCACATCCTACCTTCATTACTAACCAATTCATCTAAATAAACGAATAGACCGAACGTGTAGTAAGACGGGGTGCATAACATAACGTGAAACATTTTCTCTCTTAAACAAATTTCAAGTTAAGATTGTAGGAAACCGCACTTACACGCGATTATTGATTCAAAATTAATTTTGTATCAAATTTCCCGGCTATTTTGATCGTTATATAGGCTCATATTTGTGATATTAACATAAACGTCACTATATTACATTTCACAATGACGACTTTTAAAAATACCTTTTCTGTTTAATATTGATTGAATCATCGGTGTAGGGGGTATCACACAAAGCATGGACTAAAAGCGAACCATTTTAAACCACGCGTCCACCTCTCTGTTGACAATTCATACACAAACGAAAAAACCCCAACAAAGTTGCTATATTTTGTGCCAACCATAAAAGTCTTAAGTACCATTTACTCACTATCATATTCACCTCATCTCATCGGGAAATGGAAAGAGTCTCCACGGAAAGTAGATACGATCAGTACATTCGAACGTCCCCTGGGCAGTAGTACATTAGTACTGGCTAATCTTTCCACATGGGGAGGGCGTTTTGTGCGTTTGAAAATACCAAATTTTTGAAGAAGTGGTTTTATATTTCTTAATACATGGTTCACCAAAATATAAGCAAAAGCTATCAACAAGTCCCTATCTAGCTATAAAATTTAAATTTTAAGTTTAAATTAAAAAGATTCAACTACGCCTTACGCCTATATTTTTACTTCTGAGATTAAAGTAAAACGACAGAGACCTAGAACTATACTTCCTCTATTAAATAAAGTTTGATAGGGTCACAACAGAACAATTTGAAGCAAAGTTGGGATTGGTTTTTTTTACGGTTTTGTATAAGTTACCAGATTTTTTTAAACTTTAAACTCAAAGTTAAACTCTTTAACTGACCAAAACTTATGACATAATTTTGTTGGAAACAATTTTAAGAAATATCAAACAACTTCGTAATAATCCAGAATTTTGAAACAGCTGAAACACTTTCAGTGCTCCCCCATGTAACACCCTTAATATATACATTATTTAAAATAATTACTTTTTTATAATGTTCAGACGTACGAACTTCTGCACAGTTTCAATGGCTCACCTAAATAATTACCTAGGAAGGGAAAGGGGGAAGGGGGAGGAATAGAAATATACAATTTATCACGTTTTGGGAATTTTAGGGGCACTTTAAATGTGTATGACGGTATATTTTCTTAGTATCAATTGGTAATCCTGCTCTTAAAATTTCTTCCGTACACTAATACACATTTTTATGTTCAATGTTACAACACTCACGGTTTTATGTTTTAAGTTTATTAAATAGTTTTCGATTACCGGCGTCGGGGGGGGGGGGGGGGGCACATTTCCCACTTTACCACAACTTATCCTTCTGGATGAAACACTGGCTAATTTTATAATAATTAAAATTGTGAAAATTTTTGATTTCAATATTTTGTTAAATTCTTCCGTTTTATGTGTGTCCTAACTTAAAAAAGTTGATTTTACAATTGTATATACCTGGCCACGAATCTGAAATGGTAAAATGGATTTGGTTCAAATTTGATATATCTAAATAAGGCAAGACTTCAGAACTTTTTTTTTTAGGTTCTAGACCTCAATATAAGGATTGTTAACTAAAGAGAGTTTTTTCTTAATTCAAATTTTTAGAAAATGGTTTTAATAATTTTGTTTTAAATTGATATATAATTAGTGTTAGAGCTCCCAAATAACAATGTATACTGATCCTTGAAGATTGAGCTCAAAAATGGGTACAAGGGAATAGGTTTTCATGTTAATTAAGAATACATTTTTATTTTTATAAATTAAAAATATTGTTAGGGTATTTTTCATTTCCTATTTTTAAATTTGCTAAACATAATTGAACAATTTGGTTTAGAATGTAAATACATATAGTGAGCTTATTATGATTAACAAAATGATGTGTTTGATTTTATGAAGAAAATTTAATCGTAGTTTACTGAAAAAAAAAATTTTGTTCGCTTTTCTTCCAAGCTTTATAATACACTATACGAGAAAGTTTGTACGATTGTGTCGAACCATTTATTTTCTCAAAGATATCTAATAATTATTTTAACCATGACTAAGCTATCAAAACTAACCTGTAAGGTAAATTTATTAATTTCAAGCCCTTCTTAACAGTTTTGTTCTATATTATAGAAACGGTCTCTAAGCCGAAGTCGGTATTCATCCTTTTTTTTTATCTACTTGATTTTATTATAGCAGGGCTGTCGAGATTTGAGGACATGGGAAAAGGTTTTTTTTTTTTTTAAATTGCAAAAGTTAGATTTGAGTAGTAAGGTTGGGGCACTACTTTAGATTGGTTGTACACGTGTTTTGCAGTCGTACCAAACTACTACCCTGCTTGACTTCATTATATATATATATATATATATATATATATATATATATATATATATGTGTGTGTGTATATATATATGTGTATACAATTTTTATTTAAGTTATCCACTCTACAGTGATTAGCTGTGTGAGCTTAGAGTAATATTTGTGTTGAAAAATTATTTAAAAAAAATATCAACATATTTGCTGTGCGGACAGCAAGGAGAAAAATCTGAAACCTCAGATCAATCGGTAGCGTGTCTGTCTATGCAGCTAAGGGCCCCGGGTTCGTTTCCTGGCATAGCCGTAAAATTTATCGTTGATGAAATGTGGATTTCCCCTTTCACAGTGATGAATTAACGATGGGGAGTTTTGTCTGTTTTTAGAATAATATTCCAGTGGTGACGTCTTTTAGATCATTCGACCACCGAGGACTTTTTTCTCTATTTTTTTCTATTTTTTACAACAACAAAAAATCAAACTTCTCTAGTAATATTGTCAACTCTCATGCTTTTACAGATGGGTTTGAGTTAGAGCCGGGATAGAGCTATCAAACCTCTTCCCACTGTTAAGTAGCTTATTATTGAGGTTTATAGATAATTATAAAATATTAACTAAATCAAAAAGCTATGATTTTATACTTGTAGAGGGAACTAAATCACTTTACCTCTCTCTCAAATAAATCACATTGAGTAAAATAATAAATATGTATATTATATAAACGAAATGAGTACTAAAAAATCTTATAAAAATTATTAAAAAAAATAGAAGCACCGTTTTTTCAATTTGATAGGCATCCTCCCAAGCTATTAATTAGAAATGACAGACCATACACGTATGGCTTGAAGATCCATTGGACCTTTCTAAAGATGAAAATGGGGGCTACTCTACAGTCTCCTTGGTTTGGACTCCATGCGCTACAACCTCCTTGGTTTGAACTACGCGCTTTACAACCTCCTTGGTTTGTTCTGCTCACTTTACAATCTCCTTGATTTGGACTGCTCACTTTACAATCTCCGTTGGTAATTCTGATTCTCCATTTGCTACAACCCTGTTCTTTGATTTTGGACTCCATGCGCTACAAACTTCTTGGCTTGGACTCCAAGCTTCAAATCCTTCTTGGTTTGCACTCCATGCGCTTCAAACTTCTTGGTTTGGACTCCAAGCATCCCTTCCTTCTTGTCTCCAGTCCGTTTCTTCCCAGCTTTGAAGAGCTCCAAGAGAATTTTACAACCCGCTCGTAAAGTTAGCGGCAACCTTCTCTTTCCTACGTCTGCAAGCTTAGAACTGCTCGGGAATTTGACGTTACGGTGCAGTTTTACTACTCTATACCCTTCCCCCCCCTTTACCCGCCCTCAACCCACACCTGATCGCCCCCATCTTCCACCCTTTATTTAGGAGTAGTTTCCACAAGAGCCGTATCCGAAATGGGGGTTTCCTTGGCTACGAACCTGTCACCAAGACGTACATTAACAGTTTGTACCACCACACCGCTGAGATAATCTTTCAAGACGCCATCTTATCCAGAAACGTCGGTACAGTATTACGGCCGGAGGTTTGGAGTTATGGCAGGCAGTATTTCTGGTAACTTAATTTGTGTGCAAGAACAATCAACAAGGTCGGACTTTGACTACCTAAACATGTTTAAAAAATAAATGGTATGGAACTCCTCACGGACTTTATCGCTATATTGTTTGAAAATGGAGATATTTACTCAAAACTCTTAATAAATTATGTGAAACGAAACAATATACACTAGCAAACCCAAGAATAAATTGCACTATAATTATTTGAAACTTTTTTTCGAGTTCAGGTTTTAAATTTTATAATTTTTTTTTAAAGAATTAATGTCCTCATTTGTATGTTTGGACCGATATAAAAAGATCAATGTTGGGTCCACAATGGTCAACACTTCGTATTTAAATTTCAACTTACTTTTAAAAATGTCGACATTTTATTAGGTGTTGCAAATCTTCATGCCATCGCATTGCTATTAAATTCCTCATTTATAAATTTTGACCAACCAAAAATTTTAATATTGACTATTGAATCTAAAATGGATATAGATCATTGTTGTACAATATTTCTCCTAAGAGGTTTTAAAAAAAAAACTTTTAGATACTTAAATTTAATTACTCTATGGCCTTGGAGAATTAGTGTATCTCTTTACAACTAAAGCCAACAAAATTGTATTAATATATTTGACAATATCTCAGAAAACTGTTGGTTTTATACAATATATTTCATATAAATGTGTTTTTATTTTTAATAGTACTAAAATTTTGCAATGATTAGTTATTTAGTATCTCAAATAGTTGCGGAGATACGGAAGTTTCTGTTTCTGTAAAGTACCCTAAAATTCATTTCCATGGCAAAATGAAAATATCCAGTTTATGTACAATTTTAATCAACACCTAGATACGAATTTTAATCAAAATCGTTAGAGTTGATTTTGAGAAAATCGATTTTTTTCTCTTTCCACCCTTTCTTAAACTACTCTTAATTTTAAGTTTAAACAGACACACAGACAGACGTCATTGCAAAGACCACTTTTTAGGGTTTGGGGGGGTCTTGAGACATCGACATCCATCAACATTTCAGGTTTGATTTTCTTTTGCGGTCGCAATACTTTTACCTTTAGTTTCCGAAAAGTTAAAAAATATATATATATTTACTTATAGCTTGAAAGTTATTGGTTTTATAAACATATACTTGTATTATAAAGAGACCTACATATTTGTAACGATAAGTAATTTTATATCTCAAATAGTTTAAGGAGATATAAAAAAAAATTATTTACGCATCAGACCGGAGCACTTATCATTTTGCCGAAATATTGAGAGAAGCCATTTTGTTTGGAATATTTATAAATGTTTAGAAATTAAATTTAATCAAAATGGTTAGAGCCAATTTTGAGAAAATCGACTTTTTATCTTTTTGCCCTTCAATAAACTTCCCTTAATTTTATGGTTAGATATCCAATTCTAAAAAACCCTAGAGGGGGGGGGGGGTAACCTTATGAAAACCCTAGATACCAAGTTTTAGCCCTATCGGTCAAATAGTTTAGCCTCTAGTTGGAGGTACAGACCGAGGGAAAGTCAAAAACCACTTTTTTGGAGTCAGGGAGTCATGAAACGTAAAGATTCATCAAAATCTTAAGTTCAATTTTTTTGACGATCACAATACTTTCTCTACCTGTAAGATAGTGAAAAAGTAAAAACAAAGTGTTAACGATATTCCACTGAACAAAACTATAATAAAATAATTTGGATTTTATTAAAAGACATTAACATTTTGTGTGTGTGTGTGTTAGTCCATAACGTTATATAATCAACATAATTAGATTACCGCGCCTTCGTACGTGTATCATTGATAAAAACCTCAATTCTCTTCTAAGACTTTTAATAGTGAAAGAAGATATATACATAGAGATACTTTTCTAATATCAGATTGGAAATCTGCTTTTTAAAATAAAATATATTTGATGCATTTTTTAAAGTTAAAAAGTGAGCACAAGTTATTTTAATAAATCAATTCAAGATTTAAATATGAGGAAGGTAGCTTTTAGAAAGTGCATTCACGCTAGTCTTGAAGAAGGATGAACTAAAACACATTTTAAAAATAACCCTTATAGTATAGGGTAAGTAATGATTAGCAACGTCCATCTACAGTACAGATCTGATTCCTTAACCCACTAGTCCACCAGTATGAGCGTCTATAAAATTAGAACTCACTTCATATGGGAGATTTATTTAAAATCTTTGCACGTTAGTTGGAGTCAGTCATTGAAAGCCCAAGGAAAGTATGATTACGTCTCTGAGCTACGCTGAATACTTTGTTACCGAGTGAGTTCAATTCCTGGTATTTATCCCGGGGAGCTGGCCCATGGGACTGTCAATGTGGGAAAGTGGGCAGAGAGGAAATATGGAATCAAGGACGGAAAAAAATTAAGGACATAGAGTAAAAAACCAGATAAGGGTTTGAAATTTTTTAAACATTATTTTATAATACATAATTTTGATAAAATACTAAAGTTTGGAAGCTGAAACATGGGTCATGAAAAAAAAAGAAGAGATATTTGGAAACCCTTAATATGTGGTGCTGGAGGATAATAGAGGATAAAGTGTAAGAAGTTCTAAGAAGAATAGATCAATAGAGAGCACTCTGCGGGTAATTCGACAAAGAAAGGCCATTTGGATGTGTCACATTATGAGAAGAAATGGCTTATCTAGTGACGTCATAGAAGGCAAAGTGGGAGGAATAATAGGATCAGGAAGGCTTCAAATGAAAATGACGGGTGACCTCCAACAAGTGAAGAAGATGAAGCTTCTGAATCTAAGAAAAAGAAGCTGCTGATAAAACATGCTATGCGGACAAAGCAACGGATCTGTTGAAATACAGAATCAAGGCCGTTGTCAAGGGGGGTTTTGGGGGTTAAAACTCCCCTTGAAATGTTATGAACAAAATAATATGGCTTTGTTTATGGTTCAAAAAATATACAAATTAAGGTACAAGTACAAAATAGATGGCTGTGCTACCATAAAAAGAGCTTCTAGAGGTGTTAAATATTCTTAATTTTTCCTAACCGTTGGCAGTTAGGGGGCTATGTTGTCATAAAAAAACACTTCAGATAGATTCTAGAACTGTTTATCATTTAGAATTTTTTTTTTCTAGCCTTCGGCGATTGACCCCCAGAAACTATTGGCTGGCTACGGCCTTGGACAGAATCCTTAATGATAAAAAGCCGTAACTGTCCTTCAATGTGTGTACGTGTGTTCCTCTTCTAAATTTTGAACTAGAAGACATAATTACACAGATTTTGGGTGGACATGAAAAACATCATTGTATTGCATCTTGTATATCTGCTATCATACCAAAAACACTATTAGGTTCATGTTCAACGCTCTAAGGGTTCTCACACGAACGATGGTTGTTACTGATCTTTCGTGAAATGAACTTGTGAAATTCTCTACACGCATTTTAATTGTATCTATAAAAGTTTTTTTAGCGCCACATCTTATTACTCGTTCAGATTATACGCCTTTGTACTAATTACACAAAATATGTTATGGATAAGGAAGGTTTAATTTAGAGTAAGTGTAACCCAATTCGCGTTGAGGGAGAGTGAAAACCTATTTATGAAAAACTACCCTCATTACACCCGACCGGGATTGAACCCCGATCTCCCAGTCTTCAGCAGTCTCTATTGCAATAGTAGCGCCTTAGCGGCCATCGAAGTGGGTACCTACGGTGTAGGTACGACGAAGGTATACTCTGAGGAAATAATATACCAATGAAAGGAGATTGAAAAATCACATTTGAAAAATCACCCTAAGTACACCCAGCAAATATTCTAGCTGCAACTTCTCTTTCACCAGCAAATGAGCGTGCAATTTAGTCCACGGACTTACCGGAACCGCTTTTCACGATCTACCTCACTGGTTGTTCTACCAAGGTTATGATTTGTGACCTATAGCATAATTGTGCATGTACCGTCACCGTGAATTCCCCTGAAGGGTGGAAAGTATTTTTTAGGTCAACAGGAGTCAACGAAACCCAGTTACCGGGAATTATTAGTGGTTAGTCCCACCGTGTGTGTGATGTTTTAATTTAACAGATTCGCAAAACAAATTTGGTCGTGGAAGGCCAAGTTGACTAATAAATTGAAAATAGGTCATCTGGTGTGGGCGTACAGGTATTCCCTTTTATTATTTAATACGAGTAATCACAAGGGAAATGGGAAGCGCCTCAAAGCGGGCTGTTGCTATATCTAGATATCAGATAGTATAAATGCGACTCAATGTATGAAAAGAGAATTCGAAATGCCTAGGCCTATATGTTATTACTTTACCCGTAATCTCCTCACTGCACCTGAATAGTTATCTCACCAACAGCGGGAATAACTCCTTCCTCCTCACTTCTGTGGTTGGATGCTATATGACAGGGTTCTGAAACTTAAGGCCCACGGGTCGCATCCAGCCCGCGAAATAAATCTGACAAACCCGTTTGTACGAAACTCTTTTAAATTACTATCCGGCTCGCAGTCTTATACGGACACCAACTACACCGACTATCCCCATGTTAAGGAATTATTAACAAGCTATGGCTTTTATATCAACAAAATGCTATTTTTTACAATGTTGAAGTTCTATAACAAGTGGGAACCGAACCATGAGACTATATAGTTGGCTACCATAGTGAGAGATGTGAAGAAAATATGTGTATAGGATTTTCCAACCATTCAAATGGAAAGAATCCAATCATTATATCGCAACTTTTAAAGTTTCCCCTTTAGTTTAATTTCTCTTACGACCATCTTTCGGTGGCCTCATGGTTTAAGGCGTTATACTCATGTAGGACTAGATTGCAAGTAACGGTAAGATTGGGGTTTGGATCCTACTTGAGTGTATCGAAGTTGGTTTTTCTTAATGGCTTCCATCACTCCACGCAAATGCTGATACCCAACCTTTAAGAGTATGCCTTTCTCATCCTTAGTCTATTAACGTTAATAATGTATGCAGACAGCTCGAACGGGTGTTAATAAATAAAACAAAACATCATTGATTTCACAGGGTTCCATCCTTTAGGAACACAGGGACAAGGCCACACCAACATTTTTCCAACTTTTTTTTAACATAAATATTTTGCTTTATTTTTATTCTATAAAATATATATATTTTTTAGAAATATGAGGGGAAGCACCATTCTCTAGACGCAGTGAATTATTGAACTCGTTATACAGTATTCCAGTTCATATTGTTCATTTCTCGCTCCAAACGTCACGCTAGGACTTGACCAGCGCTCAAGTGACGGAATATAGAAGCTGCCATTGGCCAGGTTTGATAGTCCCTCTCAAAGAAGCCACCACCAATGTGATATTTTTCTCAAGGTCAATTCCCCTACCATTCCGGTGAGAACTTTACACTAGAATATGGAACCAGCCTGCAAGAGTCCGTTATACGATAAAGGTAGTCTATATTTTGTTTTTGCCTTTAATTGTCTTGTGTTTTAGTATGTGTTAAGAACCAAAAAATAAGAAGACGCGTGAAAGTGATTCAACTTATTAAAGTAGATTCTTTGCTAAGAACTCCTTTTTATCTACTAAAACGGCAAGAAAATTTTGAAATTAAAGGGCTAGGAGTACATCAGCATAATAATTTACATTTATGCAGGTGGATGTAAATAATATAATAACTTTTTTTTAATGCTTGTTCTGGTAGACAATGGTGGTTAACTGTGAGTGAAGCAAAACTGAGCAAATTTTGTTTTTATTGTTTATTATTTGGTGGTGATGGATTGTGGGCAACGGTTGGCTATAAGCATCTTTACCATTTTAGTAAAATAATAAAAAATCGTGAGGAATGTGTAATTCATATGGAAAGTTTAAAACTTTTGGGACATTTGCATCACAGATTCCGTGGTACAAATCTCAGTCCAAAAACACAATAAACAGGTGTCCAAAAATATGCATATATTACGCAGATTAATAGAATGATTAAAATACTGTGGTGATCATGGACTGGCATTTATGGACAGAAGTCCAACTTTTGTTCAAGTAATGCCATCTCTTGGTAAGTTCAATTCAAAACCTGTAATATTTTATCCGTTCTGTTCGTAGATTTGTTATGTGATTTTGTAATTTCAGTACTTTTTAAAAACTAAGAAAACTTAAACGAATTTAATTTAGTATATTATTATATGGTGAGAAAAATTCACTGCCATAAGCTTTGACTTGGCCCCACAAACAGAAAGATCCAAGCTCCTCCATTAGTTCCAAGATATATTGTCTTACACTTTATCTCAGATTTTATTTTTTAAAAAAAGTCCGTGGTAGCATATGTCTATCTAGAATAGGAAACAAGAAAAATGTAAAATTAAAAAGCAAGTTAATATTTCAAGGTGCAAATATTAAAGTGACTGTGTAAACTCGTCAGAGGAAAAGGGAAAGGGTTATCAGCATATAGACAAGAGCCCTCTAAGGGTGAACTTCTAATTTTCTTCCCTCTCTATTTCTTACGTTGGTGTTTAAGTGTGATGTTACTTAGACTGCTTAGGTGCGTCAAGTTAAGATTCAACCCGCTTCACAAAATAACTATGAAATTTCCAAGTTGATAACGTCGTTAAGTTAATTCACTATTTAGTTCAAAAAGAAATCCTGTGGTATACACACACACAATATGCCCTTTTCATACTTTTGATTTCTATCACTAATTTACATGCTTTAAACTAGTTTTTTTACTTTCTAATAGCAAGAGAAAGTATTTTTAATAGTGAACATTTTAGACGTCAAGATTGTAACTCTATACGTTTCATGTTTGTCTGTCTGTCTGCCTGCCTGTCCCTGGCCACAGATCTGAAAAGGTTTGACGGATTTTGTTCAAACTTAATTTTTAGATTTTATGGGTTATATCTCAAGAAGTTTTTGTTTAGTTGAATCTAACCCAATATTATTAGGGGTATTTTACTGATAAATGATTTTTTTTTATCAATTCCAAATGTTTTGGAAATAGCTCTTATGATTTTGTTTAAAATGTATATCTGGCGAATGTTTGACTTAAGAAATAGAACTGTATAGGTTTACTTGTTTTTTGGGGGGAAATTCATTTACTGTTGACGGAATTTTTTTAAATTTGGGTATTTAAAAAATATGGATCTAGTGATTTGGTTCAAAATGGGTATCTGTTTTAAGTTTTTCACATTATAAATAGTTAAATACTTATTTTCTATAAAAAAGATGATTGTAATTTACCTAATTTCGTAAATTTAGAATTTTTCTGAAAATGACTAATGATTTCGTTCAAAATATAATTTCCACCAGTTTACTGGGTGTGAGTAAGGTATAATTGAGAGGAAATGTACACATACTTACGAAGAGATAGAAAGAGACAAATCTTTTTGAAAATTATTTTCAGTACCCCCTCCTCCTGGTGTATTATAATTATTTATTATAAGACAATATATTATAATTGCATTTTTTTAACTTAAATTTTATCTAATTTCACAGAAAGAGAAACTAACAGTTAAAAATACTATCATTATATAAAAAAAAATTGAGAAATAAAATAGAATTTAATTTTAAAAATAAAATACAATTATAATACTTGTATGAATATATTAATCAGGAGCTGTCACCTTTTTGAAACTACATTACATTGCCCAACAAAAGAATTAAAGGTTGAAATAATATTATAATTTTGTTATTGTATGTGAAAAAATAGGTACTTTGGTTCGTTTATTATTTGAACTTTATTATTTGTTACGTAACTACAGGCTGGTTACCAAAGTAAAACCACAAACATAAATCGTATTTTTACAATTTATTTTTCTTTTTCCTTTCCTCTGCCATCCGTATATAAACCACTATACTTTATTTACCTCGAAGAAATAAAATGAAGGATTGGTTGAATGGGTGCAGCAATTTTTTTTCTCTAGAATTCTTCCCCCCTTTATATATAAAAAAAAGTTTTACTATTCTCATTCCTCCACACTTTTTTTACCTCCTTTTTCCCAAACTTCGGCTCTTGATTCGTCCCAAATCTCTCCTCGCAGTTGGAGTGTGATCGCAATAAAAATACGTTCTATTATCATATAAAAAAACCCTACCTACTTCCCCTCACCTCGTCCAACCTACCGATTCAAAACTACCTATATAATGTACTTTATATATACCTACTTGAGGAAGACGTAATTGTCGTAAATGTGGATACACTTTTTCGTCTATTCCGTGATATTGCCGTTGGATTGAAGTGGGTATAGGGTGTTACGACACTAGCCCTTTCTACCTGTGTCGTTTTAAATTGCTATCCGATATCAGTATTGCAATGATATATATGTCGCACGCTTGTGTGAGGGGTTCTTTGATACTCGACATCCGGGCTGTGATAAATGTTGATTTTTTTTAAAAATTTCTACATGCGTGCTACCCACATCGGTGGATACATGGACTAAACGTCACTATCACCTATTCTGGTTTGTTAGTAGTGGATATGTCTGGGTTCAAATCCTGTATGCTAGACCTGAGGGTGTTTATTCCCAAATAATATCTTACTCTCCATTCACGCAAATACGGGTACCTTTCCTCTAAATGTCTAACTGCACCTTAGCTCAGTCGGTAACGTGTCTGTCTACTGAGCTAGGGTCCCGGGCTCGATTCCCGACATGGCTGAAACATTCATCGTTGGTGTAATATGGGTTTACCCTTTAACGTTGATAAGTTAGCGGCTGGGTACTGGGTGTTGTGCTTGTCTTAGCTTTAAGTTAGATTATAAGGCAAATGAAGCTACGACAAGACTAGCAAGCCAGTGGTGGAAAATATCTGGCTTGATTAAAAAACTTACCTGGGCTACAGGCTGAAAACTGTAATAGATGTATAGAAAAAATATTATTTGATGTATTTAACGTGCACGCTCTGAATTGACTGATTATATCAGAACACGAGAATTTCTATGAGTGGGAACGAAAGAGCCCACCAATTTTGCCGGGAAAAGTATTCTCACATACCTTCCATGGTTCATTTATATACCACAATAGACGTGGGCTCGACAGATTTACTTACCCTTCGAAGGAAGTTGTGCTACGGATTCTTATCGCCCAATAAAAACCCATTGACCCCGGCTGGTTTGAACCCACGAACATCGGGTCTTGAGGAGAGCATGCTATCCCAAGACCACCGAGGTCAATCATTTTTGTAACTAAACGCAGACACCCCACAATGGTTGTAAGAAGAGGTGTACAAAAATAATAGTTCGATTAAGTGAAAAAATGACATCGTGGACACGGGAATGAACCCATACCTTTGGCTTTACGTACCAATTTTCTAACACTGAACATTCCATCATTGAGACTTGTGAAGGACGGCCCTGTTTATCCAAACGAACCGGGATAACTCAGTGGAAGAGCATTGGCATGCAAAGACATAAGTACCGGGTTCGTTTCTAGTGTCTAGGTTGTCATTTTTCATTTAATTGAGTTTGATTCAGCTACCAGAACTGATACTGTGTATAACACCTCGTATCTGTTTGTGATACACATCAATTAATAAAAATGATAATTATGGCTGGCACGCATATTTACGCTAATGGGATCGGAATGGGAAAGGTAAAATTTAGAGGAAGTTTAAACCGCATTTACGTGGATGGATAGTGGGAAACCATTTAGGAGTAACCATACGGCCAGTATTAGAACGATTACCTCTCGTCATCGACCAGTCAGTCTATTGTGAGATCTTAGACCATGTGACCACTGATGATGGTAATTATTTAAAGACGGTCACTTACCTACTTCTGCTCTCAGGTCGTCACTAACCTGCCAGTTATAGCAACCTCCTTTATTCACCAAGATCACGAAATATTCCATTATCTCTCAACTTCTTTACGGATGGGATGTTATTTTATCGCAGAATATCTTTCTCGCCAACTCTCCACGTCTTTTAAGGTTACATTTTACTGTGCTCATATATTTACTATAAGTAATGGCAGGAAAATTTTAAATTTCTAATGAAGAAACAAAAAAAAAGTCGCAATAATGATCTTGTGTAGGAATAAGAGTATAGATACCATCCTACATTAATATTAGGTGTTCTGTCTTATAAGTCAAGTCTCTTTCTCGGTGAACTTAGACCTCCAATGCACCCTTTCTTCTGCCTTCTCCTTCAGCTTCCAGAATTGTCTTTTTTCCTTCAAGTCATCCAATATTTGAATCCTCCTTCTTCTAAGTTCCTCTTTCCCTTGACCTTGCCATCTTTGGCATCATGCTGAAGACAGTTCCTCCTAAGGATGTGTCCAATCCAGTTTGCTTTGTATCGAATAATAACATCCAAAGAGGTTATCTTCTCACCCACTATTCTGAGGATACTCATTTGTCACCCTGTCTGTCCTCCTGATCTTCTCAAGTCTTCTCCAGCACCACATTTAAAAGCTCTAATATTTATTTTCCCTCTTCCTGAAAATCAAAGTTTCTGCTCCTCATAGCGCAATGCTCCAAATGTAACATTTTATTAGTTTCTTCCTCGGTTTCGAACTTAATTTGCTCCTATATATAGGTTATGGTAATCTGTTTCAGCTTAAGGTGGAGTGCTAGTGAGCATGAGTTTAGGGCAGTATTTTTGCAGTTTTTATAGAACAAACATCTTGGTGACAAATTTTTTAAATAAAGAGATAAGTTTGTCACCAGATGCCGCCATTCTCATGACAGATATTCAACAACTGTTTAGATTAGCATGTGCAGAAAACAAAACTATGTTTCTATAGAAAAAATATTTGATTTATTTTGGCCAAAAAATGTTTGTGCTATAAAAACTGCAAAATTAATGCACTAAACTCGCGCTCACTAGCACCCCGCCTTAAGCCCTCATTAATGTCAATTATCAACGTTGACTAGGCGTTAGATTTATATTTGCACATAGTTTATCGTTAATTGGCAGGCCGTAGCTCAAATCTTAAGTGAGTGCGTTCATAATGGTTTTCTGTAAATAGTTTTAGGCATCCTTTTCTTAGACATATGTGGGTGCATTTTATATGAGCTACCAATCTCATCCCTGGATTTTAGATTAAGGTACACCTAGAGTATATTTTATATCCCACTTTGTCAAAATACTTGTTCTGGTTATTAGCAAATATATTAACTACGCTAATGGATTAGGGATAAGGAAGGTAATCTTTTAGGAAAAAACTCTTTCAATAAACTTGTCTGGGATTCAAAGGCCGAACTCCTTGTCACTGGCAAACCATGAGTACAAAATTTAAACCGCGTGCCCAATATAGACAATAATTAATTATAACCTATTAAATCAATAAAAAACACTCCCAATAAAATCATCACTTTACTCTAGTTATATATAATTTTATTTTTACAGATATAATCACTAAATTTCCGTGCATTCCTTAAAAACGAAAGAACTAAATTCTAAGAACACCCTGTAAGAAACAAAAAAGCACAATTTAGATTTTTAGAATGTAAAAATTTGAGTATATTTCTAAAATGGCCCATGAAAGATTTTTCTTTTACGGTGATCCTCGAAATGAACCAGTGAGCGTTTCCAAGGAGCAGTGAGTGTATTGGAGAGTCCTAGGACTTTGAAGACCTCCAGCGACGACAGCGAGAATATCAATGAAGTTCTAAAACCAACGATAGCTCCATTGTAAAAGTGGGATATGTCTCATTTGAACTGGTTTCCGTATACATAGCGCTATTAAACACAGCTCAAAACAAATATGGAATAAAAAAGGGTTGTACTAAACAATCGTACATACTTACTCGTATAAAATATTATGGATTATGAAATTTTCATATAAAACTTATCAGTAGAGACATGTAAAACTCGCATTTGAGATAAAAGGAATTTTTACACGAATTCTACTGTTTTCACACAAATAATACAAATTTAAGCTTTTTTTTTTTCTAAATAAGCACAATTTCTTTGTAATCTGGCAGATACATCATGCAATATAATTTTCGACGTGATAGCAGGGCTGCCGTTTATATGAATAGTATCAGTTTTTACTTATTTTATGGGTATAAAATGGATCACAAAAAATTATTTTTTCAGGATATTTAATCTTTTTTTTTTTATCTGAGGTTATCATTAAAAATCACGATTCTACTTTTACACATTATGATACCTAAATTTCGATAGATCGGTTCTTTGTTTACAGCATTTAAAAGATTTCACGTTAGGTCCAAGCAAGGGCATTAATATATATGGACCTTGATACTGGTGGTCATGTTTAAAAATTATATATTCTTAGTTTTTATTCCATTCCTATTATTTGATAGTAGTTTAGTTGTCTATGACGTCATGTCTCGGTGTTATTATTGTTAGGTCTAAGCCTAAGTTGATAATCGATTATTTTGATATTGCTATGTGTAAGCCTCAAGGTAATAATATTGATAAATCGAGTTGGATATTACTAAGCGTGAAACGTTTTGTGCGTATTTATATTTGAGTTTTCTCCGAATATGTTAATAAATATTTAAATACACAATATGAACGATTATTATTATTAGCACCGCATCTTACTACCCGTTCGGGTTATACGCACTTACGCTAATGTGTAATGTTAGGGTGATTATGAGATGAAATGAAGGACCTACAGTTTAACGTGGAATCCGAACCACGGTGGAGGCCTGGCATTCCTCACATTCACAAGATGTCTTGTCAGAGGTGAAGGAAGGGTTTGGTAATCAGATAAATCTGTGCCGGGACCAGGATTGAACCCCGGCTGCCAGCACAGAAGTCTGATACCTTACCCCTAGACCGCCAGGTCACCCATTGCCAAAATAAATTTGTATTTATTTAAGGTATTTAACGTGCACTTTTTGAACCAACTGATTTTATCAGCACACGATAATTAAATGACGAGAGAGAAAGGAGCCTACCAATTTTACAAGGTAGGATATTTTCATATGCCTTTCAGGGTTATTTTACATTTCACAATCTACATGGGACCAACGGCTTTACTTCCCCTCCAAAGGAATTTGTGCTAGAAATTTGTATCGCTCAAGAAATATCCTTTGACTCAGCTGGGTTTGAACCCATAATCATCGGGTCCTGAGGCAAGCACTTTACCCCGAGACCACCAAGATAGGCAAAAACTGTGTAGTATTAAAACTTTAACTTACACACATTGACACCCGCCTGGTGGTGTAGTTGGCTAACGCGCTTGTCGTATTGAGCTCGACTGCTGAGGACGGGGAGATCGAGGTTCGAATCTCGGTCGGGTGAACTAGGGGTGGTTTTTCCTAAATGGTTTTCCACTCTCCCTCCACGCAAATGCGGGTTCACTTCCTCTAATTAAATCATCCCAATTCTACCATTAGTGTAATTAGTACTTAAAGCGTATAACCCGAACGGGTATTAAGACGCGGTGCTATTATTATTATTATTATTATTATTATTATTATTATTATTATTATTATTATATATTATTACACATCATTGACAATCCTCTATGTGCTAATCTGACACATCAGACCCTGGTACCACCGCTGCGGATATATAAAATTGTAGATATCTTAACTACAACCCTGAACCTTGAGAATGAAATATACATTTCTCTGTTTGAACTGCGTGAAATGTCAATTACCACAAACACACACACACACACACACATGCACATTAAAACACACATACACACATCGGCGTGAGTTTCATATCTGACTCACTTTGAACCAAGAGAGACCCCACTTTGATCCTCGTTCGTGAAGCACAAAACAGTATATTAATATTTATATTTTGACCTTCTTGTGGGGTGAAATATATCAGCGCAACATTTTCAAAGAGAGAAAGGGAAAATCCACCAAAGTAAACATTAACTTCAATTTACAGTTTCATGAGTGTGTTTGATGCATTCATTTAGCATATTGTGATGCGCAAATTAATTCAGCTCTTGACTAGATGTTGGTGGATAGGGGGAAGGGGGGGGGAATGAATTTATATTAAACTCTAGTGACCGAGAGAAGATTAAACTCTAGTGGCCGAGAGATATTTAGAAAATAAATAATGACAAATATAATGAATACATCTGTGTGTCTTTCTTTTTACTTTCTCGCTATCTTACAGGTAGAGAAAGTATTATGATAATCAAAAAAAATCGAATTAGAGATTTTGATGAATCCTGACGTTTCATGACCCCCTGAATCCAAAAAAGTCGTTTTTGAATTTCCGTCTGTCTGTTTATCTGTCTGTACCTCCCACTAGAGCATAAACTATTTTACCGATTGGGCTAGAACTTGGTATCTAGGTTTTCATAGGGTTGTCCCGAGGGGTTTTTGGAATCTGGTGTCAAACCCTAAAATTAAGAGTAGTTTACTGAAGGGCTAAAAGAGAAAAAGTATATTTTCTCAATATCAGCTCTAACGATTTTGATTAATTTTCATTTCAAAACATGAAGCAAAATGGCTACTCTCAATATTTCGGCAAACTGAATTTAAGGGCTCCGGTCTGATGCGTAAATTCTCATTGTTATCATATCTCCGAAACTATTTGAAAAATTAAACTACTTATCATTGCAAATATTTAGATATATTCATAATACAAATATTTTATTCGAAACATATTTTTATAAAACCAATAACTTTCAATCTATATTCAAATATATGTTTTTTTTTAACTTTTCAAACATTATTGGTAAAAATTTATAAATGAGTAATTTAATAGCAACAATAACCATAGATGGGCAACCCCTAATAAGATGTCGAAAATTTTAAACAAGAAGTCGATACTTTAATACAAAGTGCTGACCTACGGGAGCCTAATATTAATATTTTTACTTTCTCGCTACCTAACAGTTTTGTGATCGTAAAAAAAAAATTGGACTTGAGATTTTGATGAATGTCGACGTCTCATGACCCCCCGAACACTAAAAAGTGCTTTTTGCAACGCCGTCTGTCTGTGTGTCTGTCTAACCCTAAAATTAATAGCAGTTTACTAGAGGATGAACAGAGAAAATTTCAATTTTTATTTTATTGGTTAAAATTTATAACAGAGAAATTTAATAGCAATGCGATAACCATAAAATGGGTATACCCTAGTAAAATGACGAAAATTTTAAGTGAAAATCAAAAATTTAATAGGAAATGTGGACCCTCGGGGACCCAATATCAATATTTTTTTATTGGTCCAAATATACAAATAAAGACGTTCATTCTTTAAAAATAAATGTATTAAATTTAAAGCCATGAGTCAAAAAATGTTTTACGTATGTCTAGCGATATTTGTTCTCGGGTTTGCTAGTGTATATATTATATTATGAATTTAGAGTAATTATCTCCATTTCTAAACGATAGAGTGAGAAAGTTCGTGCGCAGTTCCGTACAATTTATTTTTATTTTAGCATCGCATCCCTACAACTTGTTCGGTCTGTACACATATTCATTTATCACGCTAATGAGTTAGGTGAAGAGGGCATGGTTTAATTTAGAGGAAGTGTGCCCACATTTGCGTGAAGGGAGAGTGGAAAAACAATTTAGCAAAGACTACCCTCAGTACAACCGACCGGAAATCGAGCCACGATCTCCTTGTCATCGGCGGTCTAATCTACAGCTTTCGGAACGCTGTGACAAGGTTGCTCTAATGTATAGCATTGTTTCGTATAAGGGGAATCATTAAAACGTCCTGAACGCTTCGACAGTTTTATAAATGCAGACGGTTGCGTTTCTCGTCCGTTACGGCAACCACGCTCTTGAAATGCTCCCCAGCCGTACCCAGTGTTGCCAATTTAGCGACCTTGTCACTAGACCTAATGACTTTTACGGATCTGAAACGACTAATTTTAATTTTTTAGTGCCTCACGACTAATCTGGTGACTGGCAACATTGCTTTATTTTCTGTCAAGTTCATGTTAATTATTTTAAATTTTAATGCTGTAGAATTTTTATATTTGAACTACCATACTGTAAGAAACATAATGCATTGGTTTTGTCTATAGAATAGCTCTATGCTATATATATCTCATTCACAAATCATAAAGAAATAGTTCCATTGGTTTGACGACAAATCTGACGACTTTTAGTTTTTCGTTTAGTGACAATCTAGTGACTTTCTGGTACTAATCTAGTTACAACACTTACATGGTCGTTGGCAACACTGGCCGTACCTCCTCAGACTAGTTTCGCAGTCTCTCGCAGTCTCTTTCCAGTTTCTGAGTCCTGTGCACGTTGACCTCAGCCATGTTTGACACATTGTTTGTAAACGAAGTGTATCATAAAGATGCATTGTGGAATTTAAAGCACACAAACTAACCAAATAGGGATGTCAAAGGAAAACTATGGTTAGGGGTGCTGTTGCTGTTTTCCAAGACTGCTTCTACTATTTCCTTTCAGCTTCCTGTACCTCTTCCGTAGTAGGGTTCGGCCAGACTGGCGAGCGAGCGCGTGATAGTTGTTGATGAGGAGGCAAAGGTTCGAATCTTGGCTCAGTGAACTGAGTTTGTTTTTTGACAAGTGATTTATTGTTGTGGTTTTCCCACCCTCTCTCCACGCTAATGGTGATTCTTATTTGTAAAGAGGTGACATGACGGACTAGGGGTAAGGTGTCGGACTTTTGTGCTGGGGGTCCGGGGTTCTATTCTCGGTCCCGGCACAGATTTATCTGATTGCCAAACCCTTCCTTCACCTCTGACAAGACGTGTATTAATCACAACTTGTGAATGTGGGGAATGCCAGGCCTCCACCGTTATTATTATTATTATTATTATTAGCACCGCGTCTTACTACCCATTCGTATTATACGCACTTACGCTAATGTGTAATGGTAGGGTGATGGTGAGATAAATGGAGGCCCTACAGTTTAACGTGGATCCGAACCACGGTGGAGGCCTGGCATTCCCCACATGCACAAGTTGTAATTAATACACGTCTTGTCAGAGGTGAAGGAAGGGTTTGGTAATCAGATAAATCTGTGCCGGGACCGAGGATTGAATCCCGGACTCCCAGCAGAGATGTCCGACACCTTACCGCTAGACCGCCAGGTCTCCCGCTTTATTATTGAAAATGGGTTGTTTCAAGTTGAGAATGTAGGGAACACGAGTTAAGGGTGGTATATTTGCAGCTTGATAATCAAAACATTTAGTTGTTTTTTTGTCAAAAGAAACATAGAGTTTAATTTTCTTTATATGGTGACCTCAACAGTAAGTTGAATATCTGTCAATGATGTTCTGGAACTTAATGACAACTTTTTCTCTACATTTAAAAAGCTTTCATTTAATGACAGAAATGCTCATCATAGATATTCAACAACTGTTGATATCACCATATGAAGAATATTAAACTATTTGTTTCTACTAGAGAAGAGGGCACACCCATGAGGGGGGGGGGGAGGAGGAAGGGGGATTTAGGGGTTGAAGCCCCTTTCCCCAACTGACGGCCCTCCCTCAGAAAATTAAGAATATTACACACATATGCTTAACACTATGTTAATCAACTTTATTTTGTTTAATTACATTTAATATAAAACAAATAATTTTGTGAAGTAATAGGGCTTTTCAAATGAATATTTATTCTGTTGATTTTTAAAATTACTGTAAATTTGAACTTAAATTAAAAGTGGACCTGTGATACCGTAATATTTTCTAGAAATTGTTAAAACCTTACCCACTGTACATAAAGTTTTGAAGCGGGTACAGTAATTGAAATCATTATTTTAGAGCAATTATGTAAGCACTATTGTATCAGGAAGTGTGGAAGGGGAAAGTTGATATAATCATGTGCCCCCACCCCCACCAACTGCTAATCCTGGGTGTGAAGAAGAATGTGTAAAGAATTTGGGGAATGCCAGGCCTCTTCCGTGGTTCGATTCCACGTTAAACTGTAGGTCCTCCATTTAATCTCACAATCACCCTACCATTACACATTAGCGTAAGTGCGTATAACCCGAATGGGTTGTAAGACGCGGTGCTAATAATAATAATAAGAAGAAAAATGTGTAAACACATATCTGTTTACCAGTGGCGTACACAGTGATAGAGGGTAGGCCGCAGATCCGATTTTGGTATAAATTAGCTTAAATATTACCATTTGCATCCTTTGAAATCAAAATGTTTTCCCTGGTGAGAAACATCTGGAACCCCATTTTTAGGGGCATTGCTGATTCCCTATCTTTCTTATCCCCCTATTTCAAATCAAATTTCCAAATATTGCAGTAATTGAAACGTATAATGGTGCAATGTGAAAATTACCATGTAAAATGACCCCCCCTCCCAGCTAAGTCCTGGGTGTGCCTCTGTACTAGAGTAATATTTTATTTATTTTAATTATATAAAAAAGTTTTTCTATAAAAATGAAAAAATTCTGTTTGATACCCGCTTCGGTGGCCACGTGGCATAACGCGCTAATCTCGTGTTAGACTAGACTGCTGAAGTTGGGGAGATCGGGGTTTGATCCCGGTCAGGTGCATTGAGGGTGTTTTATCCTAAATGTTTTAAAAATCTCCTTCCGTGCAAATGCGGATGCACTTCCTCTAAATTAAACCTTCCCATCTTTAACACATGAGTGTAATTAATACATAAGCACCCGCCTCAGTGGCGTAGTTTGGCTAACGCGCTAGTCGTGTTGAGCTCGACAGCTGAGGACGGGGAGATCGAGGTTCGAATCTCGGTCGGGTGAACTGGGGTGGTTTTTCCTAAATGGTTTTCACTCTCTCTAGCCACGCAAATGTGGGTTCACTTCTTTAATTCAACCTTCCCAATTCCTAATACATTAGCGTAATTAGTACTTAAGCGTATAACCCGAACGGGTAGTAAGAAATGGTGCTTAAAAAACTGACCCCTACATGACTCTTAGTGGACCCCAGACTAGGAACCTCTTCCCTGGACCTTATGACCCACCATTTCGGTTATTAAAATAACTTAATTTACTGTTTTCGGTACCACAAAAATTTTCTTAACTCTTCTTATGTATGTGAAGTTGAATGAAAGGAAATATAAGCATCGTACTCGATTTGAATCAAATAATAATCCTCTTCATAAAACCTAGAGCGTATGCGTTAAGCTCAAAAAAAAAAAAAGGGTTATTTCTTCATCACATCGTTACTAAGTTAATGGCTTATTTAATCAAGCTCACCAGCCATCAATATTGTATGAAATAAATTAGAACCCAGGGCGCTTCTGTGTCGTATATGAAGGGGTTTATATTTTATTAGCAACGAGAGTACATAATTATCTAGACCCAGGTAGACCTAAATTATTTATTTGGGGTTGTTTGGAACGATCGATAGACTCTCTACGTTCAATTTACAAAGGCTATGACTAGTGGCTGTCCCAATAGCTGAGTGGCATGAGTCTCTGACCTCTAAAGAACGAGAAAAAAGTTAGATTTCCTAAATTACGTCATAGCTTTATATAATTTAGTAGTTATTTATTTTATATAATTCACCCAGACATTTAATTTCCTGAAAATATGGTTTAGTGCTATTAATGATTCTTTAGTTATGCTACTTTCTAAATAATGTCTCCTCAATGATATATTTTTTTTATTAAAATGTTTTTTTAAAACGTGTATGATAGGTCTTAGATAGATTAGAAAATACAAATATATGTTTGTGGTTAACAATGAATTAGCGAAAACTTGAGAAAATAAGGTGGACAGACAGAGTGATAGATGAAGAAGTTGTAAGAAAAGTGGGTTAGAAGAGAACCATTTTGGATGTGATTCTTAGGTACAAGCAAACTGGTCAGAGACATCCTTAGGAGGAACTGTCTTCTGCAAGACCTCATAGAAGGAAAAGAGGATCTTAAGAAGGATTTGGATTTAATTATTGGATAACTTAAAATAAAGAAGAAAATTCTGAGAGCTGAAGAAAAGGAAGACTGAGGACAAATGCATTGGTGGTCTAAATTACACTGACAAAAGGAATTGACCTGTCGTAAGACAGAACATCTAATCATAATAATCATAAAATTATACTATACTGTAGATATTATCTTATATGTATTGATAATAGGTATTAAAAATGACAATTCAAGATTAGATAACTTGACATAAGAATATATTAAAGTATATTTAGTAACTCTTCTAGCTGTCATATAAAATTGTTTCTATAAAAACTTGACTGTAACTAACCAGAGTGATTGGACACGTGGTCAAGGCGTCAGACTTGTCTAGTCTAGGTGGATGTAAATTATGAGGTCAGGTTTAAAATCTAGGTTGGTGACTAGTGACGTTTTCCCTAAATTGATTCCCACTTTTCCTTCATGTAAATGTGGGCCCACCTCCTCTAAATACTGCCTTTCTCATCCCTAGTGTAAATATTTGCTTAACCCGGACGGGTTCAATAAGCAGTGTGCAAAAAATAAAGTATATTTCATTATCTATTTTAATTTTAAATTATGTTTACTTGTGGATTATTTCAATAACGTATCTTCATTTAACAATTTTAATTTGAAAATAGTAGCTACAGACAAGAATTGAGTAAGCTACCTTTAATTTAACAAACCAAAGCTCTACGGCTGTAGGGGTTTGAAAGGAGGGGACTGTAAGTAAGAACTACTTGTGAACAAAATGTGCAGTAAATACTTTTCAAATATTAGCATAAATTGATCACGTTAAAAAAAAAAAATCCGTTTACAATTACCACCATAAACCTTCATTTTATTTTATTTTTATAGAGTAACTAGGACAGTGATTTTTTTTTTCTGTTGCATTCGTAAATATCTTTGAAAAAGTTTTTTTCTTCTTCAAATTGATGTAATTAATTAAAATACTTCTACTTACTGTTGTATTAGTGGGCTAGTAAATTATTTCTTAACTTTGAAAGGAAGTGTGATATTTTGATTAAACCACTTCATCAAAAGTAATTATAATTTAATGTTATATTTCTTGCTGCAGAAATAAATTTAGTCCCGTTCCCCCTGAAAGACATCTAGCTTACCTTGACGGGTTGCACTATGGTGCAGTTTCTAAGAGGGTCATAGTGTAATAGGTAAACTTACCACGCTACCTTTCAAGGTAAGCGGGGTTTACATAGTTTAGCTCATTAAACACGTTTACAAACCTCGCTTGTATCTCAGATAAAATGTATCTGCAGTTAAGGTATGAAATTGATATAACAAAATTAATGATCAGGTCATCCATCTTTTTATTGGTTTGATGCAACTCTCCACTTTTCTTGGGCCAAATTTGTTACATCTTTGTACCTTCTTCTGCCGATATCTTCTGCTGATTCATGTACGCCAGTCTTCGTCTCCTTCTTAAATTTCTCCCTTCCTCATCTCTTTCTGTAATTATCTTCTTCAAACTATCATGTCTCAATACATGGACTACCGCACTATTAATTCTTCTTTGCTGTATACCTTTACAAAATTGCCTTTTTTTCAATGGATTTTGCTAGCACTTCTGTATTTGATACCATCTCCATCCATGATGTTTTAAACATTCTTCTGTAGCACCACATTTCAAATTATTCTAGTATTTTCCTTTCAGTTACACCAATGGTTCATGTTTCACCTCTATAAAGTTGTAATGATACTGATTTGGAACCCTCTCATATATGTAAAAAGTCATGGATGAAGATATTTTTCTTTAAAGTATTGTATGTAAAATATCCTTTCAATACTTCATCCATGAAGAATCACGGCTTTTCAGAAATAATGTCGAAGGATTGCACCACTAAAACTTTTTCTTTCTTTCAAAAATCAACTCCGTAGTTTACCCAATAGGAAGATAGCCTTCCTAACATCTGTCACCAGGATTCTTTCTATTAGTTGGTTTTGACAATGGTGACAAGGGGGTCCAAGAGGCAAGGGGTAGGTCATATGTAAGCCGCTTGTGCGTATGAATATATAGCAATAATACAATTTATTAACAGTACCGGTATCATAAATCTATAGAACGTGTAATATCCAGAGAGTACACAGAAAATGTTAAAGAGTGAAATTTGTTAATCTCATATCTTCAGCGCCGAAAATGAAATCATCTTAATAAATCGTGTGCAACATTAAAAGTCTTATTCATTTAATTAAAATAAGATTTAGAAGTGATATAACCGAAATACTATACCGCTTTAATTAGTGCTCGATCACGGGGCTATTATCAGATAATTAAACGGTATCACTTTAACCGGCGCCCCAAACAATCGCTGGGTATAATAATTCCGTATTGTAATAATTGTCGCTTGATCCCAGGGCTATAAATACCAATTATCTCACAAATATGACCGTAACACAATAAATGGCACCCAACGCGGACCGATTAAATCAAGACCGTAATAAAGTGCAATGTTCCAAACCTATGCCTTTAGTAATCTTTTCTTGATTTCCAAAATTATATATATATATTAATTAAAACACATAGCTGATGTGTTTGTTTCCAAGAACCCATTATTTTTATATTAGGTTCAAATTAGGTTGACTGTATCACTAAACAAATAAATATCACTCATTTATTTTCTCATACCCCTAGTAAATATGCAGCAAGTACACGTACCACAAGTTGCAAACCATCGGACTAGATTAATGATTTATTTAGGTAGTGTGTAAGTGACCTTGCGTTTGAGAAAATTCATGATAGTTCACTGAAAAGAGCATTGAATAGCTAACAAAAAGTCGTGGATTCAATTGAATTTGTTTTAATTACTTGCTTATGTTTGGTGACTACAATTCACAGTTCACGCTGGTATTTTCATCTCATTGTGTAGCCTGTAATATTGTAGATTATCACTAAATGTCCTAAACAACTCGGAGTATAAATTGTTCTGAATAGATGTATACTCAGGCTTTCAATAATGAGGGGAAGAGTAAGTGAATCTTGTGTACGAGATGTAATAAACCTTGGTAGATCAGTGGTAGAACATTGTGGCCTTAAATTTAAAACTCCAGGTATTGATTTCCAGGGCTTGAAAAAATTTACGGTGGCTCACCAGTAAGTCAAACCTTTCACCTTTCAACATGATCGAACTAGAGTCACGCAATTTATATAAACAAATTTAATATAGGCACTCATTCAATTTTATTTCTACGTAACACTGCGTGCCAAATATAACGTATTATTGTTTTTGAAAAAAAAAAAAAAAATTCAACCATTTCTTTTGCACCATTTCTTCAACCCTCACACGCTAACACACAAGATAATAAATGCGACAAGACAGACTATATTTTATACGTGATTCTTTGTTTTCGTTGTGTTTTGAGGTCCAAACTGTTTCAATATTGGCAACCCCGATTTATATCTATACTGAACTCGCCCTCGAACCATAAAAATATATCGATATCACCTTGCGAGAGAATTGCTATTTAGTCGTACTCCTAACTTACGTACGATCTATTTGAACCGTAGGCCTAATGTCGATAATAACCTTGAAAGAGTCGTTATGTGGTCATATCGGCACGATAGATTATGAAGGATTGACCACGAAACAGCAAAGTTAACAATTAAAAAACAGATTTTTTCTACTCGTCAAGTAAAAAAAAATTTCCCTCGTCACAGACTTACAGACGAGGCTCTTTTTCAAGCCCTGTCGATTTCCGAGCTCAAGTAAAACTAGTTAATTATTTATTATATATATATATATATATATATATATATATATATATATATATAAAAACTAGTATTTAACGAACACTTTCTAGGCTGACTGATCATAAGTTATAAGCACAAGACTTACACAAAACCCACCTTGGTGCCGTAGTTTGCTAATGCGCCTTTATCATTTTGAGATAGACTACCTAGTAAGGGGAGATTAAGGTTCGAATCCTTCCCAATCCCTAAAACCCATTAGCGTAATTAGTACTTAAACGTATAACCCGAACGGTTAGTAAGACGTGGTGCTAAATAAATACAAAAACTTACACAAACATAGTTCGAGAGCAAACACAACATTTAGTCTCCCGTTCGTTAAAGAAGAAAAGAAAGGCTTCAATTTGACAATTGATACAATTTTCAGCCATCTCCAGAATTGAACCTGAAATAGAAGTTTAAAGACATGAAAATTGACCGAGTAAATGTGTCAGATAATAATACTGTATTACCCGCCTCGGTGGCGTAGTTGGCTGACGCGCTAGTCTAGTTGAGCCCGACTGCTGAGTACGGGGAGATCGAGGTTCTAGTCTCGGTCGGGTGAACTGGGGGTGGTTTTTCCTAAATGGTTTTCCACTCCCCCCTCCACGCAAATGCGGGTTCACTTACTCTAATTCGACCTTAACAATTCCTAATCCATTAGAGTAATTAGTACTTAAAGCGTATAACCCGAACGGGTAGTAAGACGCGGTGCTAATATTATATTATATTAAAACTGTATTGATAAAGTACTATCTTTCTAACCATTCGAATACTACCATTATATACATTAGAGCCATATTAATCCGAACTAATTTGGCCTTGAAATTCTCAGGATTTAATGAAAGTCATGATTAAAAAAAATCATCTACTATAAGGCACGGTACAATTAAAACATCCTATACAAAAACAAACAATAATTATTTTACATTTTGTGATATAAATGGGAAATAATCAATATGAACATCACGTACAGGATATTTTTGGTATTTTAATCTGACTTTACTTGAAACATGTGTGGCTTGTTTCTTCCACACTCACGTCTCATGTCGCACTAACAGGTTGTTAAAAATTTACTGATCTTCTATTGTTTTCTTTTAACATACATTTCTTGCACTAGTATTTTAATTAATAACTAACGGCGTCTATTAATGTCTTATTTTGTTAAAAGGGCGAAATTAGGTTGGTTATGGTCCAGATTAAGTGAGCTGCTAAGAGATGAAGAAGGTATCATTTAGAATAAATATATCCAAATTTGCGTGTAAGGAGAGTGGAAGACTATTCTTTAAAAACAAACCTCAGTACACCTTAACGAGATTTGAACCCTGACCTCCCAATCCTTGGCAAAACAGACTATTTGAGTTTTTGACATGTGAAACTAGTGCTCAATGGCGCGGATAAAACCATCTCTTTGTAAAAAAAGAAATACTAGATTTGTAAATATATTTTCTCCGCCGGAAGACGAGGGGGTTGGAGAAACAATTTCCTCCCTGTCAGATTAGTTGGATGGTTTGGGGGGTTGAGGAGGGTAAGAAGTATCTCAGCAACAGGTGTGCTCCATTCGTTCTAAACAACCCCTTTGAGAGGCCTCACTTTGTCGTTTGAACAGTTTGAGTTCAGGTGAACACAATTCTCCAATTTTAACTCGAGTCAATATTATTACAAACACATACATCACATAGAATCCTATTTTAATCGGAAAGGCCTTATCTTAAATCTGAAAGAAAAAAAACTAATAGATCTTCCTTAACGTATTCATACATCAAACCATATGATCTTTAATCATATTTTTTTGATAGATATTACTAAAACCTACAGGACAAACCAAATATTAAAATGTTATAAATTGTGTAAGCAAAAAAAAATGTGTGTATTTTTCTAAAAGGTTCTTACTATGAAAATTTGACTGTATCCATATAATGTAATGTTTCATCCCAGTGGGCTGAGGCGCCAATATAGTCCGATTTTACTTGGTCGCATTTACTCTGAAATAAGTATCTTTCCTCTGTAATTACAGGATGATCCAATTAAAGTCGGTCCACTGCGGCAAAACGTGGGCTACCAAGCATAAGGCAGGGAGATAATACAATACATTACTCTAGTACTCCTCAGTATATTACATGCTTACATGCATACTATAACAAAGTATATTGTAAATGATCTCCCTGTGAATCAAAACATATTTGTAAAGTAGATATTATGCAAAATGCTTCGATAACGCTTTGAATATCCTCCTTCAGTTCTTTCAAAGTGTGGGGATTTATGAAAAAAAAAAACCATAAAAATCGCAAGTAGACAAATCCTTGAAAAGCAAAAATTTAATTGACATTTCGTCCCTTTCTGAAAGCCTCATGAACCCAAGCCAGTTAATCACGAGACTTGTGACACGTTACTCCATCTTGTTTTTTTGTTGTTTTTTTAGCACTACGTCTTACTAACCGTTCGGGCTATACGCTTATGTACTAATTACTCTAATGGGTTTAGGGATTAAGAGGTTATATTTAAAGGAAGTGTATCCCCATTTGCGTAGAAAATCATTTTAGGGAAAAACCACCCTCAGTACACCCGACAGAGATTCGAACCTCGATCTTCCCGTCATTGGCAGTCTAGACTATTGCGAGAGTAGTGCGTTAGACCTTACGGCCACCAAAGTTGGTGAAATATTTTGTCAAATGTCGGCCCGCAGCCTCTGGAGTCCTGACAGATGGTAGTCTACGCTGATTGGCTGGATTAGTGACACTCGCGGCTTGAGGCGGGGACGAATTTAAGTGGCTCCCCCTGTATATGTGGATAGCTCAGACGGGTGGTAAGATGTAGTGCGAAATAAAAAAAATTAATATCGTTTTACTCCAAAGTATTTCATATTTATTATTTAAACGTAAATGGAACTAAATCCTCGACTCGCAAATCAGGATCCACACTCCACACATCCTTCCAATTAGGATTCGAACTCACATTTTCATCCTTATCGCGTTAGGCTCGTACGAAAGTAAGATTTTCTATCTCGAATCAAATCAAAATCTTTGTTTACTAACTCGAATATATTATTAATCGAGTTTTATGTTTAGGAAAATTACAAATCGAATAATATATTACATTAAATTTATAGTGAATCCTCATCCATTTGACCTAACTGGTACCGGTTGTAATCCAGATTATTGAATATCTGGATAGTCCGGAAACTTTAGAAAAAATGCACTAAAACAATATAGGCTACAACTCACCACTTATTTTCACAATAACAAATTAAAAAAAAAAAGAAACATGCAACAACCACTATTAACGCATAAAATAACGATGAAGTTTTTGTAGTGCCAATTTTGAATTGTTTCAGTAGTTATAGATCAGTACAATACTGTACTAACCCTGTATCTACAGTACCGTAATTAATTAATGTATTTAAAAGGAGCTTTTAAAAAAATACATAAATATTCGTTACATAAAGATGTGCTGCATAAAATATTAATTATAGCGAAGTTCTAGGCCGGATAAGACGTAAATCCGTATCAACAAGGGCCGGATAAGACGTAAATTCGTATCCACGAGGGCCGGATAGACAAAATTCCACTGTATTTATAAATCGAGAAACGTTATAGTCATAAAAAATGTGTCCAAACCAAAAATAAAGTATTTATATTAAACAACTCACAAGATTGTGTGGTCAAGTTTAGTAATTTTAATGATCAATTAAAATTAAATGTAGATATGGCCACATGACTTTTCTGAAATGTTATAATATTGTATGTTACGTATTTATAACAAATTGATTTTTGTTTCTATAAAATGTTAAAATATTAACTTATAGATTCAAATTTCAAATTACATTTCATCGAATCCGAATCTCTAATCTATTCGGATTAGAAAACTCAGACGATACACGAGTAAACCTCAAATAATTTATTTTATATCTAACAAATAATTCATATTTAATCTTACAAATAATATCGAGATAGCCAGTATAAGATTAACAATCTCGATATATCTGACAATCTAAAATTATTTTGTTCTAATGAAATAATCTACTCTTCAAACAAGCCTGTTCCCAATCAAGAAAAGTAACTTAATAACTTACTGTTATTGTTACTAGTTGAGGTCAATTGACCTTTTCAACTCACACGGATTTTTCACCGTTTTTAAAATCAGCAGCCACCTAGACATAGACTAAACAAAACTTTTGTTATGTTCATTTGAAACTAGCGGGTTTGAGCACAAGCTAGCAGTAACAATATTAGAGTGGAAATTAAGAAGAATACAGTCAAGAAATGCATGCTATTACTCGATCAGTAAGCTCAATATAGAGACAGAGTGTAATGAGGTGGACTGGATAGAACTATCTCAAGATAGAGATAGGGTGTAATTAGGTGGACTGTGTAGAACTATCTCCAGATAAATATTGGGTGTAATAAGGTGGACTGGATAGAACTAGCTCAAGATAGAGATAGGGTATAATGAAGTGGACTGGATAGAACTAGCTTAAGATAGAGATAGGGTGTAATGAGGTGGACTGGATAGAACTAGCTTAAGATAGAGATAGGGTGTAATGAGGTGGACTGGATATAACTAGCTCCAGATAAAGATAGGGTGTAATGAAGTGGATTGGATAAAACTAGCTCAAGATAGAGATAGGGTGTAATGAGGTGGACTGGATAGAACTAGCTCAAGATAGAGATAGGGTGTAATGAGGTGGACTGTGTAGAACTATCTCCAGATAAATATTGGGTGTAATAAGGTGGACTGGATAGAACTAGCTTAAGATAAAGATAGGGTGTAATGAGGTGGACAGGATAGAACTAGCTTAAGATAGAGATAGGGTGTAATGAGGTGGACTGGATAGAACTAGCTCCAGATAAAGATAGGGTGTAATGAAGTGGATTGGATAGAACTAGCTCAAGATAGAGATAGGGTGTAATGAGGTGGACTGGATAGAACTAGCTCAAGATAGAGATAGGGTGTAATGAGGTGGACTGGATAGAACTAGCTCAAGATAGAGATAGGTGGTGTACTTTTATTAAGTGCATCATTGAGCTTTCAAGTTGCTAATGTGAAAGAGACAGTAAGTAACTTACTAAACCTCTAATATAATGACTAATACCCAACGCTATACCATATTATCGACCCTCTTCGGCATTAAGTAGCTATAACCCATTACTGTGGTCACCGTCTAGTCACGACTGGTTTGTCAGTAATGGGGAAGATGGGGTTTTATCCCTGACTGGATGTATTAAGGCGGTTGTCTGAAATGCTTTCCTACTCTCTTTAGACGCAAATGTGGGTATACCTTTTCTAAATTCTTTCTTACTCATCCCTACTCTATTCGTAGAGGACGGACGGGTATAAAGAAACTGATTATGGAAAAAAAAGTATCTATTACTATTATTACCATCATATAAGCTTTAGAGGAAAACTTAATGGAAATGTGTCTGCCATAGCTTGGAGAGAGAATGAAAAAAATCAGAAGGGAAAAAACACTCTTAAAGCATACAGCTTAGATTCGAATCCCAACCTCTCCAATGATGACAGTCAAGTACAAAGCGTATCTAACGCTTTAGCTATGTCAATGTTGCAAGTAGATGTAATACATACAAAATGTTTTTTAAAATGTTCAGGTTTCGTTAGCGAACATATCAATCGTTCAGTAGAAAAAATATAAATATATATATATATATATCTTTTATTTCTTCTTCAATAACTTTTCAGATCATTTATTTTGAAAGTACTAATTCAATATAGGTGCGAATTTAATAAAATCTCTTTTATGATTCAAGTTTTCATAGAGATACTGTGAATGTATATACGTTCAAGGTAACGACAGGGTTGAATGTTTGAAAATATGAATATTTTTGTTTTGTTTTCACCTATTGTTTCCGAATTCTACTTTCCTCTCTATAGCCCAGGGATGGCCAAGCTACGGTTCCACCTGTGTGTTCAATTCGGTCCATGTGATATATTTAATTTAAATGGGTTGCTTTGAGAAGCAGGCATTTTTTAAAACACAAAAAACAATTTTTTTTTATAAAAACCATACCAAAATCAACATTTCCAAATTTGGTCAATCATACCGAAAAAATATCCTCACGGTTCAGCTCGGACTATAAAACAAAACCGTAAGTCCATTTACAGTTTAACTCATCTCATACCCCATTATATAACTCATCTCATACCCCATTATATATAACTCATCTCACACCCCATTATATAACTCATCTCACACCCCATTATATAACTCATCTCACACCCCATTATATAACTCATCTCACACCCCATTATATAACTCATCTCACACCCCATTATATAACTCCTGAACTAACTTAAATGACATATTATGCCACTAAGGTATTTATCATTGTTATGCATTCATTTTCAATGGACTTAAACTTATTCATGTCAATAGACTAAGGTTAAGAAAAGGCACTTGTCTTAACTTCGCTCAAATAAAGACATTATTATTATCTTATGTGTATTTATAATTTTTTTAAATGAAATATAAATAAAAATTAAAGAAAACAAATATTTGCACATCCCTGACTTTAGCCCTTCCTACCAAAACACCCTTCCCTCCCCCTCTTCCAAAGTACCGTTTTCATTTCTAGCGCTTTACAGTTTCGTATCAATATCACTTTATTTTAATAAAAAGAGGCGTCTCGTAAGGACGTCGCATAGGGGTGAACGGGTGCGTTAGAGGGGAGTCGATAAACCTTTTAATAAAGGAGGGGGTAGGGGTGCTGTCACAGGTATTATGCACACTCAATATCTTATCGATGCAACACAAGAACAATGTTTTTTTGTGTTTTTTTTTCATATTCAAATGATTGATTACTAGATACTCGCCTCAGTGGCGTAGTTGGCTAACACGCTGGTCGTGTTGAGCTAGAATGCTGAGGACGGGGAGATCGAGGTTCGAATCTCGGTCGGGTGAACTGGGGGTGGTTTTTCCTAAAATTGTTTTACACGCAATGCTGGTTTACTTCCTCTAATTCAACCTTCCTAATTCCTAATCCATTAGCGTAATTAGTACATAAGCGTATAACCTGAACAGGTAGTAAGACGCGGTGCGAAATAATAAATAATAAAAATTACCAGATCTGAGAATTGGGTGGGTGAATGGCCGTATTAAAGTGAGGATATAAGGAATGCGAGAAAACGTAGGTGTTTTTCCAAGTTTTATATAAAAACTTCACCCCCTCCCCCCCACACACACACACACATAAAATAAATAAATATTACTCCAGTACGTACAGGAAGTTTAATTTTCTTCAAATGGTGATATCAACAATCTTTCGATATCTGTCATGAATATAGCGACATTTGATGACAAACTTCTTAAGTGAAGAGAAAAAAGTTGTCATGATGTTTAAGAACGCCCCCTGTCAGTGACCTGGCGGTCTAGGGGTAAGGTGTCGGACTTATGTGCTGGGGTCCGGGGTTCAATTCTAGGTCCCGGCACAGATTTATCTTATTGCCCAAACCCTTCCTTCACCTCTGACAAGACATGTATTAATCACAACTTGTGAATGTGTGGAATGCCATGCCTCCACCGTGGTTCGGATTCCACGTTAAACTGTAGGTCCTCGATTTCATCTCACAATAACCCTACCATTACACATTAGCGTACGTGGTTCTAATAATAATAATAAGCACGTCCTTGACAGATTTTCAAGAAATGTTGAGTGTACCATAAAAAAGAAAATGTTTTTAGTGAAAACTGCAAAAACACTGACCTTTTCTCGCGTCCCCTTCACACCCACCTTAAGGTGGTTTTTTATAAGAAACTTAATTCTGAACAAATAAACTAAAACGTTTTTTAACAATTGAAAGTCACAAACCAAGATCTTTTACATATTTTTCTAACACTTTAGTTCAGCAAATACTTCATAGTTAAAAGCTTAGTAAATTATTATCATGCTGTGTAATTTATCAAATTTGAATAACATAATAGCCAACATTATTATTATTATTATTTATTATTATATTATAGCACCGCGTCTTACTACCTGTTCGGGTTGTACGCACTTACGCTAATGTGTAATGGTAGGGTGATTGTGAGATGAAATGGAGGACCTACAGTTTAACGTGGAATCCGAACCACGGCGGAGGCCTGGCATTCCCCACATTCACAAGATGTCTTGTTAGAGGTGAAGGAAGGGTTTGGTAATCAGATAAATCTGTGCCGGGACCGAGGATTGAACCCCGGCCCCCAGCATAGAAGTCCGACACATTACCCCTAGACCGCCAGGTCACCAATAGCCAACAATTTATTGAATGTTTCATGTAAGAACTGAGAAAAGTGAGTATCTAATTATTAGTGACATGCCATTTTATAAAGAAAATATTGACTATTATTTAATATATTTATGAATATTTAAGCGCCAAATTATTTCAGCATATATGTATTCAATGTAGCCTTGAGTAGATGGGCTGACTAAACAACCTGTAGCTTTAAAAGTACTTCTTGAACATATACATATGGTGTAAAATAATCTAATTACTTGTGTAAATGGTCATGTGTGATTTATCTCGCGTTGATTTCACGGTTCACGTACGCAAACTTTAACTAAATCTCAAAGTAATAACAATTATTTTGCTCAAAATGGACATAGCCCGTTCTCAAACTAGGACAAGCAAAGCAAATACAATATGTTTAACACGTACATATGAAAAATAAATGCAAGACACATATTATATATAGTTTTAGACTAACAACAACAAATTTGCACAAATGGCGAGACAGTAAAAATATCCCTCGTGTGTTTTTCACAAATCGTTGGTATTTATCTAAGTTAAGTTTTCAAAAGCAAAAATTGTTTATTCCCCCCCCCCCCCCTCTTCTGAAATAAAGGCGTTCTCCTCTACCAACTCGTAGAAAAATAGCCTCATACTTATGGCTACTGTCCCTTTTAATTTGGCGTGGAAATGCAGAGCCGTGGGAACAAACGGCTACCTTCAATAATTTTTATTGTTTTTCAACTTTCTTTTCGTAAACGGTTTGTTCAAGAATAGAAGCATGTTGATAAAGTTATACTTTTTATATACACACCTCCTCTAGAATTTAACAGTGATCAAGGATAGATAATTTTGAAATTGTTCATAGAAAACTGCCGGCTGATAACAAAAAATAAGAAAATGTAACACCTAATAAACATCGATACATTATCTTAGAAGAGGTGTTGAAAATATTAACATAAACATTTGACTCGTTCTAAAGAAAATTGATATTTTAAAACGTATGATTTTTCCGCAAGACCTGTCCGGTAGCTAGCGCCATCCACGGTTTCCGTGATCCATCTGTTCTTGTTGGCGCGGAAGGATACTTTGGTTGGTTGTGAAGCCACGCCACACCTTTCACCCTCCACCCACCATCCCACAAAATAGGTTTTAGACTTGCACTCGATAGGGCCACGGTCCCTATGTAGCCTACGTTATATTGGAATGACAGTTAAAAATCATAAAAACAATTCATAAAAAAAAATTGTATGTTGTTACCTTGTTAAAATAATCTTTTTATTTGAATAAGACTAGATTAATAATTTAAACTATTTATTTTTAAATCATTACTCTGACATTTCTCATGAAACATTGTTGAAAACAAGAAAACAGACCTTCTTCGTAATGTTTTTCTTAAATTATAAAACCTAAAATGTAAGGTTTTTAATCTCACAGGCATTTTTCAAGGTCTACTTTGAAATTTAAAAAAATGTCTTCCATAACGAGATATTTATGGACGTCAACAACGTGATTCGAAGTTCTGATTAAAGGCTCCTTCATGATACCTTTTAAATTTTCTAGGACAGAACGGGAAAGGATTTGTTGATTTTTGCCAGGACTGAAATATATAACTCAATGTTCGAATCCCGGTTGAAGATGTAAAATCAGAGCAAACTTGTGGTGTGAATGGCTAGGAGTATTCGTCATCAATAAACCTCTAAAAATAAGCCACCAAAAAAAAATTAGTGAGAACTCAACAGGCTCACTTTCAAAAGGAGGTCATGAGAGAGAGAAAAAATATTGCGAAACTCTTTTCTAAAGAATTTAAGAGGAGGAGAGTTGTCAAAAAGATATTTAATGGTTAAGGGGGGAGAAGGGGAGAGTAAGTTTGAAAAGCAAAGAAAAAGAGAGAGATAGAACATAATATGAGTAATAAACCGGATCGTAAAACGAACTAAAAGATTGCTTGTAGATGGAGAATAAACAGTTGAAAATAAGAAATAAAAAAAAGAGAGTTCGCGAAAGAAAAAAACGAGTGTGCGAAACAAAAGAAGCCACACATTTTTAGCATGTAGAAGAAGGGGTGAGGAGTGGTTTCAAGGACTCGTGTTTCGAGTGCCCACATGTTCTTTCAATATATGTGCAATCACGGGCTCCATCTTGGTTTTCTGCACACCACATGCTCTCCATTGGACGAACTCTCTCTCTCTCTCTTATTTTATCTTAAGAGCTAACGGCCATTTTTTTAAAAACAAAATATTATTATTTCGCCACATGACCTAGAAATTAGATCACCATAACAATAAGCTCAATCTAGTAGTTCGAAATTTAGCATGTTTTTTTGTGTGTTTTTTTTTGCAGCACACGTTTTTTATATTTGTCCGGACTATCCGCAAAGCTAGGCTCAAACCTAAGGGTGTTTTGGGGCTCAACTCCCGTTCAAAATCTCAACTATATTTTTTATTAATCTTTAAATTACAAAAAAGAAGAATTCATTAGGGGAAAAACATCCTTATCATCTCTTGTTGGGGGACTTCCCCATGAGTTACTGCATATCTTTTCTACCACAAAAAAAATTCAGGGTATAGCTTAGCACATATTTAAATTATTAAAGTAAGAATGAGGAAGGTATAATTTAGAATAAAGGCCCTATTTTTATTGACAATTTTTTAGGACAAACTTTAAGAAATCACCTATGGAATCTGGAGAAGATAGTAGCATTTAAATGCTATACAATTTCCCTTTCCTGTTTTTTATATTCGTGATATTGGACAATTTCAGTAAATTAAGTACCGCTATATTAAATGTAGCCATTTAATATGAAAGTCGTAGGATAAAAAGGCACATGAAAATAGTGAACTAGTCGATGGATTGTTAGAGCAAAATATTAATAAATACATGAGCGAGAATACTTTTCGCTAGCTATGATGATGGAAACTATCAACCAATTTTACGTGTTTTTTTTTTCTTATTTTAGCATACTATTATTTAATTAATCTGGGATAAAAATCAGTCTGTGACGGTCTTACCTCAAGGAATGTCCTAGAAAATGGGATACGTCTGGCCATCATAATTTATGGGAAATATACTCAATTTATTTTGTAGATTGGAAAACCATTTAGAGAAAATCGCTCTAAGAACGTGCAGCAGGAGTTTCAACGCTAAACTCTTAGTTAATGTCAAACAGACTAACAGATTAATTAACACTTTAGTACACTGTGACCTGTGGTCTAGGTAGGTGTCAGACTTCTATCTGCGGCCGGTTCAATCCAGTCCCGCAAAGATTATCTGATTACCAAACCCTTCCTTCACCTCTGAAAGACATCTTGTAATGTGGGAATGCCAGCTCCACCGTGGTTCGGATTCCACGTAACTGTAGGTCCTTCATTTCATCTCACTATCACCCTACCATAACATTAGCGTGATGCGTATAACCCGAACGGTAGTAGACCGTGCTAATAATAATAATAATATTTAGTACACGTGTCTCCTATACTGTTGCAAAAGTTACTATATAATTATATCCTGGCGTATTCATACGCCAAATCATGTTTTTTGCTGATGTTACATGATAATTTTTTTTTTTTAGCAAATGTTGGCCTTTTGGCAATTTTGTGCGTCATGCTCTAAAAGAAAATTCAAACATATTTCTTTGCGGTTAACATTAAAAACATTTTATTTTAATAATTGTGTTATTTCATAGGTATTGATAATATCTATCAAACGTGACAGCTTAAGATAACATAACTTGATATATGAATTTATTAAAATTGTTTTAGTAACTTCAATAACTAACTTCTACTGTCCTTATTACCAAAATCATACTATATTATTATTAGTAGTAGTTGTAGTAGTAGTAACACTGCGTCTTACTACCCGTTCGGTTCATACGCACTTACGCTAATGTGTAATAGTTGGGTGATTGTGAGATGAAATGGAGGACATACAGTTTAACGTGGAATCCGAACCACGGTGGAGGCCTGGCATTCTCACATTCCCAAGTTGTGATTAATACACGTCTTGTCAGAGGTGAAGGAAGGGTTTGGTAATCAGATAAATCTGTGCCGGGAATAATACTAAGCTAGCCTAAATGTTACCAATTAGATGTTGCGCTTAGGTTAAAATTAATATTTACAAAAGCATTAATAGTACAATGTGACACCTTATCTCAGTCTGTAGCATTTCTGTCTACTGAGCTAAGAGTCTCAGCTTCAATTCTGACGTGGTTGAAAAATTTATTACCGGTGAAATGTGGGTTTTACCTTTAATTATGGAAAACTAACTACAGGGGGCTGGGTGTTGTGTCTGTTCTAAATTTAAGTTAGTTTATAAGTCGTTAAGTCATGTGCTGATATAACCAGTAGGTTCATAAATTGCACGCTAATTTCCGTAAGTTATTTAAAAAAATGAAAATGTAATAGTAGCCTGCACAAGTTTAATGTTTACTGAAATGAACTCACTTCTATTTTATTTGAACCTATACATAAATAGACTAGTAAATATCGTTTTAAATTTTAAATTTTCCACTCTGGAAAGATCAAAAATTCACAAATTTTGGTTGGTCATTAAGGCCTAAAATCCCAGTAAAAGAAAAGTAACTGATAAAGAAGCATAGTATAGATCTTTGTGAATAATATTATGAAATTTAATACCGAGGGAAGAAGGGTCACAGAACAAATTGTATTAGCGTTTGAATTTTCCTATTCCCCTGTTTGTCCCACATCAGGACAGCTCCATCCAGTAACATTAGGTACCATTCGGGAATATAACCCAGGACCCTAATACCATAACCAAGTGCAAGTGAAGGGGAGATTGGATTTGAATCTCGTTTGGGTGGGTGTTTTTTTCTTTTCATAAATGGTTACCCATCATCGTTCCACGCAAATACGGGTCAATTTCCTCTAAGATTCAACCTTCCTTATCCCAATTTAATTAGCGTAATTATTATGTTCGTATTACCCTAACGGTTACTAAGACCCGATGATTTTAAAAAAAATCAAGTTCTGGAAGTGTCATAAATGATTTAGCCTAATAATCAGGATGAGGAATATCAATTCTGAGTAATCCTATTATAAAAACTCTAAAGAACGGGAGAAAATACACATTTCTCTAAATCAGGATTTACTCACTTCGGTGGCCGCATGATCTAAGGCGCTACTCTCACTGTATACTAGACCAGTGGTATTAATCGTTTTTTACTCGTGTACTATCAAAAATATTTTTTTTTAATTTTGTACCTCTATTGGATTTTACAATACACGAAGTAAGTTAGCTTATCAGGGAACTAAATAAATGCATAATACAATTATTTTGTGTATTTATTGCTCTGTTTGTACCAATACAAAATTATATGGGATCCAAAACAATATTACTAAAATAAAAATTTAAAAAAAAGCCTATATTTATCTAATGATTACAAATATCCATTCAGTGACATGCCTAGTCTTGTTTTCTCGAAGCTAGTATTTCAATCCAGGACGAGAGTTAGTGAGTGCAAGGATGAGGATTATCATGATTCCACTCCTTAGTTTTTTAATTTGTGTCATTGAAGAGAATCTTTGTTCACACAAATTTGTAGTTGGAAATGGAAGAAGCTTTGAAATAGCAATGTCACTTAAGTCATTGAACTAATGGCGAGTTGCTGTCCAGAAATCGCAAATTGAAGTAAGCCTCGACTGTTGCTTTTAGAATGCTATCAACAGAAATTTCAATTATATTTTCTTTAAATTCTAGGGAAAGTTAAGATGAAGTTACTGTTGAGGTATCAACAGGATTTGCTATTCACTCATGTGTTTTGTCCTCTTTGTCAATATGTGGAAAGTATTTCAGAAATTCACACAGTATAATAGCGTTCAATTGTGTTTGTACGTAAATTACAAGCATTTTGGCATACCTCCAGGGGCGTACAAATGGTTGAATATCTCTGTACGAGAACACCGATGACTGGGAAATCAAGGCTCGAATCTCGGTCGGGTGTATTTAGGGTGGGTTTTTTTTTTCAAAAACTGTGTTCCACAATAACTTCATGCAGATTCGGGTACATTTCCTCTAAATATAATCTTCCTAATAAAAAAAACCATATGTAATTAGTACATACTAGCAATTCCACACAGCACTGCCCATGACCCACTGTGGTACAAGAATTATATAAGCTCCTCTCCCTCCCCCCACAGTGCCCAATTTAATTTTGAAACGCTATCTCCGAGTCGTAATTCTAAACCAAATTAAAAGAATTTTCTTTAAAAGTTTGTTAAATTATTATTATATTATTATTATTATGCACCGCGTCTTACTACCCATTCGGGTTATACGCACTTACGCTAATGTGTAATGGTAGGGTGATTGTGAGATGAAATGAAGGACCTACAGTTTAACGTGGAATCCGAACCACGGTGGAGGCCTGGCATTCTACACATTCACAAGATGTCTTGTCAGAGGTAAAGGAGGGGTTTGGAAATCAGATAAATCTGTGCTCGGACCTGGGATTGAACCCCGGCCGCCAGCACAGAAGTCTGACACCTTACCACTAGACCACCAGGTCACCAAAAAGTTTGTTAAAAATATCCTAATTAATAAACTGATTAAAAATTTAAAAATTCTGCTTCGACGTGCATTCGGACCCCCTTCCGTCAACCTATATTAACAATTTCAGTCTCTGCGTGCCGTAGATTAGTCTGGGCATCGCACACAAACAAACACTTCCTTTTATTATTATATAGAAGGGTATAACCGAACGGGTAGTAAGACGCGGTGTTAAAATAATTATCAGGATCTTACTCTTGCCTCCCGTCATACTATTCGTGGATCTAATCAACCCTCTCTGTCTTTCCTCAGTATTTAAAATTTAAAAAAAGAAATAAAAAGTTATTTTTAAGAAAACACTTATCTTAAAGAATATTTTCTATGAGAAATCGTATTTTTCATTACGTCCACGCCCCATTTTGAAGAATTTTTCAGGAACTAGAATGTGCCAGAGAATGACCGAGCAATGGATGTTACATTGTGTAAGATAGTTAAACTCTTTTGATCTTATTTTTCAACTCGTGTGTTTCGTTTTTGTTTGTTTTGTGCAAACAACAGCTTGGACTTATGACCTATAAGAGCAGCCACAGTCATATTTGTCGAAATAAAAATGGCCACCTAATAGAAGAAAGGTACCGTTCATTGTGTCGGAGGATATTTCTAGCAGAAGGTCATCGAGTTTTATCGGCCATCGGCATGCCAAAAATTAGTAAGTGGCCTCAGTCAAAAGGGTACAATTCCATTCTTTTTCATGTCTTCTTAGTTTCAGTTTGCAGAAAATAATGAGCCGTATAAATTTAAAAGCTCGTAAAATATTAAAAATAAGTTTGTCATATTGGCCCTGAATTTCAAAGGAAAAAAAAAGAGATTAATTCACCATTTTAGTAACAAAAACCAAAAGAAAATCTATAGAGATATTGATCAATGACTTGATACCTTCTCGTACCAATCCACCAAGTTGTCGTCCGAACTCCGAACCTTGTTGAAAGGGATATTTTCACAATAGTAAAACTGGCCTTTATTCTGTTTCTTTCTTTTTCATTGATGGGTCTGTGTGTTTTTATGAGAGACACTCCAGTTTTGTGAACTCTCTAGCTGAGAATTTTGTGGGAATAAAAACAACAGATTATGGTCGTCTTGTTATATAGCTGGTTGTGAAGGAATCATTGCTTATCCTTCAAGGGAGTAGTTTTATTTTTATTTTGTTACTTTTTTTTTAAATTATTTCAAGCCCGATTTGTTTTTATACGTTTTAAGTAAGTTTGATTTTTAAAAGTGATAGTAAATTTTTCGAGTTTGATGAATAAAATTGTAAGTCATGCGTAAAGTTATAAAAATTTAAATGAGCTATGATGTTAAAATTATAGTTTTTTTTTTAACTTTTAATATGCACTTGATTTCTTATCATGAGTTTATGCATAACTTAAGGCTAGTTTGACAATTTAAAAAATAGCTTAAACATGTTTATGCATAGCATTCTAGCTCGTTGTGGTTGGATAATCTGTTCATCAGAACATTAGTAACCTAATTTTATTGTAGATTTAAAGGTGGTTCTCTTAGTCGATTGTTTAGACACACCAACTACAAATGCATGATTCGCCTTAAAGTTTTGGAGGCTAGCTTTTCCTGATGACCAATTTCCATCCTAGTGACCAGGTTTAATTTTGGTTTAATACATTTTAAAACGATTAATTTCTTCATTCGACATGCAAGAAAAAAATTATGGAGGTAATAATATTAAATAAAAGGTTTGGTTTAAGAAATTAGAAATAATAAACCGCTTCCATGGTCACATGGTCTAATTCAAGGCGTAACTCTCGTGAGAGACTAGACTGCCGATGATGGGGAGGTTGAGGTTTGATTCCAGGTCGGATGTACTCAGGCTGGTTTATTCTAAATGTTTTTTCAATCTTTCAAAAATGAGAGTGATGATTACCTCTCAATCTTAAACACACTAGCTTATTTAGTACATGAGCGTATAACCCAAACGTGTAGTGAAAAGCGGTGCTAAAGAAGAATAAAAGAAATAGTAGAAACAGCTGTTTTAAATTTTATTTTTAATTAGCCTCGGTGTTCCTAGGATAGATTTATCACCTCAGGATCCGATGTTCGTGGGTTCAAACCCAGTTAGGGTCGACAGATTTTTTCTCTAGCGATAAAATTCCATAGCACAACTTCCTTCGGATAGTAAAAAAAGCCGTCATTGGTCCCGTGTCAGTTGCGGCACGTAAAAGAACTCCGGAAGTTGTATGAAAATACCTTTCTCGGAAAAATTGGTACAACCTTTCGCTCTCACTAAGAGAATTTATCGTGGCTTTCTTATATAATCAGTCTATTCAGAAAGTGCACGTTAAATACCTTAAATAAATAAATAAAAAATACATTTAAAAAATAATAAAACATTTAAAAAATAATTTTCAAACCTTTTATTTTAGCTTTTATTTGGTAAAGAACATTGGCCTACCACATTTCGATTTGTTTGTATTGGTGGAGATTGTGTTTTGTTTATAATCTACCATACATTAAAGCATACAACAGGTGATGTAAAAAAAAAAAAGATACGTTGGAGTTTAAACATTCCAAGCGTAAATGAATAATTCGTTCAAACCTAAACATATAAGCACGTGGAAAAAGGCTTCAGTCTCGTTTAGTTTGGTTTTCCTGTGATATGAATGTCGGGATTCTAATCAGAACTGGGTGTGTGTGGAGAGTGTATTTTTTTTCCAAATGGTTTCCCACTCTTCCTACAGACAAATTCGGGTAAATTTCTTCTAAATCTTACGCTCTCATCCTTATGCAATCAGTGTGAAGATGCGGAGTGTACAGAAGTGTGTTATTTATTATTATTATTATTATTATTATTATTATTATTATTATTATTAGCACTGCGTCTTACTACCCGTTCGGGTTATACGCACTTACGCTAATGTGTAATGGTATAGTGATTGTGAGATGAAATGGAGGACCTACAGTTTAACATGGGATCCGAACCACGGTGTAGGCCTGGCATTCTCACATTCACAAGACGTGTAGTTAAACGCTTTGCATGTGTAAAAAGTTTGTTGAGATATCCGCCTAAGTAGTCTAACGGTTTTTTAGGCATAGCTCTCGTAAAATATGGCGGTGAGCTCAGGGTTCAAATCACTGTCAATTTAAAAAAGGGTGTTACCCTCTTCGGTGGCCGAATGGTCTAACGCGATACTCTTACAATATACTAGACTCCCGATAACGAGGAAATTGAGGTTTGAATCTCGGCTGGGTGCAATGAGGGTGGTTTTTCCAAAACGGTTTTCCACTCTCCCTCTGAGAAAATGCGGGTACACTACCTCTAAACATAACCTTCCTAATCCCTAAACCATTAGTGTAATTAGTGCATAATCGTGTAACCCGAACGGGCAAGAAGACGAGGTGCTAAAAAAAACTAAGATTTTGTTCTCTCTTTAGTTTTATCACCCTAACTTTACGCAAATCAGGTACATTTTCTCTAAATTCTACCTTCCTCATTACTATATATGTGATATGATTCATTGGTCGAATGGTCTAAAACAGGAGTCGGCAACCTACGGAATTTGTGCCAATAGTGGCACGTGGAAGATTTTCAATGACACGCTGAGCGATTTGAATAAAAATAGTATAAAACCATTGATGTCATTAATAATTTTAATAACAACGTGTTTTATGATTCAATGATTTAATTATTTCTTTGTTTCAAAATTTCAAAATAATATCTTCATATCTTAAATTTTGTAAAACACGTAACTTTTGTATTTATTCTGATTTATATTCAAATATTAAGGAAATACAAGTTATTTAATGTATTCGATATAGAAACATGTTGTTACATTCACATTTTACCAGATCGACCTAAATTTGTTTTAATAGATGTACTCTTTAACTAGTATATAATCAACTGATTGGCACGCTGAGCGACTTTGCAATATTACTTCGGTATAACATTACTAAAAGGTTTGCGACACCTGATTTAAAGCGTCACCCTCATAATAAATTGTACTTAAGAGATGACTGTGAGATCAGGGATTGAATCTAAGTCAGGTAATACTTTTCTTTAAGGTGGAGTGCTAGTGAGCGTATGTTTAGGCCAGTATTTTTGCAGTTTTTATAGCACAAACATCTTTTGGCTAAAATAAATCAAATATTTCTTCTACAGAATCATAGAGTTTAGTTTTCTGCACATTCTAATCTCAACAGCTATTGAATATCGGTCATGAGCATGGCAGCATTTGGTGACAAATTTTTCTCTTTATTTAAAAAGTTTGTCACAAAATGCTGACATGCTCATGACAGATATTCAACAACTGTTGAGATTATCATGTGCAGAAAACAAAACTCTATGATTCTATAGAAGAAATATTTGATTTATTTTGGCCAAAAGATGTTTGTGCTATAAAAACTGCAAAATTAATGCACTGAACTCACGCTCACTAGCACCCCGCCTTAACGGTTTTCCATGCACGTCTTCTAATTTAAACCTCACTCATCCTTATCACATTTACGTAATTGTATCATAAGCTTATAATCCGAACGGGTTAGAAAGAAAAAAAAGTCTCCAAAGTATCCACCTGTCACCGTGACAGAGTGTACCGAACGTTTCCTCAACGCCGTCATGCACGCAACGAAGAGACGCCCGGAGCACGAAACGGTCACCGCCAATGTGTTACTAGGGATTATCGCTCCACTAAACATGTCCAGGTTTGTGATCCCTGGGATCAAGAGGTCGACACCCTCGAGGCTTCGATACCACCCCCCACACACACACAACCCACTGGAGGTCTTGAGGGGTTGCGTCGGCAAGCAAATAAATAGAACGGGTTGAATAAAGCCGCGGGCAAACTGGGCTGGTTTTCTATTGTGATGGTTTCTGGGCGTGGCTAAAAATGGGAGACGGAAAATTGTCAATTATTATTTCTGTAGATTAATTTCAACTTATTAAATGGATATTAATAACAGTAGAAATAATAATAATAAGCCGGTGTTAATTACTACTATTACTACTACTTATTATTATTATCATTATTATTATTATTATTACTAATTATTATCACTAATTATTATCATCCATTTAATCAATTGAAATTAATCTACAGATATAATAATTTAAAATTTTCCGGAAAAAATATAGGGAAAATTTCCCATCTCACATCTCAATCCACCATTTCCCCTTCCATGTACCCCCTTCTTACAACCCACTCGTCTCTTAACACACTATATTTTGAAGTACAATAGGCCCTAGGTGCCACCTCCGCAATTTAACCCCTCCACCGCAAGCCACCACTGTGTACAATTTTCCTATTCAAAGTTTCCCGGAAAATTCTCATCGCTAGACACGGCTAGCTACCTTCCAGAAGAATTGTGTGAATTAAAAGTTGTGGCTTATTTCACGACGTGGCCTTTTTTTTTTTTTTTTTTTTGAGATTTCAAGGCTATTTTGCAAAAAAGGTCTCCATCTTAATTTGATGTAACTGTAAACTCTTAAGGACTACCACACTTAAACACCAATGGTGGAAATATTAATTTTTATATATTCGAAGTATTTAACGTGCCCTTTCTAAACCGAATGATTATATCAGAACATGAGAATTTCTACGAGTCATTAAGGTATTCTTACATACCTGCAAAGATTCTTTTACATGCCACAATCGACATGTAACCGATGGCTTTATTTCCAATCTGAAGGAAGTTTAGATAGATAGATAGATAGATTTTTATCACTCAAGAAAAATCCGTTGACCTCGTTTGGGTTTGAACACAGGAACATCGGGTCTTGAGGTGAGCCCTTTACCCCAAGGCCTCTGAGGTCGACAATGTACGAAATAAATAGGATAGAAAATTAGCAGTTCACCCTAGTAAGCCTAATCTACTGATAACACTTACCCTCTTCCTCTGACGAGTTTATACAGTCACTATACTATTTACGCCCTGAAAACATTGACTTGCTTTTTAATTTTATATTTTTCTTGTTTCCTATTCTAGATAGACATATGATACCACGGATTTTTTTTATCTACATCCTTGCAGGAATACTCCTACAGGCCATTTTAGTGACTAAGTCAAATAGCCTAATTTGTAGATGATTTACAAAAAAAAAACCTATTCCAACATATAAATAATAACTTTATGACACTGTAGGATTATTTTTAGAATTATTTAGGATTTAATGGTTTTTATTTCCAACGTTAAACCCGTAAAACTAGCTTAATAAAACGTAAATTCATCAACATGGGAAATCCTATCTTGATTTGCCGTGACGTCACAGGTAGGTAACGTTCTTCACATGCTGGCGAGTAATTTAATAAAGATCTCTCACCTCTTGACAAGGCGTGTATTAATCGCAATTTGTGAATGTGTGGAATGCCTGGCCTCCACCGTGGTTCGGATCGCACGTTACACTGTAGGTCCTCCATTTCATCTCACAATCACCCTACCATTACACATTAGCGTAAGTGCGTATAACCCGAACGGGTAGTAAGACGTGGTGCTAATAATAATAATAATAATAATAGTAAAGATCTCGCAGTAGCGCATGCTCAACTCTAGCATCCACCAGCCGGTTACTTCCCTCATCGCTGCTAGCAGCCCACCCCACACTCCAATCTGACCTCTCTTGTTGCTGGTACCCGCCTCGGTGGCGTAGTTGGCTAACGCGCTAGTCGTGTTGAGCTCAACTGCTGAGGACGGAGAGATTGAGGTTCGAATCTCGGTCGGGTGAACTGGGGGTGGTTTTTCCTAAATGGTTTTCCACTCTCCCTCTACGCAAATGCAGTTTCACTTCCTCTAATTAAACCTTCCCAATTCCTAATCCATTAGCGTAATTAGTACTTAAAGCGTATAACCCGAAGGTAGTAAGACGCGGTGCTTAAATATATATAATATATAATATATATATTGTTGCTGGTTGAACGCAGTGGCTGGCTAAAATACGTGGTTAACACTGCGTTTTTGTCTCATTATGGTGTGCGTGTCGTGCGTAGTGTTTTGAGATCACGGAAATAAAACTGTTCTAGGGGTCAAACAACGTTTTTTTTAAATACATATATAAAAAACGTACGGGTGCTTGGGAAACGCCTTATACAATGATTACATAAAAAGGGACGAGGACACAGCTTTCAAGAAAATAATGGACTTTTTTTTTAGAACCGCGTTTTACTACTTATCGGATTATAAGCTCATGTACTAACTAGGCTAATGGTTTTAGGAATTAGAAAGACTATATTTAGAAGAAGTTTACATGCATTTGCGTGGAGGGAGAATGGCAAACCATTTTTTTTAAAACACCTTCAGTACACCCGACCGAGATTCGAACCTAGATTTCCCCATCATCGCCAGTCTAGTCTACTGCGAGAGTAGCGCCTTTGACCATGTGGTTAACGAAGCGGATGATGGATGAATTAAATGGTACTTTGGGACTGTTGTGTAACCTCGTTGCTACCAGTCGTTGCTAGTAACCACAATAAGCATACAAGTGTGAGCCCTGATCATCCAAAGCTTGCTATCAGAAACTAACCAGCAACGGCTAGTAAACCAGTCTAGTGTGACCACGGCCTTACACTAACCACCAAAACGCTAATATAAACACAAAATCCTTTACATTTAGAATAGTACTATCATTTATTTATAAACCTACGCTCTATAAAAATAATGAAAATATAGGAGTATTTAATCCATAGAACAAAATATAATGAATTTAATATGAGCAATGAATGTGGGGAATGTCAGGCCTCCACCGTTGTTCGGATTCCACGTTAAACTGTAGGTCCTTCATTTCATCTCAAAATCACCCTACCCCTACACATTAGCATAAGTGCGTATAACCCGAATGGGTAGTAAGACGTGATGCTAATAATAATAATAATAATAATATGAGCAAATCTCAACAGCATTTTATTCTTGGAGAAATTTGAGAAATAAACAGTTTGTAAAAAAAAATACTATTTTAATGCAGCAGATTGATAATTTCTCCATTCTGAGATAGTAAAAAATCTGAAAGACAAATAACATATTTAAGTGTGTTTTTTTCTATAAGTTATAAGCTGATATATTTTAACATCAAAAGTTACTTCAATGAATTTTATGAATTATATAGTGACAGGGTGACAAATGAAGAAGTCCTAAGAATAGTGGGTGAGGAGAGAACAATTTTGGATGTGATTCTTCGGTGCGAAGCAAACTGGATTGGACACACCCTTAGGAGGAACTGTCTACCACATGACCTCATACATAGAAGTAATGGTTGAGGGAAAGAGGAACTTAGGAAGGAGGAGGATTCAAATATTGGATGACTTGAAGGAAAGAAGAAAATTTTGGGAACTGACGGACAAGGCAGAGGACAGGGTGCATTGGTGATCTAATTTCACTGACAATAGGAATTGACTTGTCGTAAGACAGAACACCTAAAAAAGTATTACTAAGATGAAAAGATAAATTATTATATTTCAAAGAACTTTTTGTGTGTGTGTATTTCCAAGAATATTTTTTTAAATAAATCCTAAATAAGAGTATTTAATTAGTTTACTGTCGTTTTCGCGAGTACATATGTATGGTCGCCTATCATTTGTCGCATGAGCAATTCCTTCAGCAGCTCTGTGCGACCGGTTGCTCAACTGTAGAGTCAAAGCAGCTTTGAGATATGTTTGTAATTTATTCTCTACTGGGACCTAATTTAAGAAAACAAAAATCCCATTTTACTTAATGAGCGAAATATTTATTCAATCGTATCTATATTTAGTCCACATCAGTGAGTAAGAACAGGTTTTTGTATTAGCATTAGATTCATAGTGTGGAATGACTGACTCCTTGAAGCAGGACATATCTAATTTGTGTATTTCATCCCGTCTTTTCCAATTAAAAGTGGTAACGTAAGTTTGTCTCCGAGGTTGTTTGAAATCTAATAAGCACAGGTGTTATCGTTTAATTATCTATATTAATAAAATCAAGAGTTTGTGTTGTGTATCTGTGTTTCTGTCATGAGCTTTGCGTGATATCTTTCACACGCAGAGGTGTGAAATTTAAAAATTAGTACTCACTGTGCATGAACATTTTACAACTAGAAGCCGGAATTTTAGATTTTTAGATTATGTGTTTTTATGAGAAACTTATTTAAGGGTATATATTAATAAAAATCCTGTTTTAAAAATTCTCTTCACTATGATACACAACATGAGAAAGTTTGTGTGATTTTGTCGTACCATTTATTTATTTTGTTTTTCCCGGTTTTATTGAGTTTTTCGCTCGTGTGAAAAGCCGATTTAGCAGAGTCGTGGTTCGAGCAAATATTTAATTTCCAGGATCTATCTGTATGTTACCGAAAGTGGTGCTAATCCTCTTTATTTGCACACGTGCAGTGCATTATTTACTATTAAATGATTAATTTAACATGCTCATTTAATATTCGAACATATAAATTATTTCATTTAATGTGTTCATATTATGCAACTGATTACATAGTACGGGGCTATTTAATAGTTTTTAAATTTTGGAAACCTTTTAAAAATTTTAAATGTTTGTGTTTTTCTTATAATATGACAAAATTACGCTTTAAGACGTACAAGTGGAAACTTTAATAGATACTACAACAGAAATACAATAGTTTAATCGATTTTAGCCTAATTTTCATATTAAAAAACCTTATCTGATGGCTAGATAAGTTTTTTATTGTCATGGGGTAGGGATGAGGAAAGGAATTATTTTATAGGTAGTCTACCCGAATTTGATGAGAAGGAGGGTGTGAAACCGTTTAAGAAAAGCCACCTCAGTAGACCCGACCAGTATTCGAACCCCAATCATTCGTCATTAGCAGGTCAGTCCAACAGGAGAGTGACGCCTTAGACCATTCGGGCACTGAAGTGGGTCTAGAAAATATCCCGGGAAATAAAAAGAAAGAAAACAAATTTCAAAGGTCTGGAATAATTAGGGGAAAGCTGAATTTTGGCCATTCGTTAGACCACTATAAGAAGTGTATTTCCCCCAAAAAAACCACCCCTTCCCCCACGTGTTCTCCCCCAACCCCAATTGTACCCCCCGAACTTCACATTTACAGACTTTTAGAAACTGATTTGCATTCCCATAGCCAATGATAGTAACGATTAATTATTTTTTAGTTTCAACTATAATCGGCATACTACGCATCACAATTTTTCTTCTCTTCATTTTACGCTTATGCCATTAGGTTTGTCTTAATTTCAATAAAAACTTAAAATAAGTAGTAATTTTATTTTGATATTTAAAATTTTAACGTTATAACCTGTTTGAAAATGAAAATATGCGAATATGTTTAGATAAAATTTGTAGCCTGATTCGAAAGATTTAAATTATATTTATATAAACATGTTTGTATTCAAGAATTTGTCCCAAAATGAGGCAGCATGGCGCTACCAGTGTGGTGGACAATGATCAAACCACACCCTCACTGCTTTAGCAAACCAGCTCTGGGCTGACTACGTAATATATGGCAACATGTGTGTGTTATTGTTGTATATGTCAAATGTTATTAGTGTATACCATTAGTTCTTTTCGGTAATGTTTTGATGTGAGAAGACACGTAATGAAAGACCACGGGTAGTACAAATGTACAGTACATTTTCAAGGCACGTAACATTATATTGCCAGGTCTCCACCATGGTTCGGGTTATACGCTTAAGTACTAATTAAGCTAATGGATTAGGAATTGGGAAGGTTGAATTAAAGGAAGTGAACCCGCATTTGCGTGGAAGGAGAGTGGAAAACCATTAGGAAAAACACCCCAGTCACCCGACCGAGATTCGAACCTCGATTTCCCCGTCCTCAGCAGTCGAGCTCAACACGACAAGCGCGTTAGCCAACTAGCCATCGAGGCGGGTAAGGACAGGCTATTATTTGGACTTACAGTGAGTGCAAGCAGAGTTCACAAGACCTACTAGTACCAAAAGCTATTCTTGTATCAGTACAGATTCGTTTTTCAAACACCTTCACCTTGTTCAAGGAAGAGACGTTCAATTTCAAAACAAACTGCTCGATTTGTGGATATAAATTAAGAGTTGATTCTAATGTAACACCGCCCTTAGTTCCCAACGAAGTAAGGCTGTTGCACAACAACATTAAGAATAATAAAAGGCATACAACAATTACAGAGGAGCCGATAGGATAATTACCAAGTATATAGGCCGTACCCCCAGGCCCATTCATTTCTGTTTCCTTGAACTCACTCCCAAACAATTCCGGCAATGTGGCTATTATAAGTAACTTGGTTACCAGTGAGAAGGACATAACATGAATATTTGAAGTAAAGAAATATTTCAGAAAATAACATTAATTTATTTATATTAAATAAATGTAGATCAAACATTCAACAGTAATAAATATATATGTAAGCTGCAACAAAAACAATAGTAGCTGGTAATTTCGATAACCCAAAATCTGTTAGCAAACAATATAATGGAAAAATAATATAGATTTACCCCTAACAAGTAATGAATTAATAATAATAATATATATTATCACCGCGTCTTACTACCCGTTCGGTTTATACGCACTTACGCTAATGTGTAATGGTAGGGTGATTGTGAGATGAAATGAAGGACCTACTGTTTAACGTGGAATCCGAACCACGGTGAGGCCTGGCATTCCCCACATTCACAAGTTGTGATTAATACACGTCTTGTCAGAGGTGAAGGAAGGGTTTGGTAATCAGATAAATCTGTGCCGGGACCGAGGATTGAACCCCGGCCGCCAGCACAGAAGTCTGACACCTTACCACTAGACCACCAGGTCCCCTTTAACAAGTAATGAAGAATATTACCAAATTGGTTAGTTACTAATATTTCTTCCTTAATGGCAATGACAAAAACTCTCAAGCCAAAACAGTCGATAAGTTATTAATAAGTTACTAATATCCTTATAAAGTGTACAAGCCAGACGGGCTACAATTTACTAACATACTTGTAAAGTATCCAAGCCAGGCGGGCTAAAAGTTGCTCATAAGACACTAACATTATTTCTCCAGACTAGATAAAGCATTAAAGCCAGACGGGCTATAAGTAACTAAAAAGTTACCAACAGTCATTCTGACCAAAACACTAAGTGTTCTCATGTCAGACAGGCTATACACACTAACTATTCCAAAACTGCGTTTAGTATAAAATTGACATATTTAATACTCAGCGAACCCAGACGGGGCTTCACGCTAAACAAAACTAAATATAAGGTAAACATTCTTAACAGGACCAATCCAAAACGGATTAAGGTATTACGTGATATTTCTTTTAGTTGAAAAGGTTTTAAATTTAGACGCCAAATGGAATTTCAAGGTATAATTGTCGAAAAAGAATTATATAACTTCTAAAAAACATCTCGGACACCTATGCGTGTCCGAGTCCCAGATCCTAACAAGTGTAGCTCGTCTATATGCACTACACCATTATATACAAAAATTTATCCAAGCTCAGAGAGGGGGAAGAGGGGTAAACAAACAAAGGAACAACGCAGAGAGGGAGGGGGATGATAGACGGTGGTAGAAAGTCATGGGAGCTAGTAGAATATTCTCGAGACAGGATGTTCGCACCACGCCACCTTCTTGCGCAAGTGTTCCACTATTTTTCCCAGCATGCTCTACGAAAATGCAAAGTTCGGTCTTGCATGACTTTCACTCATTTAGTTGATCACTCCAACCCATTGTGGCATGTTGTTATTGTTATTGTGCGGGGAGTATATTGGTGAGACTAAGCTGGAGAATGGGGCAACGGTGAGTTTGCTTGTTTTGATTCTACTAGTGTCCAGTTTTACTATTATTTAATAACAGCTGTAGCTTTATGGTAATAAATGCTACACTAAAACTTCATCCGAACGCAGAAAAAGTTTTGCACATGGTAGCAACTTTAGAAAGAATTCAAATCTGACGTACGACATTTTGAGTGGGGTAAATGGATAAGAACCAGACTTGTTATTAGTTTGAGTGACCGAGTGGCAATAGAAACACGATACTGTGTAAACTGCCGCAAAATATTTACAAGAACTACTACAGGTGACGGACTTGTAGGTTATCAAAAATCAAAAGGGAGGGTATAATTTTTTGTTGTGCAAACACATTTTAATCAATGACGAATGCTAATACATTATTACAGAACTATAAAATACTGTGAAAAATATATCTTGCCAAGGGGATTCTTATACAGACAAACATATGAAAAATTATTGAACATTTTAAGGAGCATATAGGTTTCTAAAATGTTTCAGGAGGGAAAAATGTACTCTTTTTATCGGACACAACTCACAAAATAATTGATCAATGATAGATGGACAAAAGTTTTAAGAACAATATTAACTTCAGCGTGACATCGCAAAAGAAAGAAATACAGAAGATAGTGTATTATTTAAGTTTGTACCCACATTTCGATTCTATCAAGTTATATGGGGAAAACTAAATTCCAACCGTGAGGTTCTACCAAAAGGGTAACAAAAAAGAATAACGCTGATGAAGCACCCAAAGTAAACAAGAAGTGCACTGTGATAAATCATGCAATAATTTAAACTGTAAGAAAAAGATAATTCCTGTCTCCGATTTAAACAAGTCTGGCATTAACTTTAATTGATTATTAAATGGAGTATTTACATCTAAAATATTAATATCATCTATATGAATCTGTAAACTGTGAACAATCCTATCAGGCAAGGGTTGCATAGAAGAAGAAAATGAAAGGAGCCTTTTTGCGAAATTTTAAACTACATAGAAATGATATAATCATAACACAATCAAATTATAAATCTGTGAAACTTCAGTCAGAAGAGGTTAGTGTAAGTCTCCAACTGCTGTTTAATCGAATAGTGAGTATGTGTGTGTGGTGTGTGTGAGAGAGAGAGAAAGAGAGGAGGGAGGGAGATAGCCCAACCAGACTAAAAATACACCTTGAATATGAGCTATCATCTCTTCTATCCTATATTTTCGATTAAGTCTCTCTTCGCAAGGGTATAAAGTTTTCTCTAATCAAAGCTTTTGAAGAAGGTATTGTAGAAAAAATGTATCTAATCGATGCAGTGATAGTGATAGATGGAGGATTTATTCTTCATCATATTCCCTGGCCAAAGAATAGCACAAAACTACTGTGCGTTTGTGCTTACAACATATGGAAAAAATATAATCATCGTTTTCGATTAATACTCCGGGTATTCTACAAGACAAGAAGAACAAAATAGCAGAACAGCCAAAACATACTTGTGTGACATCACATTTGAAGAAAACACCAAATGTGTGACAGAAAAGACAGATTTTTTACGTTACTAAGGGAAAAAAAACCAAAGATTAGTATTACTTCAGTAATATCAGATTTAGATTTAGAAAAAAGTGTTTATCAACGTTTATTGCTGAAAATATGCTGATGTAAACGGGCGCATAACAGTTTGACCACATATACTTGCTATGTGCTGCGTTTAGAAGGTTGATGTTAATACCACATTTCAGTTAGGTCACGAGTTCCTTCTTGGGAAGTGTAAGCAAGGTGTACTGATGTACTAACTCAGCCCCGGCTGTTGTACCGCTCCATTTAGAATGGTTGTAACATATTTTTTCAAGCCGACTGGAAAATATTAAATGTCACCTTTCCCTTAAAGTTATTTTTTAAATTCATGTTCAGGCTATACGCACATGTACTAATTAAGCTAATAAGTTAGGGATGAGGAAGATTGAATTTAGAGGAATTTTACCCACATTTACTTGTAAAAGAAAGTGGAAATCTATTTTTTTAAACCACCCTCATTACACCTGACAAGGATTCGAACTCCGATATCCCTATCATTAACAATCTATCTTAACACGAGAGTAACGTCTGAGACCATGTGACCACTGAAAAAAGGCCTTTAAAGGTTAAAGAACCAAATGTTGCTGACCCCTGTGCTATACCATGCGTTCACCCACGCTTTTGAGATAAATAATAAATAGATAGATGAATAAAGAAAGTATACAGTGGTACACACGCTAGTCCCCACAAGCGTTAATTTCACCCGACACCTACTGATAGAAGTTAAATTGTATCCTGATTCCATTTACATCCACCAGCCCAGGAGGATATTAACCCATAACCAGACCAAATATATTAAATGACCATCCGTTTTCAGGGTTTTGTTATCATTATCGGGGCTGTATTTGAACCCGAGACTCCACCCACCAAGTTATTATTATTATTATTATTATTATTAGCACCGCATCTTACTACCCGTTCGGGTTATACGCACTTACGCTAATGTGTAATGGTAAGGTGATTGTGAGATGAAATGAAGACCTACAGTTTAACGTGGAATCCGAACCACGGTGGCGACCTGGCATTCCACACATTCACAAGATGTCTTGCCAGAGGTGTAGGAAGGGTTTGGAAATCAGATAAATCTGTGCCGGACGAGGATTGAACCCCGGCCGCCAGCACAGATGTCTGACACCTTACCCTAGACCACCAGGTCACCCTACCCACCAAGTTCAATGACCTACGAGCGTAAGAGTGAAAGCGCTGTTAAGAGGTAACATTGGGGTGTGGGAGGTGGGGTACTGTAAAGCCTGCGCATATTGCACCCCTAATAAAACCTTCCCTCCCATTCGCGTCCAAACTGCAACCCACCCCCTTAGCATTAAGTACTGGAGGCTGTTATAGTCGGTTACGATACGGCTGTTTATGGGTCCCCGTCGGCCGTTGCCAATTAGCATATCCCCTCCCCTTACCCGCTCATCCCCTCTGCCAATCTATTAATTGTTATTAGGTCCAGGTTCAAGCCTCGGGCAGCGGACTGTGCCGATGATGAACGGATATGCCTCGTTTCGAATTTATTCCGTAATTATATTTGAATGTGGGGCTATGTGAAGATTTCAGTCATTTAACGAGATTTTCTCCCCGTTACGTAACGACGAGTCAGGAAAATAGTTCCCCCATGTTTATAAATTTTGTTTTTAAAGCGTTGTTTTAGTGCCAAAACGTATTTTTTAAATGTTCCCTAACATAATGTGTTATTCATATTTAAATAAAAACCATTGATTATTGTTTGTAACAGTGATTGATACCAATAAGTAAAAGTTAATAAAATGCGAATTAAACCATTTAGATTTTTTTAAATAACCCAGAATCATATTTTCTAAGATAATATTATTCACGGCAAAGAGATTCGTATGAAATAGTTCAACGTTATTGTATAAACATATACTTGCCTTGACAGTTTTTAAAAAAAGTCGGTGACCTGGTGGTCTAGGGGTAAGGTGTCAGACTTCTGTGCTGGGGGTCCGGGGTTCAATCCTCGGTCCCGGCACAGATCTATACGATTACCAAACCCTTCCTTCACCTCTGACAAGACGTGTATTAATCACAACTTGTGAATGTGGGGAATGCCAGGCCTCCACCGTGGTTCGGATCCCACGTTAAACTGTAGGTCCTCCATTTCATCTTACAATCACCCTACCATTACAAATTAGCGTAAGTGCGTATAATCCGAACGGGTAGTAAGACGCGGTGCTAATAATAATAGTTTCAAAAAAAGCTTTACGCTAATTTTTAATAATATAAAAGCTCACCTATTGAATCAAGCACTTTACTTGGTGATTTATTTATTTATATAATCTGCAGCGTCATACTAACTGTATTAGTGACCAGATCATAAGCGTTTTGAGTATGGAGAAACGGAAGAGGGGAATTCAAAAGGAGGCAAACAAGCAGACTAGTGGGGTGAATTATATTAATTGCCAAGCTATTGTATAGTGACGGGTGAAGGGGTGGTGTTGCTTGTGCTCAGGTGTCAAAAGCTGGAGAAGTCATTAAATACTATGTGACATGGGATGCAACTCGCGTTATTACCCTTAAATCCACGAATTTTAATAAAATTTATGTTAATATATAATATCATTTCTCACACTAGCTAATATCAAGCCTATTATATATTATTCTATTGAAATAGTTATAAACTTTGAACACACAATATATCAATAAACTATCTATAATTTACTATTTAGTCAAATTAATTATTTACCAACTTGTCCATTGAATTTCATTATTTATTTATTTAAAATAAGCAAATACCTTAGGATTATTTGTTGCAGTGAGTCGATTTTAATGTTTTGTGTCGGGAGATTATAATCTAATTAATTACATCTACCTAGTAGCATAATATTTATTCTTGTAGTTAATTCAACCGAAGGTATGATTTGTACATCTATTAATTATCACTCCTGAATTTTGGGGCACAACATTTCATTATGACGTTAAATTTTGATTTATCTATACTAATATTATAAAGAAGAAAGATTTGATTTTTTTTTGTAATGGATAAACTCAAAAACTACTGGACCGATTTTAAAAATTCTTTCACCAATATAAAACTACATTATCAGTGAGTAACATAGGTTATATTTTATTTTGAAAATTTAATTTATTCCTCATAAAAATGTCGATAGTATATTATATAGTCTTTGGAAAAAAAAAGTTGTTGAAGGGAAAGTGGGGTTTGTGAAGGGGTTGGGGGTAGGGATGAGGAAAGAGGAATGATATGAAAATAGGAGGGAGGATAAAAAGAGGGAGGGGGCTATACAGTGATGGTAGGACTGTATTTAAAAAAATAAGTAAAAAAAGTTTTATTTTTATATTGACATGATGGATGATTTGAAGCTTTGTTTTACATGATTCTTTACAATATTTTTTTACGTGGAAGGGGGCTAGTTTTAAAATATAGCAAGTTACATAAACTCACTACACATTGTAAGTCCAAGGTTAAATATTATTTTGTTATACCACAAAAAAAATGCAATTAAAAATAGCTATTTGTTTAGAAAATATTAATTTTTTTACACCCATTAGAGTTTCTGGCCTGTGGCTTGGCTCAGTTTTTTATCCAAGCCACATATTTTCCACTACCAGCTGGTTAGACCTGTCGTAGCTTCATATGTCCTATAATCTAACTTAAGACTAGGACAGGCACAACATCCAGTCCCCGGCCTTTAATGTATCAATATGAAAAGGTAAACTCACATTTTATCAATAAGATAAATTCTTCGGCCATGCCGGGAATCTAACCCGGGACTCTTAACTCGGTATAAAGATGCACTACCGACTGAGTTAAGGTGTCAGATCCCTTAATAATATATATGAAGTTGTTTAAAATATAATAGTGGCTTGGCTGATAAGATACCAACAGGTCAAGCTCATCTAGTCTGTTTTGCTGATGACGAGGAGATAAAGATTTGAACTCTGGTCGGATGTATTTAGGGAGTTTTTTTTTCCTAAATAATTTCCCACTCTTCTTCTAAGAAAATGAACTTACATTTCATCTAAATGTTGCCTTTCTTATCCTTGTACTGTAGGCTTTTTTAAATACCGTCATTATTAAAGTCCGGATAGATTTAATTAAATTTTAAAATAAACTTTGTCTGATAATGTCAGCTCTGAATCGAAATATTGTGTTGTGATACCGATGAGTTTTCTTATTATTTCACCTTTTTAGCCCTTCCGTACCTTAAAAAAAACAATTGACGCCTCTCCGTTATTTAACTAAAAACTATCAAACTTTCACTCTATGTTTGGCCTTATGGTTACCGGTCAGTTAACCGTATCCACAAAATCTTACAAATAAATTATTCTTATTTTCTGTCGAGTATATATAAAATCGTCGGTGAAATAAAAATGTAACTTTTGAAGAACGAGAGAAAAAGAGCATTCAGAAAATATAAAACTCGAAAAGTTTCATTCCATTTTTGACGTCTTCCGTAAGACTATCAAACTGGCAGAGCTTGTTAAAAGGAGAAAATAAACTTGAGTGTTTTTTAAATTGTAAATATATTTATAATGTAAGGGGCACGTGACAATATAATTTATTATAGCTTAGTTATATATAAACTAAACACTTAAACCACTCACACCAGTGGCCGTACGGTCTATGCCATTAATTTCCCTTCCAAGCTTTCCAAATGATCACACTTATGGAGTAGTAATGAGTAAGGTACAATTTAGAGGATGTGTACTCGCATTTGTGTGGTGAGATAAATTAAAGATACATGGATACTTAAGGAAAATCTTTCTCAGTGCACTCGGCAGAGATTCGAAATCCAATCTCTCCATGATTGATAAACCAGACTATATGAGACTAACACCTTTGTTGGTAAGTCCACCAGTGCGAGGTTTGAAGTTAGTTAATGTTATTACATAACAATTTGGTTGTACTTTTTTACACACACACACACACACACACATATATCTATATATATGTTGTACTAACCTATATAAATATATATATATAATAATATATATATATAATGTTGTACTAACCTGCTGAACACGGGAAGATAGGGTTAGAATCCCGGTCAGGTCTACTTATGGATTTTCATAAATTGTTTCCCATTCTCTTTCCACGCTAATGCAGGTAGATTATCTCTCTAAAACGCTTCCTTCGTGATCCCTACCCCATTTGAGTAGTTATCATAAATTCATATAAACTGAACAGGTTAGAAAACTCAGTGATTGATATATATATATCAATCAATCACTGAGTTTTCTAACCTGTTCAGTTTATATGAATTTATGATAATTACTCAAATGGGGTAGGGATGACGAAGGACGCGTTTTAGAGAGATAATCTACCTGCATTAGCGTGGAAAGAGAATGGGAAACAGTTTATGAAAATCCATAAGTAGACCTGACCGGGATTCTAACCCCTATCTTCCCGTGTTCAGCAGGTTAGTACAACACGAGAGTGACGCCTTAGACAATTCGACCATTTAAGCGATTTACTTCTTGAAATCTTTAAATGTGTCATCATAATTATCATCATTATAAAAGTTCTAGCCTCCAACCCGCTTCGGTGTTCGTATGTTCTAAGGCGCATTCTCGTGTTAGATCGGGTTCCCGATGATAGGGGACAGACCTAGGCTCGATTCCCGGTTGGGTGTACTGAGGGTAGTTTTTTTCTATATAGTTCCCCACTCTCCTTCCACGCAAATGTGGGTACATAACCTCTAAAACTCTAGCTTATTATCCATATTTCATAAGCGTATTTAATGTGCATGCATATAATCCTAACCAGTATTAAGATGCAGTGGAAAAAAATACCCTAATATTGGTATTTAATGAATAATCATATTTATTTAGGCTTATTATCTTTAAATGCATGATCAATCTATTTAATCAGGGTTTATCTGCTTCGGTGGGCACATGGTCAAAGGTGTCACCGTTCCAATAGAATTGACTACCGATGACAGGGAGATCGGGTTTAGAATCCAGGTCGGATGTATTTAGGGTGGTTCTTCAAAAATTGATTTCAAACACTCCCTCCATAAAATGCGGGTACACTTCCGCTAAATTTAGCCTTCCTCATTCCTATCTCATTAGCGTAGTTAGTACGGTATATATGAGTATAGCCTGTACAGGTGGTAAGAAGCGGCGTTTTTTTTACCTCAATTACAGTTGGATTTAAATAGAAAAGAACTTTTTGACATTCATTAAGGCTTCTAAAACAGTGGTGATATATTTACACAAATATACATGTGATCTTCCACTTGTAGTGCCTGATGGATATTATCACTATAAACCTATTTAATAATAAAAATAATATAGTAAGAAGTTATCAATGTTTACAGCAAAAAAAATTTGTTAGTAATGTAGTTTCTTCATAGCAGAATCCGATTTTAATTACCAGCAGTGACTTATTTTTTTAGTACCACGTCTTACGGCCCGTTCAGGTTATACGCTTATGTACTAATTACATTAATTGTTTTAAGTATTAGGAAGGCTCATTTAAAGGAAGTGTACCCGCATTTGCTTGGAGGGAGGATAGAAAACCATTTTAGGCAAAAAAAACTCGGTACACTCAACTGAGATTTGAACCTTGATCTCTCCATCATCGGCAGTCTATAGTCTACTGGGAGAGTAGCGTGATATATATATAATATATACCTTGTCTCCACCAAGCGGGTTTAAAACTTTTTAACTAAAAGAAACGTGATGAGAAAGGTTGTTTGAATGATCTACAAAGTGTGGTTGCGTTCAACTCATATGGAAAATCCCCTCTTAAAAAGTGGCAAGCGATAGATAGGGTCACCCTGGCTAAGAGTGTCTAGGTGCAGTTTTTGTGGGTGACTACCCCCTTAAACCACTCCTCCCAAGCTCCTTCAAGATACGTACACGCCCCGAAAAGGGCTGAAGGGGGTCAGTTACGACCACTTAGCTTCGTGGCTGTAAACAGGCACAAGTTGGGCTGCCTCGGACCGCTGTGCTTTATGGGTACTTCCACTATACAGAGTGGGCTGATACGAAAGAAGGATGAAAATGGCATTAAACGTAAAGAAGCAAACAACAATAATAAAACAAGTATTTTTTTTAATGATTGTACTGTTAGTTAAAAGCGCAGTATTTTTGTGTTCTCTTTGACACCCAACACTCTTGAGTGGGAATTATCGTTTGATACATCGTTAACTAAAATTAAATTGTAGTAACATTGGTTTGTTATTTTATTCCCTCTTTGATATTCTCAACTGGGACTTGAACGATACTCTTGCAGACATGGAACCTGCTGCGCTAATGAATTCTAAACAGTTGTTGGGCAAAACAAAATTAGTAATAGGACTGTGTGGCTCCACTCTTACTACACGCAAATGTGGGTACACTGCCTGTAAATTCAACCTTCCTTATACCTAACCCATTTAGCATGATTATTCCCTACATAATATGCGTATATCCGGAACAAGTAGTAAGATGTAACTCTAAAAAAAAAGTTTTAATGGTAAACTAAACAGAGCCGCCGGGATAAAATCAATAAACTATATAAGTTCTGTTTATTTTTTTAATATAAAAAATTAAAGATGATAAATTATATTCCTTGATTTCTCGATACCTATCGATTCTGAAGGGATGGTCAGACTGGGCGAGCTATCGACTACAATATAACAAAGAACACATTGGTTATAATGACAGGTGGCCAGACTCGAGCGACGCGTTTGAAAGATAAAACAGGTTCTATTTTTCAAGCTTGCGTGCGCTCGAGCCGGTACAGTCTAGTTTACAGGTGCTAGGCAATATTATTGTATATTGGTTCATTGCTGGGAAAACTTCTTAATTTGACATATTATTTGATTTTTTTATAACTATCGATAGGTTAGCACACTTGCTACTAGTGACCTAATTTAAATGGTATGACCCTAAACCATACCTATTTACTTATATATGTAAAACTGATATGTTAAACCATTTCAATATAATAATCAAAGTAGGCCTCTACAAATAAGAATCACAATTAGCGTGTATAGAGTATGGGAAAAACACAACAAAAATCACTTGTCAACTAACCAGTCTCAGCTGAGCCAGGATTCGAACCTTTGCCTCCTCGTCAAAATCTATCGAGAGCTATTTGATAATCACGCATTCAATCGATAGTTTGGTCATGCAATCGCTCAGTAGCTCGCGCTCACGTTTTGTCAGTCTGGCCGAACCCTTAACAAAACATCAGTAAGCATGACATATTTAAAAAATATATAAGTGTGCGCGAAACGAGGACATTGGGATCTTGTTTTCGGAGAGCCTTTGGAGATTATATATTAATATTATTAATATATAGATGAATGAGAGAGAGAGAGAGAGAGAGAGGTTAAGAGGTTTTTGATAGTTGACGACAAGGACCACAGAGGTAGAACTTATGTACAGTAGCCCCATGGCTTCTTTGGTGCCGAGTGGCAGCTCAAAGCTGACAGCTGATGGCTTTGAAAAGTTACCAGAACAAATTATGTATCCCTACGCCGAACCATATGAGAAACAAAAACATGTATTTAGCAGTTGTCACTTCTGACAGTCAAAATTTAGGTATGTACCTAAATGTTGACTGTCAGAAGTCAGGTGTGAACTGTCAGTCAGCACCAAAGAAGCCACGGGGCTACTGTAGACGTATACAAGAACTGTGTGCTTGACCAACTGACTTGAGCAATAGCTTTGGTAGTATTTTACCAATTAACTATCTACTTCACAATATGTACTTCAGTCTAAAATAAATCCATCAACACAACAAGTTTAAATATTTTAAACGCTCCTACCTGACAACTCCCACCATTTGACCGGCTATTCTGATAGGTTGACATATAGATAGATAGATAATGGGAAGGTAGGGAGGACGGGCAGCAACAGAAGTATATATTCATTTTCAATCACCGGTACCAACGTGTTCGATTGATGAGGTCAGCCTTTGCTTCAGATATCAGTACTAGGTTCGAATACCTTTTCAGCTACATTCAAAGTTATTTTCGAGTCTTGTTTCCAAATAATTATGAGTTGAATAATCAAACTACAAGCGGGAAAAGTGATACGCCCCAACCCTTACACGCCTACAAGACGACGTCGTAGTTATATTGATGTTACACTGAGCCGTGTTCTATAGGTCTCGTTTACGAGGTGCCTAACACGGGGCACGGTAGTAACGGGGAAACAGCCTGGAATAAAGCGTTTTGCTGTCGATAGGGCGTCCACGAACCACTGCGTTATGCTGTCTTTACATCCCTGTAAAACTCCCTGGAGACTATAGCTTTGTACCGGAAAGCATTGAAGCTACGAGCCATCAAGTTGAGATAAAGGCTGTTTACTGTCTCAAGCCGTGTCCCAGCTGTGTTCTTGCAAGCATTGAAGCTACGACCATCAAGTTGAATAAAGGCTGTTTTACCTGTCTCAAGCCGTGTTCCAGCTGTGTTCTTGCAACATTGAAGCTATGAGCCATAAAGTTGAGATAAAGGCTGTTGCATGTCTCACCCGTGTTCCAGCTGTGTTCTTGCAAGCTTGAAGCTACGAGCCATCAAGTTGGATAAAGGGCTGTTTTACCTGTCTCAAGCCGTGTTCCACTGTGTTCTTGCAAGCATTGAAGCTATGAGCCATAAAGTTGAGATAAAGGGCTGTTTTGCCTGTCTCAAGCCGTGTTCCAGCTGTGTTCTTGCAAGCATTGAAGCTACGAGCCATCAAGTTGAGATAAAGGGCTGTTTTACCTGTCTCAAGCCGTGTTCCAGCTGTGTTCTTGCAAGCATTGAAGTTACGAGCCATCAAGTTGAGATAAAGGGCCGTTTTATTCTTCTAAAGTCGTGTTCCAGCTGTGTTCTTGCAAACATTGAAGCTACGAGCCATTTCATTGAGATAAAGGTCTGTTTACCTGTCTTAAGACGTGTTCTTGCTGTGTTCTTGCAGCAACCAGTCCCCCGTACTTAAATTTATCACCGTGAAAGAATAAGGTTGCCGGTAATCGAAATTGGTATTCTCAACTCAGTAGACAGAGACTGTCACGGTATCGTCAAAACTAGATTTAGTTTTTTAAATCGAATAAACTCAATAACACATTGTATGATTTAATAGAATATAAATATTTCCATTATGCGACATCATATGATGTGGTTTGAAATCCGTAGGTATAATGGGGCTTGTTCAAATCGTGTCTAGAACCGAAAACCAAATAATTCGACCTATGCAAATTAACATTCGTGGTCAACTATTATAGAGAGACACATTATTGTCATAGGATGAATGAACTGGTTTCGACAGATTATTATTATTTCATTTTTGACTAAAATAGGAGAGGGCTATTTTTAGAAAGGCATGAGAGGGTTGAGGGTCGAAAGGGGAGGGTGGAGGATTGAAGAATGCTTAGTATGTGTTTGACAACAGTTTTGGTTGTCAATTTGTTTGTTTTTCTATGTTCAAACATTTTTAATTGAGCTTATTTGTCCAGAGAGAACAACGGGTTTGAACATGTGATTGGTGAGATATGCTTTTTTTTTTTTTTTTTTTTCATCCGTGAACATTTGCGATGCATGAATAAATTATAGCGAGTTTTGAGCGTGGTGGCGTTCTGAAAGCAAAATAATTACACATTACTGGAAATTGGATCGTCGAGGGACGGTCGATTGAACGAACTAAATACTGTCTGGATCAATCCTAAAGTGTTTTGCTTAATAGGTGATTATTTTTGGGGTGTATTTGTGAGCTTATTTTTAGCATTAAATTAATGAGTGAGGTCAACATTAAATATTTGGATAATACACTCGACTATTTAGTGGAGTCATTTTCTATAAGGGTACAATGCAATTTACAAAGGAAGAGAGAGAGTGATATTTAACGACGTTTTTTTACGCAAAAACCATTAAATAGCTGGTGAGTTCTCACAGTTATTGGGAATATGAACGTTCCTTCTACATGTGGTATGGTTTAATTTTCATAGGAAGGGAATAAAAGCCTCTAGATCTACTTTCACGTATTTATATGTCAGCTCATGTGATCTGTAGCTGTCTCTTTTTATTACACGACTTAGATCAGGGATTGACAAACGGTCAATCGCGAGCTATCGGTAGCTCGCGATGGCATTTTCGGTAACTCACGCGAAAAATCTATTTTGCACTTAACAAAGTGACGTGTTATTGAATAGGGTCGCCTCAAGTTTAGGATATGTGTGGTCTAGATGGTTCTGGTTCGTGTTGCCCTCCGACTGAAGGAGTTACTATGCTCTACCTCTGGTTAATGTTGACTCTAAGTGAAGGAACTACCCTGCTCTACCTCTGGTTAATGCTGAACTCCAAGTGAAGGAGTTACCCTGCTCCACCTCTGGTTCATGTTGAACTCCAAGTGAAGGAGTTACTCTGGATCCACCTCTGTTTCATGTGAACTCCAAGTGAAGGAGTTACTCTGATCCACCTCTGGTTAATGTTGAACTCCAAGGGAAGGAGTTACTATGCTCTACTTGTCTGAGTCATAATTTTTAACTGAAGGCAGTAAAAATAAATTACAAAAGTATACTCACATATAAAGCTCTTTATAATTCTATTAGAATTGGAGTGGTAAGCTTTTCACCAAACATTAAACCAAATATGATCCGCTTTGGTGGACACATCGTCTAAGGCGCCACTTTTGCAGTAGACTGGACTGACGCGATGACGGGGACATTGAAGTTCGAATCTCAGTGGGGTGTAACTCTTCTTACACGCAAATGCAGCTACACTTCCTCTAAATATAACCTTCCACATTCCTAAAACCATTAGCGTAATTAATACATAGGTGTATAACCCGAACTTTATTAAAACGTGACTCTAAAAAAAAGTTGATGAAAGGGAATGTCGTACTTTTCAGTAAGCTACACACAAGCTGTTGTTTTTGTCAATTTATAAAAAAAAAATTATAACCCTTGTTTTATCGAGAGTTAAAAGTTAATTTTTGTGTGAAGTTTACTAACAACTTTTAACGCAATTTCTTTTACAATTATTATAAATTCAAGCCACAGAATCCAGCCCTAAATTGAATAAAGTCTTGACGCCAAATCTTCTCTACATGTTACACTAATAACTAATACGCAATACGACATATTTTTACACTGGATAACTCGCAAAACCATTTAGACATTTAGAAAGTAGCTCCCATACTTATAAGTTTGGCAGCATTTGCCTTAAACCATTCAACTAACAAAGCGGATATTTGCACTAATAAAGTAAGGATGAGGAAAGATTAATTAAGAATAAATACACCAGCATATGAGTGGAGGGAGTATGGGAAACTGTTTAGAGGGGGAAAAACTTACACACGTGGCCTGGAGTTTGAACCCCAAACTCCCCATCACCTGCAAACTAAATAACATGAGACTGACACCCTTACCCTGTGCCCACCGATACAGCCTGTGCCATTCTCATTGAATGCGGGGTAGTCAAACGCTTCTTTTAACATATCCCAACCGTTTCAATTTTGTTTGTTATTTTCTCTCATACGTTTTCTAATGGAAAATTTAGTTTTATTCACGCCATAATGTACTTTAAAATGTGATAATGTTTTGTTTTATAGAAATGAATATGGTGAAATACAATTACTGGTACATATAGTTGTGTGGGAGGGTGTAATAGTTATATCTGTGTACTATACTTGAATTATCATGAATTGGAATCTACATTCATATTTTATTTTGAAATTAAATTTTTAGGAATATAAAACAGGTCGGGCAAAACAAATATGGCAAGTTCTTGTGACTTGCCGTAGGTTATGACGTCTAACAATCATTATTTTTATACACACCATTTGTAAGTCTTATATTATAACTTTGTAAAATTTGTTATAAAAAAACAGATTAAAAAAAACTCAACAATTTAAACATTATTGCCAATCATTTAATCTGTGGTTTAGACTCGGTCAGCTATTAAAAGATTAGGTAGCCAAAATTTTATTTATACATAGTAACAATAATTTTGTTGGTTTGTTATTGATTTTTAGAAGAATTTTGAAAATTATCACTAAATTTAAAATGATAAGATTTGTTCTATTGCAATGTCAAATATTAAATTCAATTCGTCCACAAAGCGCACTGGCTTTTGCAATAATCTAAACCGTGAATATCTCTAAATCACCCTACCATTACACGTTAGTGTAAGTGCGTATAACCCGAACGGGTAGTAAGACGCGGTGCTAATAATAATAATAATAATAATAATAATAATAATAATATTAGAATACTAGTAAACTATTGACGTCACACTATTGCAGGTGCTTCAATCTGGTAGCGACCTTGACAACTTTCAATTTCTTTTAAGTGCTCACGTGATTGCATTACCAACTAAGTGAAATCTCGCATCATTAGGCTGCGTCTATATTCTTGCATAACGCATAGCTAAAAGCGAATAGTGCGTATCACTAGTGCGGTTGAAGTTAAAGACATTATTTTAAATGATTGCGCTCATAATCGTTACATAGTTTATTAGTCAGTAAAGTTGATTTACCTTTTAATTTGGCTAATTCATGGAATTGAGCATAGCTTTTAAGAATACGAGGGGAGGCTTAGCCAATTGAAGGTCAGAATACACAACAGATGGAAGTTATCTACCGGTCGGGATTTTAAATGCCTCGTGGTAACCATATTTATTTGTTATTAGCGAAATTCATTTGTACATCAATTAATACAATTACATATATGATTTAAAATAAAGAGGAAGTATTACATTTAGGATTTGTTATTGGGAGGTTGGTATGCCATACTATTCATGGCAAAAATAAAATTATAATTAAATAAAAATCAATTTTGATTTAATAGTACAGGCACCACTTATATTTGAATTTTATTTTTAAAAATATACAATATAATCAAAATGTTTTTTTAATTTAACCCTAAAGGAAATTGTTTTAAAGACCTTATCTAGAGATCAAAAAAGCTAGGCCAATTTATATTAATAAAATACACTTGAATTAAGACTTTCATCACTACGTTTCCCTATAAACCTTGGGATTTTTCTTATGAATTTTGCACTGTTAATGCACTATTTACTTTTTTAGATATGAATCATGCACAATTAAGAATTAAAATAAAGCTCTGAGGTTTTTCTATTGCGTCTTACTATCTGTTTAGGCTATTTTCATGTAGAGTGTAGAGGACTCAAAAAAAGATAGTGTTTTTGAAGATTTTATAGAAAAACATTCTTTTTGGCCCAAATAAGTTAAATATTGCTTCAACCAAATATAGAGTTTGGTAATAGTAGATAATCTTGCCGTTACTGCAGTATAATAAATATACCCTGATTTTGGTTGAAAGAACAGTAGAAATAATTAAAACATTTTTTTTTGTACAACATTGAAAACATATTAATATATTAATTGTTTTATTTTATAGGTATTGATAATATCTATTAACTGTGACAGCTGCAGATAACATGACTTGATGTATGAATATATTAAAATTGTATGAGTAACTTTAGTAACTAACGTCTACTGTTCTTCCTACCAAAATCACACTATAAGCTAGTGACGGACCAAGTTGAATATTATTATTATTACCGAGCTGTAATGGGGCAGTATCGTGATTGGAGTATTAGGAAGTAATCAGATTGAGGAGGTATCACATGCCACGCATTGTAAGGACACGGAGCTTAGCGGGGAAGTTGGTAATTATACTAACAGCATAACACAATGCAATCCCAACAGACGTTAGGGAATTTACATTTAAAACAAGTTTTAAAAGAACACCGCGTCCTACTACGCGTTTGAGCTATATACATTTAAAATAAATAGATTGGCAGTTAAAATTATGTAGAAACCTCTCTATTAAAAAATATCGTTCAATATATCAATTTGACTTAACTCCTTTGTAATAGATTATTTGTCGTCCAATAATTAATAACTTTTTTTGGCTCGTAGCTAAAATTAGTGGGGGTGCTCTCCAGACATTTTTTAGCATTTGTTTTAAAATTGTGTAAAAGGAAAAAAAACATGTATATGTATAAAAAGAAAATTTATTCGGAAACTTGATAAAATCTTAACAAAAAAAACAGTTTTTACTTACTTTAACTTAAATTATTACAGTTTAAGCTTGATCTATTCATCTAAAAATGAAATCCATTCTTCTTGTTTTAATTTGCGCAAAAAGTTCAATAATTTTTTCCTTGATCTCTGGGTGACAGGTGAGGAAATTTTTCTTCATTGAAAGTACTGCAAGCGCATTTATTTATATTTAGTCTATCTGTTAAATTAAAAAACCGAAGAAAAAAGAATCAAATAGAATAGTTGGAACCAGAATAATAATCTAATTCTACACTCTTCTACACTTTATCACATTCAAGAATATGCTACTTGGTTTTTAAGCACAACACACGCTGAGTAAAAAAAAAACTTCCTTCCACCATCATGCCAGAACCGGCACTGCGAGAGCAACAGTGCTTTCTCTATCTGGCAGTCCCGCCTTCTTCCCCATCTCCCTCCTATGTGCGCACGCGCACAACAGTCAAACACCACGTCCCTGGCACTGTGAAGAGCACACTTCCATACAAAGATGTTTGTATCTTTTTCATAAACTGGGGGTTAGCTACTGAAGTACTGACATTAAGCTTAAGGAATATATATTGTACTACAAAAATAAAGAAAGAATTAAAGAAAAAAAGACTCATTATATTAAATGTTATCAATAATATCAAGTGGAAATAAGGGGTGCTGCAGCTCCTCACTGCCCTTTACGTATTGCATCATACATGAGGAACATAAATTGTGGTAAGGGGGGCTGAGAAGGGGGGAGGGGGCAAAATGACAACCTTGACTGCACTGTAGTGACTGTACCTCTTTTTAATGCTATCCCCCCCCCTCTCTTCCGTGTTGACCCTGCATGATGCACGAATGAAACGTGTTCATTATTTACCCATCCACGTGTCTATAGTTTTTTTTACCCGCCCCTCCTCCTCACCTTTTATGGTTCATAGGGACTTGGATTGAAATGATCGTCGTTTATATTCCCCCTGATTTCATTTCAGCGGATCATTTAGGAATCTGTCCACACCTGGTTTTATATTCTGAAAGTGACCCGTGCTTTGCATGGTCCTATGGAGAAGCATTCTACTGGAATTAGTCTCACACTGACAAGGGCCCGACAAAAAAAAAATGTAACAACATAAACAAAACACGTAAATGATTCTGTCGCTTGCAGTAGTGAAAGATCTTTTTTTATCTATTTTTCATGCTATTGAAAAGTTTTTTTTATCTGTTTTTGTTTGATTCCCTTTACAGTGATACAATTTTATTTGATTGATGTCCTTTCTTTTTAAAATACTATTCGGTGTATCAATGGTGTTTTGTTGTTTTTGTTGACAATTATGTACCGCGCGACTGCCTCAAACAACATCGAATAATTAAAATAAAATATTTGTAAACAAATTTCTATTTTCATGTATGTAGTTTTTTAAAATAAATTGTTTTGATATAAAATTATATTGTAGTTTTTCTAATAATTACGTTCAAAATTAAATTGATTAAGGACCTAGCCTAAGGGGAAGGAAAGGACTATGAAGTTAATTTAGAGTAAATGCACCCTCATTATTGAAGAGAGAGGGGATACAAAAATCACATGTAGAAAATCATCCCAAATTATTGCTCTAATACACCCGGACAAGAGTGTAGCCTTGGTATCCATGTCACCGATAATTAAGTATTTTGAGACCTTAGACCGTGGGAAAACCTATGTTGGCTATATCTATAACTCTAGCCACATGATAGCGGCTTGCTGAATCCTTCCTGCAAATAATTTAAGTTATAAGAATTTTGGGGGGGTTGCTACAAAACTTAAGTAATCACTAATCAGTGTGAGAAGTTTCATATTTTAACCTTATCAGTAAGTTTGATAAATATTATTGCTCAACAGAGTAACTTGTTGTATAGTTCATATAAAATTGGTCATAAAATGAGTTTGCTTTAGTTTGTAATTTCATTGGGTTATTTAAAATGAACTTTCCTAACACACATTATATCCACAAACGACTTAGAAACTAACTCCACTTAAGTAATACGTCTAATATTAATCACTCAGTTCTAGAACTTAGATATATTTTAATTTTCTGGTTGGTGATGACAGTAAGTTTGTAGTTTGAATCACAAAGGGTCGTACTGATTTTATTTGCCTGGATCTTTTTTAACTCTCCCTTCAGTCAATTTTAGGCACACTTCCTCTAAGTTTTACCTTCCTCGTCCTTAGCCTATTATTTTAAGTACGCGAGGGGATTTCACAGATAGTAATAAGCCAAACCCCTGTAAAAAGCAGCGTACGTTAACCAAGATGGATTTTTTTTTCTACTAATACAGCAATTTCATTCTTACGACAAAAGTGAGGTAAACGGGCCATTGAAAGGTTACGTTTACTTCAGCAAGTGATATAATTTTTTAGTTTGATTTCTTATTAAATACATAGTTAGTAAAATAGAGTTGAAATTTATAAGTCAGTCCATTTAAAAAATATATATATATATATTAAATTATTTATATAATAATGTTTTAAAAATCAGTGTGTCACAATTATATATTGGAGCAGAAATATTTTATGCAGGGTCCGGTTTTAAGTTTAGATGATCGTCTTTAACTGTCATTTGGTAATGTTGATAAGATGAGTGTCTGGAGGCTGAAGATGGTGGAGGTCAATGTTTTCCAAAATATAGTGTTTTTAACGTATGACCCACCTCGGTGGCGTATTGGCCTACGTGCTAGTCATGTTGAGCTCGACTGCTGAGGACAGGTAGATGAGGTTCGAATCTCGGTCGGGTGAACTGGGATGATTTTTCCTAAATTGTTTTCCACTCTCCCTCCACGCATATGTGGGTTCACTTCCTCTAATACACCCTCCCCAATTCCTAATCCATTAGCGTAATTAGTACTTAAAGCGTATAACCCAAATGGGTAGTAAGACGCGGTGCTAAATATTAATATTATTTAACGTATGTGTGTGTTTCACCTGCTCGATAAACGTATCCAGTACAGAGTTTAAAGTGTATGGGCGCAAGTTGGTGGAAAATATATCATAGAGTTGAGTTACGGGACTTTGTAAATTTATTTGGTACGCCAAACGAATGGCGTGTCGTTCCAGAAACGGTTGCGTTGAATAAAAAGTCATTTAGGGTTTATATACATAACATGAAAGATGGCCATATGTCAAAACTGGGAGGCAGAATATTTTTAATGTGGATTTCAAGACGAACTATTAAACAAATAGGTGACCTGGTGATCTAGGGGTAAGGTGTCAGACTTCTGGGCTGGGGGTCCGGGGCTCAATCTCGGTCCCAACACAGATTTATTTGATTTGCCAAATCCTTCCTTCACCTCTGACAAGACGTGTATTAATCACAACTTGTGAATGTGTGGAATGCCAGGCCTCCACTGTGGTTCGGATTCCACGTTAAACTGTAGGTCCTCCATTTCATCTCACAATCATCCTACCATTACACATTACGTGCGTATAAACCGAACGGGTAGTAAGACGAGGTTCTAATAATAATATTAAACAAATAGTAAATATTTTCATCCTAAACCACTTGGAATTGAATTTGTGTCCCCTAAATTTGTGGCCTACCACTCTAACCACCTACTTTGTGAAGAAAGGCCAAACATTTATTTCTAATTAAATATACATATTGTCATAGTATATTATATTCAACTGAGTGCTACCTGCTTTGGTGGTCACGTGGTTTAATCCCTAAGGCGTCACTTTCACAATAAATTATGACTGCCAATCAAAGGGATATCAGGGTTCGAATCACGGGTCAATTGTACTGAGAGTGGGTTTTTCCTAGATGGTTTTCCACTCTCCCTCCACTCAAACATGGGTAGACTTCTTCTAAATTTAACCTTCCCGGGCCCTTATTTGATAACGTAGTTGCATAGTGTATACGCCTATAATCTGAACAGGTAGTAAGATGAGATGCTAGAAAAATTAATGAAAACTTGATAAAAAATTAATGGATCTACTTTTTTTGTTAATATACATTCAAACACTGTATGTGTCTTTATCTGTTACTCCGGTATACAAGTTTTCACTATCATGCACTGGAATCGCTTTAAGGTGGGAAGGCAGTATTTTTGCAGTTTTTATAGAAAAACTTTTTTTTTGACAAAATAAAATATTACTCCATTGCAAACATATAGTTTAATTTTCTTCACAGGATGGTAATAATAATAATATATATTAATAATAATAATTATTATAATTTAAATATTATTTCGTGCCTGGGCTACATCGTTCGTAGCCCAGTGTGGAAAGATAAGTCAGCACTAATGTACCGTTGTCCAAGGGACGCCCGAATGTACTAATCGTACATCCTTTCAGTGGAGGCTCTTTCCTTGTCCTGATGAGATGATGATGATGATGGTGATAGTAAGTATGAGGGTGTGGAACCAGTGGAAACCAATACTGGTGGCCGTTGAGATAATTCACCTTTCGGGCAAAATACCCTTGGTACCAACCGGTAATCGAAGCCGGGACTCCTAGATTCGTAGACAGGTGCACTGACCACTACACCACGTAGCCGGTTTCTTTATAAGGTGACCTCAACAGTTGTTGAATATCTGTAATGAGCATAGCGGCTCTAGATGATAATTTTTTTTTTTTATGAATAGAGAAATTGTCATTTATTGCCAGGACACCCGTGACAGATATTCAATAACTATTGATAGCACCATTTGAAGAAAGTAAACTCTATATATATACATATATATATATATTATGTATAAAAACAATGTTTTATTTATTTTGACATATAAAATAGTGTTGATATAAAACTATTTATTTTGACAAAAAAAAAATAGTTTTGATATAAAACTGCAAAAATAATGTCTCCTTCCTTACACTTTTACCATTCATTCGCCTTCTATTCAGTCTTTATCAGGACTATCATAAGTTGGTGGAGTTAATTGACTGTTGCTCCTATTCTAGATGTTTCCCTTGCAAGCATGCGGGTATATATTACCTGGTTTAGTTTCCCCTGTTTCTCCGCCGTCTGTACTGCGTGCCGTGGTCCAACCAGCACCGCGTTGCACAATAAACAACACCTAGCAGAAACAACCTCATCTCCGGGAAGAAAGGAGCTAGCGTGCACCATCCCAACGTGAGTGTTTTAAAATATATAATACCAGGGGAGTCTCGGGGACTTGGGTTCGATTCTAGTCGGGGATGACAGTGATATTTACGCTGTGTATTATTGTTCTATCTGGTAATCAATTAGTCTAGGTCACGGGGGCTGGAATTGTTAGGAGAGCTATATTAGGTTGAGTTAGTTTGTAAGTCATGTATTTATAAATTATACTTAAAATACCGCTTAAAATACTAGCAGCTTAGTTTTATCTGAGTTTATCGTGAAACTTAAATTTTCTCCGGGGAGGGAGATCCCGTCATTAAGTTTTTAAAGTATTTAGGAAAAGGAGGGTGAGTTAAAATTTAAAACCAGGAGGAGTTAAAATTTATAACCATAAGGATGAGTTAACATTTATAACCAAAAGGATGAGTTAACATTTATAACCAGAAGGATGAGTTAACATTTATAACCAGGAGGATGAGATAAAATTTAGTACCAGGAGGGTTAGTTAACATTTAGAACCAGGAGGGTGAGTAACATTTAGAACCAGGAAGGTTAGTTAACATTTAGAACCAGGAGGGTGAATTAACATTTGGAACCAGGAGGTGAGTTAATATTTAGGACCAGGAGGGTGAGTTAACATTTAAGATCAGGAGGGTGAGTAAAATTCTAGGACCAGGAGGGTGAGTTAACATTTAAGATCAGGAGGGTGAGTAAAATTCTAGGATCAGAAGGAAAAGTAAACATTTCATATTGACGTAGAACGAAAGCAGACAGAGTAAAATAGATTCGAAGCTCACTAATATGGTTCAAATTTAAAAAAAAAAACTTATTATTCTCATTTGGTCAGGACTACGTTAAACACAAGTGCTTAACTTATTAACAATTTAATCAGAGTTATAATGGTGAGAAGGTTAGTTTCAAAGGAACAATGGGTAGTAAGACGCGTTGCTAATATATTATTATTATTATTATTATTATTATTATTATTATTATTATTAGCACCGCGTCTTACTACTCATTCGGGTTATACGCACTTACGCTAATGTGTAATGTTAGGGTGATTGTGAGATGAAATGAAAGACCTACAGTTTTACATGAAATCCGAACCACGGTGGAGGCCTGGCATTCCCCACATTCACAAGATGTCTTGTCAGAGGTGCTAATAATAATAACTCAAAGAAACAGCCCCCACATTATTGTGTATAGATGATAGGAAAACCAAAGTGATAGACCATGGAGGATGAAACCAATGATCAGGTTTTTGAGAAAATGTTTTGTACTTCTAGTTATAAAGACACTCGGAATATGTATTTCAGAATTGTTAATTTTATAAACTGTGTAGTTGTTTCCTGATGTGCATTGTTGGTTTTTAAAAGACGATTCAAATTAATCTCTAAACAAACCAAACTAAGATCCTCTGCTGAAGCGCGCCCTTGAACTGACTTACAACAAACACCTAATTTACGATTATATTGGGTCAAACGATAAACACTTGAATCGAAAGTGAAAGATTATACTGGAATGTGTGACAATTATATTTCTATAACGCTTGGACAAAATAAATAAAACATTGCAACACGCAGATACGATTAGATTAATATTCTACAAATATTAATATCAACTGTTCTTGAATATTTGTCCTGATCGTCGTGCCATTTGAACACAAGCATTTTAATTGAAACGAAAATGTCTTCGTCAAACTACACTAAGTGTAGACTACTTACGAAACAATACTTTATTTACAATAGCCTTTTTTTGTTTAAATATACAAAAACCATATGAATACGGACCTTAGGTTCAAGTTTCCTTACCCTTTGCCTTAAATCTCACCGCTACAAAACTCTGGTCATTCTTGACCTTAAGGTGTCGATGTAGGTGACGCGATAAAACGTAAGTGTTTTTTTGCCATTTTTATAGCAAAAGTTTTTGTCTAAAGAAATCAAATATTGTTTCAGTACAAACACAGAGTTTAATTTTCCTTACATGGTAACTTAAACAATTCTTGAATACCTGACAAGGGTGTCCTGGAATTTAATGACAACTTTTTCTCTTCATTTGACATGAGCTATAAATCATGACATTTTCAACATTTGTTGATATCACTATGTGAAGAAAAATAAACTATTATGTCTGTATTGAAGGGATAAGTGATTTATTTTGACAAAAAAAAAGTTTTGCTGCAAAAACACTGGTCTTTTCTCGCGTCTCCTACATCCTCGTCTTAAGGATGTGGAGAAATCATACGTTTGTAAATACCAGTTTTCTTGAGAACGAGTAAGTTGTTTATAAATAATATTTTCAAAACCTCTTCTAAGATAATGTATTAATGTTTATTAATTGTTACATTTTCTTATTTTTGGTTATACGGCCGGCAGTTTTTTTTAAATTAAAAATATCAAAATTATTGATATTTGATCATTGTTAAAATTATAGAGGAGGTGTATGAAAATAAAAATTATAACTTAATCAACATGCTTCCATTTTTGAACAAACCATTTCCGAAAAGAAAATTGAAAAAAAAAAAATCTTGAATATAACCATTTGTTCCTATGGCTCTGCATTTCCACGCCAAATGAAAAGGGTCAATATCGTCTTAAAACAAAAATATCTCACCGTTCAAATCACAGCTTTACAAACCCGACTAAATAATTAATTAGAGACAAAGGAATTAAGGTCTTGTTAAGTTCACATCCTGCATACGAAAGTGAAAATGAACATTTTTTTAAATGTACTAGGGTTGAGTTTCCCGCCTCCTTTTGTAGATTAGGATCCTGTGACCCATTGTTTTACCCCCTCCCGCTTCCCTTCTCTACTACCTACCTGTACACTTAGGGATAAATGTGTGTCAGGAAGCGGGGGATCAGGGGGGCTGTGTTCCCCTTCCTTTCTCCCTCAAATAATGTGTGTTACGTAGCTGTTACGTTATCACGACGGAATCATCGTGTTCAACTACCGGTCACGAAGAGGAGCTTACCATCCTGGTGCACAATTGGTGCAGCCCAATTTTCGTAGAAAGTGCCTTTTTTTTAAATATATAAATACTTTTTTCTTGCATTCAAAATGGATAATATTTTACCTTATTTTAGTGCAATGTCTTACTACCCTTTCATTTTATAAAAACATTATATTGCGTTGATTGTTTTAGTGATTAAGAAGGTTATATTTAGAGGAAGTGTACCCTCAATTACGTGGAGGAAGATGGGAAAAAATATTTATGAAAACAACCCTCAGTACACCCGAATGAGATTCGAATCGCAATCCCCACGGCAGTCTAGTTTTCTGCGAGAGTAGCGCCTTAGACCGTGCAGCCACCAAAACGGGTTATTTTACTATTTCATAAGTAATATTAGACAGGTATTAAGAATATATCGTCCTAAACCTTAGCTCATTCAAAGGTGTGTCTGCCTACGCAGCTTAGGGTACCGGATTCGGTTCCCGGCATGGCTGAAAAAATGTATGAGTAGTGAAATATGGGTTTCCCCTTTCACAGTGATCAATTGTCAACCTTGAGGGTCTTAGGGTAAAGTGCTCGCCTCAGGACCCGACGTTCGTGGGTTCAAACCCTGCTGAGGTTGATGGATTTTTCTTAAGCGATAAAAATCCTTAGCACAGCTTCCTTCGGAAAGGAAGTCGATTGTGGCATGTTAAAGAACCCTGGGAGGTATGTGAAAATACCTTCCTCGGCAAAATTGGTAGGCCCTTTCGCGCTCGCTCATAGAAAGTCAATGTGGAAGGCAACTGGACACAAGCACACTTCCTGAAACCCCCCCCCCATGCATACCCAGCACTGGATGGATAGAAATCACACTAAACCACCCTTCGGTTTATTGAACGAGTGATGAATTAACACCTGGGAGAACCAGGGTGTCTGGGGACTGGATGTCGTGTATTTTCTAGATTTAAGTTAGTTTATAAGTCGTGTGCTGATATAATTAGTAGGTTTAGAAAGTGCACGTTAAATACCTCAAACCCGCCTCGGTGGCGTAGTTGGCTAACGCGCTAGTCGTGCTGAGCTCGACTGCTGAGGACGGGGAGATCGAGGCTCGAATCTCGGTCGGGTGAACTGGAAGGGGTTTTTCCTAAATGGTTTTCCACTCTCCCTCCACGCAAATGCGGGTTCACTTCCTCTAATTTAACCTTCCCAATTCCTAATCCATAAGCTTAATTAGTACTTAAAGCGTATAACCCGAACGGTTAGTAAGACGCGGTGCTAAATAATAATAATAATAATAATATAATTAATAAATACCTCAAATAATACACAGGATGTACCGCAACATGTTAGACCCACTTCATCGGTTGACAGAAGACACACAAAACAATTTTTAATGTGGGTATATAAACATTTGCGTCATTAGATTTTGTTTCCGAGGAATGGTCATGGTTGTACTCAGTAATGTGGAGCTGCTTAACATTGTAGCAACAGCTCAAAATGGCCACCATCGGCCCCAATGCTGGCCTACAGTCATTGTGTCGTAGAATGCCACTTTTTCCAAAACGCATTGCATTTTTATGTTATAATATAAAATAATTATTAATGACGTTGCCTACCTGTGACGTCATTGGCGACCAAGATAGGATTCCCCATGTTAATGAATTTACGTTTTACTCAGCGAGTTTTAAGGATATAACTTTGAAACAAAAACCATAATAAATTCTTAAATAATTCTAAAAATACAGTGTCAAAAAATTATTTTTTATCGTGAGTAGTTTCTTTGTAAACGTAGTTTAGTATTATTATTATTATTATTATTATTATTATTATTATTATTATTATTATAGCATCGCGTCTTACTACCCGTTCGGGTTATACGCACTTACGCTAATGTGTATTGGTAGGGTGATTGTGAGATGAAATGGAGGACCTCCAGTTTAACGTGTAATCCGAACCACTGTGGAGGTCTGGCATTCCACACATTCACAAGTTGTGATTAATACACGTCTTGTCAGAGGTGAAGGAAGGGTTTGGTAACCAGATAAATCTTTGCAGGGACTAGGGATTGAACCTCGGACCCCAGCATAGAAGTCCGACACCTTACCCCTAGACCACCAGGTCACTTAGTTCTATCTAGTAAAGCATCTACAACGTTTACTGACTTAGTCACCCGCCTCGGTGTCGTAGTTGGCTAAGGCGCTTGTCGTGTTGAGCTCGACTGCTGAGGACGGGTAGATCGAGGTTCGAATCTCGGTCGGGGGAACTGGAGGTGGTTTTTCCTAAATGGCTTTCCACTCCCCCTCCACGCAAATGCGGGTTCACTTCCTCTAATTCAACCTTCCTATTTCCTAATCCATTAGTGTAATTAGTACTTAAAGCGTATAACCCAAACGGTAGTAAGACACGCTGCTAAAATAATAATAATAATAATAATAATAATAAATAAAGACTGACTCGGTCACTAAAATGGCCCACAAGAAACTTCCTGCCAGGATGTAGACTAAAAACGTACATGGTAACATATGTCTATCTAGAATAGGAAACAAGAAGATGATATAATTAAAGAGCAAGTCAATATTTTCAAGGCGCAAATATTAAAGTGAGTGTGTAAACTCGTCAGAGGAAAGGGGAAAAGTTTACCAGTACATAGACAAGAGACTTCTCAGGCGAACTACTCATTTTCTTCCCTCTCTCTCTAAGTGTGATAGTACTTAGACTGCTTAGGTGCGTCAAATTAAGATGCAACACGCTTCGCAAAATATTTTCATGATCTGCCAAGTAGACAACGTCGTTAAATAGCGTAAGATTTTTGGACATCCTCAATTTTTCTCAGAGTTGGCGTCACCCTTAAAGTGAACTTTCTAAACAAGCAGACCATAATCAACAGGAGACTTACAAGATAACTGCAATAAGTCATGAACTAGCCCGTGTATACTTGTATAACGTAGCTAACTAACAATTATTAAAATACTTCTGTGACCTGGTGGTCTAGGGGTAAGGTGTCAAACTTCTGTGATGGGGTTCCGGGGTTCAATCCTCGGTCCCGGCACAGATTTATTTGATTGCAAACCCTTCCTTCACCTCTGACAAGACATGTATTAAACACAACTTGTGAATGTGAGGAATGCCAGACCTCCACAGTGGTTCGGATTACACGTTAAACTGGAGGTCCTCCATTTCATCTCACAATCACCCTACCATTACACATTAGCGTAAGCGTGTATAACTCGAATGGGTAGTAAGACTTGGTGATAATAATAATAATAATAATAATAATAATAATTAAAAAATACTTCCCTCCACACAAGGAATTTTAATTGATTTTTTATCCTATTTAATAGTTTAGTACGATCATAACTAGATTTTCAATAGATTCATTGTGTTTATACTATAATTACTAAACATCCAATAGGATTTACTTCCATAAGTTGTTATTACTGTAAACAAATTAAATAGTAGTTTTCTATGGGACTTAAAATAGTAATTACATTACAGATGATTACTATAATTAATATAATTAAAAGGGTTTAGTGGCACTTTGATATAATATGCATAAAGGATATACACAGCTTACATATTATGTTTAAAGTGTTACATTTTACTTTTCTTTGAAATATTATCTTTTCCTTTTTCTCGTGTAGTACTTACCTATACGATTTACTGAGAAAGTATTGTGACAAGTAAAGATATATCTGAAAGCACTTCTCTACACCTCATTTCGAAATTACGTGTTTGATTTGCTATCTTCCGATTTCTGCCGATTGTCTTTGAACACATCCCGTATTCAAAAGACAGTTCTACTTTTTTTTTTAATATTTACAAACATATCATTTATTTAACCCACCTTCGTGTTCAAATGGTTTAAAGCATCAATCTTTCAATAAACAAGACTGTTGAGGATAGGGAGATCGGATTTTGATTCCCGGTCAAGTGAAGGAAGGGTGTTTTTCCCAAATTATTTTTCACTACCCCTCCACAGAAATGGGGACACATTAATTATAAATTCAACCTCCCTCATTTCTAAAAAATTAACGTAATTAGATATAATTGGTATAACCTGAACGTATAATGAGATAAAGGGGAAACATTATTATTTTTGTACACCCTAAAAAGTTATTTTCAAATAGTCAATGAATCTAAAAATAGGACTAATTTACATAGATACATATATTTGGCTTATTACGCGCCAAAGGTGCCGGGTTCGATTCCCGTGTCCAGGTGTCATTTTTCAATTTTCCGATTATGGTACTACAGTAAGTAGCCCCGTGGCTTCTTAGTTGCTGACTTCTGACAGTCAACATTTATGTATATACCTACATTTTCACTCTCAGAAGGTAAAGTTGATAAACACACGTTTTTGTAGATCAAATGGTTCAGCGTAGGGATACATAATTTGGTCTGGTAACTTTTCAAAGCCATCAGGTGTAAGCTGTCAATCAGCACCAAAGAAGCCACGAGGCTACTGTAGATGGATTAATATTCACCAAAGGCATAAATAATAGCTTTGGCTATTTGATTGTTAGTAACATATACGTTAAATTTGCCCCAAAAATATAAATACTTCTAGAAATCCTCTCTGGTAAGATTACGCAGATTTTTTTTTTTTAGCTCAATTGAGTAATTTTTTTATTTAATTCATATACATTTCAAATTGCATTGATTTATTTAACAAATTGGGGACAAAATCAGTCGAAGACATAAGTCCTATTTTTTTGTAACTGTTCCTGAAATTCGGGAACGAGTGGTCACCCAACTCAAAGTGGCAATTTAGGGGACGTGAGAAAAGGTAATTATTTTTGAAAATAAAACAAGATAAATATGTTAAGGATCATTCGGACAAACAAACAACAAACTTTAAACGAAAAATGTTCAAGTTTTGAAAGAAGGGGAGAGAGGTTATAATAAAAAAAATGGAGGCTTTGCAAAAAGAATTTATAAAAATCTTGCAAAATATTCAAAATGAACCAAGAATACAATATTGATTGCAAAGATAAAATATCTGTTTTTAAAAGTTGTATGTATATGTATGTGGGGGATGGATTTACCACAAAGCGGCCAAACTGAAATCTTAGTTTAAATATATCATGTGTTGTCCTACCACAATGAAATGTGCGTATTTTTTGGAGGAACCATCCGGAACAAACAAAGAAAAAACTATTGTTATCAAAAAAACATTAGTTTTTAAAAGAGAAAGGGGTGAACTCACGGATGTCCAATGTAAACATACAATTTGTGAGCGTATCAAAATGGAACAAATGGAAATATTTATTCAAACATCCAGAACAAACGATTGCAACCAAAAAATGTTAATTTTCAAAAGTGTGTGTGGGAGGGGGGGGGGGCTACCGTGAAGTTGGACCCCTCAAATTAAACATACAATGTGTGGGCTTGTCGGAACAAAACAAATGAACATTTTTTGGAACAATCGGGAACAAATGCGGAACAAACGATTGCAATCATAAAAACGTGAAATTTTACCATTCTTACGACCATATAGTCCCCTTGTGAGTGACCAAAGTGTCAAAAGTTCACGTCCTGTTTGTGGCTGTGCTGTGCAAGAACAAATGCAGAACAAACGATCGCAACCATAAAAATGTCAATTTTCAAAATTGTGAAGTTACCAGACTCCTCCAAATTAAACCTATCATTTGTGGACCTATCAAAACGGAGCAAACTTTCTTTTTTTTTGCTGAACAAACTATTCCAATCATAAAAACTTGAATTTTTAAAAGTGTTGGGGGTGGAGGGTCAACTTCATGGAGGAGGTATGTCCCCCCACCTTAATGTCCCCCACCTTAATATTCCTCCAAGTATCGACAACATTGTCACTCCGTTATATTTTCCACCTCAGGTTCCGACGTCAGATTAGATGTTTGCCATCTCCCCTCATCACACAACCCCTGGTGTGTCTATTTAGAGCAAGGAGTGTCTTGGGTCGACGGCAATCAGGTCTCAGGTGCTCAGGTAAACCTTTTTTTATTTCTAAGTGGACAAAATTGTCCCCACCCCCCTCTGTAAACAATCTCTTCTCCGCAGTTTGCGCGTCTTGCGTCAATGGCAAACACACACCCCATTCTTCGCTAACCTCTTTTTTACTGGTCCCTAAACACTTGTGTTCTTATTTTCATTCAGGTCACACAGGCAAGTTTGGATCCACTGATAGTGTGCCCGACTCTTGACTCAAGATCTCGGAGCTCAATTATGTTCAGCTTCCATTGATAGATTAAATTCAAGGTAAAGTAAATATATTTTTTTAAATAACTATTGAATATGTAAGGTGACTGCTGGAGAGAAATGTGTGTGTGCCCCCCAAGAAAGGGAAAGAGAGCAATTAGCGGCATAACTTTGTTGATTACTTATTTTAAGGCCCTTGGGGCCCTGTCGAGTGTAAGTCTAAAACCTATTTTGTGGGATGGTGGGCGGGAGGGTGAAAGGCGTGGCTTTAATACAGACTAAGTATCCTTCCGCACCATTAATGGATGGATCATGGAAACCATGGATGGTGCTAGCTACCGGACAGGTCTTACGGAAATAATCATACGTTTGGAAATATCACTTTTCTCGAGAACCAGTGAAATTTTTATGCTAATATTTTCAACACCCCTTCTAAGATAATGTATCGATGTTTATTAATTGTTACATTTTCTTATTTTTTGATATGAAGCCAGCAGTTTTTTATTGAAAAATGTAAATATATTCGATGTTTGATCAATGTTAAAGTGATAGAGGAGGTGTGTATATAAAAAGTATAATTAAATCAACATGCTTCTATTCTTGAACAAACCGTTTCATGAAAATAAAACTGAAAAACAATAACAATTCTTCAAGATAACCGTTTGTTCCCATGGATCTACTTTTCCACGTCAAATTAAAAGGGCCAATCGCTTTAAGATGGGCAGTATTTCGCTCCATGTCAGTGGAGAGGACCACCCCCAACCCCCCACCCAAACATGTAAGGTCACCTGAAGGCGGGGTGCTAGTGAGCGCAAGTTTAGTGCATTAATTTTGCAGTTTTTATAGCACAAACATTTTTTGGCCAAAATAAATCAAAAGTTTCTTCTATAGAATCGTAGAGTTTAGTTTTCTGCACATGATAATCTCAACAATTGTTGAATATCTGTCATGAGCATGGCAGCATTTGGTGACAAACATTTTAAATAAAGAGAAAAGTTTGTCACCAAATGCTGCCATGCTCATGACAGATATTCAACAATTGTTGAGATTAGCATGTGCAGAAAACTAAACTCTATGATTCTATAGAAGAAATATTTGATTTATTTTGGCCAAAAGATGTTTGTGCTATAAAAACTGCAAAAATACTGCCCTAAACTCACGCTCACTAGCACTCCACCTTAAGCGGCCAGATGATTATACAAGAGGGCAAGGGAAAGATTTTGATTGGTGTAGAGTTGTTAAATGGGGTTAGCAATAAGATAGAATGTTCTTTTGGAATCTCTTTATTATGTCTGAAGTGAGGAAGTTATCTCCAATTCTTGAGTGTCGGGTGAGGGATGCAATAGTCCTGGCAATAGTCGACCTAGTTAACTGTAAATGTAATCAGTGTAAATCGTAATATATACTCTTAATCAATTTAGTTATTGATATACTACTCCAAACTAGTTAATTAACCCGAAGAAACATTGCAAGTTAATATGCTAATTTATTAATAAAAATCTACGACAGTTATGGTCTGACAGGGAACAATTCGAACGTAACACCTCTAGTTTGTCTTCCCTTACAAATGGTTCGTACTACGACCTTACTTATTCATATTAAATCCTAATTACTCTCTCTTTAATTTAATTTTAATTGTTTGCGCATCACGTCTTACTAACCTATTCCGTTTTATCTGAATATTTACTCTAGTGTGGCAGGAATAAGGAAGATATAAATAATTAAAAGGAAATTTACCTTTATTTGAGTGGAAATAGATGATAAATTATTTAGAAAATAATCCCCCTTCAACAGGGATCAGAGCCCCAACCTATCCGTCACCTTCAAACACGAATATATGTCAGTGCCTTAACCCGCGTGCCCACCGATGCGAGCTTCATCTTAGTTTTGATAATTATCTTGTAACCACCTCGTCTCACTACCCGTTCGGCTATACACATGTAATATATTAATTACGCTAATGTTGAGGGTATTAGGCAGGTAGAATTTTGGGGAAATGTTTTCGCGTTTGCGTAGAAATAGAGTGGAAAACCGTTTAAGGGAAAAAAGACTCTCGGAAAATCCGACCTAGATTCGAGGCTTGATCTCCCCATCCTCATCAGTCTATATTAACATGAAACTAGCGCGTTAGCTAACTACTCCATTGAGGTGGCTATCATCTTAATAGATTACTTTATTATTGTTATTATTATTGTTATTACTATTATTATTATTATTATTATTAGCACCGCGTCTTACTACCCGTTCGGGTTATACGTAATTACGATAATATGTACTCGTAGGATGATTGTGAGATGAAAGGGAGGACCTACAGTTTAACGTGGGATCCGAACCACTGTGGAGGCGAGGCATTCCCCACATTCACAAGTTGTGATTAATACACGTCTTGTCAGAGGTGAAGGAAGGGTTTGGTAATCAGATAAATCTGTGCCGGGACCGAGGATTGAACCCCGGACCACAGCACAGAAGTCCGACACTTTACCCCTAGACCACCTTGATTACTTTAATACTCACACAGTAATCACTACTCTCCACCCCCACCCCCGTCTCCCCAGCCTGTTAATACTTATCAATAGGAGGACAAACCTCAATTCCAGAGTGATTTTACAATGCCCACCCCTGGCTGAGGAGTGAAGAACGAATCACTAACATCTCCGGAGATTGTGATCTAGTGACGTGGGACACTGCGTTGGCCCTAAGCTCCACCTGGCCGCGAATAGCATACGAACTACGCGTGCGCTTTACCGCAGGTGCTATTTGAATGATGAAACGAAGCACTACGGGCAGTCTTTGTTGCAATCCTTGGAGACATCTGCCGGCAAATTGCGACACTCATCTATCTATCTTTCGTGTTAACCAGAGGTTTCCCAAAGCAACCGGATGTGATTAACATTATAAAAACAATAAAAGAGGGTACGGGGTATTTATAGAGTATTTAAGAATTTATCTGATGGGTGACATTACAATTTAATTTATCACCGCGTCTTACTAATCGTTAAGATTATACGCTTAAGTACTAGTTATGTTAATGGGCTAGGAATCGGGAAGGTTGGATTTAATGGAAGTGAACCCACATTTGTGTAGAGGTAGAGTGTTAAAAACTATTTAGGAAGAAACTACCCACCCAAGTTCACCTAGCCGAGATTCGAACCTCAATCTCCCCGCCCTCGGCAGTCTAGCTTAACACGAAACTAGCGTGTTAGCTAACTATGCCTCCAAGGTGGGTGGGTGACACTATACAAATGTATTTATTGTTCGACTGACAGCTTTTAAGAACTATAGTATTTTTTTACCCGCTTCAATGACCGAATGGTCTAAGGCATGAGTCGGCAAATGATCGATCACGACACATGTTGTAGTCGATCACGAACGTCTTAGAGTGTAGAGGTAGAATAATATAATATAATGCATGTCTTTGCCTGAAAACCCATCAGTGGTGGTGAAGAATACCAAAAGTTACCAGTGGAAATGGTACAGTGCGGCGACGTAGGGTTCTTCAAGGTCATGGCTTATTCACCCCCTCCTTTATATTGTCGGTCAAACAACGTGAAGTTGGCAGCACCCAGAGGTGTTATTTTTTATGTTTTCACAAAAACTAATCTCTCGAGTGTAAAAAGTGAACATTAAAGTAAATTTGGTCGAATTTCTTAGATCACGAAAACAATAAACTATTCTCGCCATTAATAATTTATCGTAACGTGATGCGATTAATTTCGACAATGATTCCTGAAGTTGTTCCCAAACGGTATTCATTTTATATATATACACATACACACACACTGAGGATGAACCCACTAAAAATATCAGATTTCAAAAATGCCCAAAGGGAAACAGAAATTTCATACATCGATAATTTATTTTTGAGTTTACCAAATTAATTTTAGCTTTTTTTTATATATAAAAAATGCACAAATTTCGAGGATTATCATATAAAAGTTTAAGAATTTTCAATAAAAAGCTTAAATCTATAAATAATATTCACGTTAATCGGTCTATATATATATATAGACGTTATTAATTTCCCGAGGTAAATAAAAGTGTTTGGAGTTCTTTAAAAATTAAAAAATCTTGTTCAGAAAGTCTTGAAAATAAAAAAAATCACAATCGCAAATTAAATATTACCTCTTTTCAATATTTTTGAAATTTATAATTTGATGCTGCTATCAAATGTAATATATATATATTATATATATTATATATATAATAATAATTTGTGTGTGTGTGTGCGTGTCGTGTGCGTGAGAGAAAATTTGTTGGTTAAAACTTTATACTTCACCGTTGAAATTAATCGCCTCATGTTTAAATATTTATATTTATATGACCTTATCATGTATTTTAACCAAAAAAAAGTATTAATTATTATCTCGCGAACTGGGTAGTTTACAACAGCAATACACTATTACTCAAGGTGTGTAAGCATACACAGAGTAAGGTTTAAAAAAATGCTTGAGGCAAATCAAACACACTTAGTGTATTATTTCAAAACACGACTCACGCTAAAACAAAAAATAAATGAAATAATTTGAGTCTACCAAAAATAAAATGAAAAAAAGACGTAGAATGAGAGAAGTGGAATACAAGATGGCAAAATTTTCCTTTCTACAGGCCCTATTGTTATTTCAAGGCCTGTGTAGTGAATAGGCTGAGAAGACTTTTGTTTGGAGGATGTTATGAACATAAAAGCGAGCAATAAATTTGCCAGTTGAAGACCATTAGGAGTTTCGTACAGTCCTAAATGCCATCTGTCGGTTATGGCGTAGGGTCGTTGACCTCGAAGTTTTAAAGAGGTGGCTCCGAGGCGCCGCTTTCTTGATTTCGTCTGCTATTTGGTGGGCGGAATGAATAGGCACAGACTGTCTGGTATCGGGTTATTTGTGCGAGGGAGAAGATTGCATCATCATTCGTATCCATAGGGGCTTTGCGACGATACGGATGGACAAAAATATTAATAATTCTTGGAGATATAAAATCTTGTGAAGCAAATAGAAGTTGGAAGGAGTGTGTGTTTAATATTACAGACCTCTCGCTCACACATAGAAAGTGATGTCCCATTTTAATCTTACACGAATTAAAGTAATTAGTAACACACACACACATATATGTATGAATGTGTATGTATGTATATATAATGTGTATCAGGGTCACACGCAGGAATTTTGTGAGGGGGGGTAAATATATATATTTTTTAATGATTAGGTATAATTAACTGGTTAACAATACAATAAATAACCTAATATTTGATATAGTTATGGTGACATAAAAATACTATTGAGTTAATAAAACATAATTTAAATATTTGCATTTTATTGAGATGATAAAAAATGTAAGCACAAAAAGAAAAAATTGCACAGTCATTCATGCCGCATCGATACCAACAGCTTGTCCCGGTAGGAGTCTTAAAAATATCCCTTCTCGCTGGAGTCTACTACCGGAACAGTTTTTGTTCTCATCTCATTATATTGATATTGTTTTATCTAGTGTAAATGTATGTATCAATTGGAGGGGGTTTAACTCCCTAACCCCTCCACCTCCCCCCCCGTGCATACACCCCTGATGTGTGTGTATATATAACCTACATATTCGCATCAGGGGGTGCTTGACCTAAATGCGTCTCGTATTGTCTGGTTTGCTATTGACGTAAAGGTCATTGTTTGAATCTTGGCTGAGTGTTTTGAGGATTATTTTTTCTGAACATTTTTTTTTTCCCACGCATATGTGTATACATATCCTCAAATTTCTACCTTAGGTATCACACTACCTCATTAGCGCCATTAAAATGCACATATGCCTATACTCACTTTGATGGCCACATGGTCTCATGCTGGACTAGATCGCCGAAGAGAAGGAGATCGATTTCGATCCCAGTTGGGTGCACTAAGGGTGGGGTTTTTTTCTAAATAGTTTTTCACTCTTATTCCGTCCAAATGTGGGTGCTCTTCATCTAAATTAAAGATTCCTAATCCCTAACCCATTAGTACATAGGCGTATAAGCCTAACGGGTAGTAAGGCACAGCGCTAAAAAAATGCATACAGCCCGAATGAGTAACGAGATGTGGTGGGGGGCAAAAAACAAGTGTAGGTTATCACAACTTTTAAACAATGTGCCTAAATAGGAGATTAGAAAAATATAAACTTCTGGGTCCATTGCACTTCTCACAAGCGTTAGTCTTGATCAGTACCTAAACATAGAATAATTATTACGATAAGAAATTCTAATCTTTGGTGAGGCAATTACTGTACGGTAGACCCATGGCTTCTTTGGTGCTGACTGACAGCTCACAGCTGACAGATAACGGCTTTGAAAAGTTACCAGAACAAATTATGTATCCCTACACCGAACCATATGATATGCAAAAAACATGTGTTTATCAGCTGTCACTTCTGATAGTCAAAATGTAGGTATATACCTAAATGTTGACTGTCATAAGTCAGCTGTGAGCTGTCAGATAGCACCAAAGAAGCCATGGGACTACTGTACTAATAAAACCACACAGTAAACTAGAAACGGTAGCCTAATTGTAATTAAAGACCCAGCAGTTGGGGGAACCGCTTCCGGTCATTACTATCTTCTCATTATGATCAGAAATCTTCCATCATAACCTTCCATTGTAACGAAAGCAGTGGTTGGAACAACTCACCTGTATATTTTTATTTTCAGACAGAACAAGTCTTTTCACTATTTATAACACCTGGAAACAAAACTTTTAAATTAAACCACCAACGAGTCATTATAAATTTGTCGCTAAAGTTACACTTTTGAACTAATTCGACCTTACATTGATTTCAAATTAGATGTCGGAAGAGGTGAGAAGATAGTAACTTCTTGTTAGGAAATCTGCGTCCTTTTGAAAAGACATTTCAAATCGAATTTGTATCATATTTATACATGTATTATATTACTTGTTTGAATTCAACGTTGTAACTACAGCAATTTATGCGATTTTAGGTATTTTGTCACTGTACTTAATAAATGGTTGAGGCATAGATATAATTTTAGGGACACATGAAAATGCTAAAAATATATTTATTCGAAAGTCAAAACTTTTAAAAGCAATATGTGTCTAAATAAAAAGTTTCTAATATAATGAACAAAAGCGTTGAATTTTTTTGATTTTATTTTTTTGTATTAACTTTTGCATTCAAATTATAGGTTATCTTTATTAGACCTATAAGATAAATAAATGCACATTTCAAATATTAAGAACCATTTATAAGTTTATGAATTAAATCATCGTACGTTTTCACAAATTAAATAATTTTACGACACAATAACATAGAATCTCTCAAATTGTGTATCTTCGCTTCAAAGAAAATTTTCAAAGATAGGTTTTTAGTAAACATCCTTAAATAAGTTTTACTATTAAAACCAAATAAATCATCTTGTTAATCCAATAATCACTCTTTATGTTTGCATTTTAAACCAAATTGTTCAAATATATTTGGCAACATTCAAATGTTTAAAAAAAAATTTAAACTATCAAAACCTTTTATGTGTTATTTGTGAAAATAAAAACGTATTCTTATTATTCAAAAAAATATTCACATAATACCATTTTGAATTAAATCTTCAAGGTCAATTTCCAAAACATGAATTTTATATAATTTATGGTAACTAAACTACTCTTAAATTAATCTATTTTAAAATAATATAGGTATATCATTATTGATATGTAAAATTGGTCCCCTCTACCGATTTTGAACCAAATCACTAAAGTCAATTTTTTAGATATTGAAATTTAAAAAAGTAATCAGTAAACTACCCATAAACAAATTTCCCCCCAAAATCAAGTATAAAGATTTATTTTTAATGTGCATGTCATGCACTCTCCAGAAATATTTTTAATCAAATCGTTAAAACCATTTTCAACATAATTCGAATTTAAAAAAAACACTCCTCTTTAAACGACCTTTTATCGAATTTTTACCCAAAACCAAGTATTGAGGGCTATTTATCATATGAAGCGCTTCCAAGATACCCATTTGGAACCAAATCACTAGGGCTATTTGTAAAATATTTCAAGTTTTTGAAAAATCAGTCACCAGTAAACTATCCTTCAACGAATTTTGTCTATAAAAATAAATAGTGATATAATGTCAAACAAATCCTAGCTATGCAGTGTAAACAATCGTTAGAGCCATTTTCAAAAAATTTTGAATTAAAAAAAATCATGAGTACCCTTAATTGAAAGGTTAGGATAGAAAAAAAGGTTTGTTGTATAGTTCTTAGATCTAAATATCAAGATAGAAGAAGAGGCATAAAACCGTTTTAGATCCTTGGCTATGGACAGACTGACAGACAAACAAAGAGACATAATTTTAAAATACAAATTTTTTGTTTCGTGTGCATACAAAACTTAAAAAATTTGTCATAATCTCGAGATCAATTCTTTCCTCGATCACAATCCTTTCTCTTGGTATTATAATATTATTAATGTCATAAATATTTCACTGAAATATTAATCTTATTAATATAATTGATTTTTATAATGTTTATAATATTAATAATACTACATATTGTACACCTCATATGAATATCTAGTTATACTAAATTTCAAACCATTATAAGCACAAAATAGCAAGTTTGACCCCTTATAGCTTGTAAATTGTAATGATTTAAAATCACCGAAGCACTATATGTACCACATAATTAATATACACGTACCCACCTCGGTGGCTTAGTTAGCTAATGCGCTGGTTTCGTGTCGAGATAAACCGCCAAGGACGGAAAGATTGAGGTTCAAATCTCGGTTGGGTGAGATGGGGTAGTTTCTCCTAAACGATTTTCCACTCTCCTTTCACACAAATGTGGTTACACTACCTTTAAATTCAACCTTCCAGATTCCTAACCCGTTAGCGTAATTAGTATTTAAGTGTATAACCCAAACGGTATAATAAGACGCGGTACTATAATAATTATAACTCGTAAATTGTAATGATTTGAAATCATTAAAGCATTATTATATATTTTATATCTATTATTATTATTATTATTATTATTATTATTATTATATTATTATTATTATTATTTATTATTATTATTATTATTAGCACCACGTCTTACTACCCATTCGGGTTATTCGCACTTACGCTCATGTAGGCCTAATGGTAGAGTGAGTGTGATATGAAATGGAGGATCTACAGTTTAACGTGGGATCCGAACCACGGTGGAGGTCTGGCACGCCACACATTCACAAGTTGTGATTAATACACGTCTTGTCAGAGGTGAAGGAAGGGTTTTGGCAGTCAGATAAATCTGTGCCGGGACTTAGGATTGAACCCCCGGACCCCCAGCACAGATGTCCGACACCTTACCCCTAGACCATCAGGTCACCTACTTTATAACTATTATAAACGTGTTAAAATTGTACAATAAAATTTTGATGATCAAATGACTTTAAGTAATGTGCTACGCTTGAGTGTCTATCGATGAGACATGCTAGTTAAGTATTTCCGTCGTGAGGTATGCGTTGTAATGTCGGATGAGTGTATGTCTAGTACATGTCAAGTGTCACGTATACAAGTATATATTTATTGGGACAGATCCAAAATGTCTCGTACACAAGCGCACGGCTACCTAGATCACGGATAAGGGGAGGAAACCACGTCGAAATAAGACAAAGACATTCCAGAAACAATGAAGAGTGAAGAATCGAATATTTCGATACGTCCTCCTTTTTTTTTTTTTCCACAGAGTCTTTAATTCCCATTTGGGTTATACGTTTTCACTAATTATACTAATCTCTTAGGAATTAGGAGTCTGATTCCTACCTGCTTTTTAAGATACTTCAAGGGTTTCTCAAAATAATTATATCTGTATATTTTATTAATATCATGTTTATAGTCTAAGTGAATCCGTCACCTTAGATCAGTCGGTAGCGTCTGTATACTGAGCTAAGGGTTCCAGGTTTGGTACCCGATATGGCCGAAAAATCTATAATTGGTGAAATGTGGGTTTACCCTTTCCCAATGATAAATTAACGGCTGGGGACTAAATTTTGTGGCTGTCCTAGTCCTAATTTATATTATAATGTATGTGAAGCTACGACAGGCCTAGCAAGGCGGTAATGGAAAATATATTGTTTGAATAAAAAACTGACCCAGGCCAAAGGTGGGCTAACAGTAGTGGGTGGTGCGTATAACCCGAATGGGTAGTAAGACGTGGTGCTAATAATAATAGTAGTGGGTTAAAATAAAGTACGAACTAGGTAGGCTATATTTAGAGGTGTAGCCGCATTTGCGTGGAGAAAGGAAAAAAAATGGGAAAAACAACTCTTGGTAGGGCTAGACTCGACCAAAATTCGAGCCTCGATTTCCCCGTCATAGGCAGTCTAGTCTACTGGAAGAGTAGCGCCTTAAACCAGGCGGCCACCTAAGCGGATAATTTTATAGTTAGACACTAAAACTAGTTATAGTATTATTTTATTAGGAAGATCAGTAGAAGTTAGTTACCTAAGTTACTAACGCAATTTTAATATATTCATACATCAAGTCTTGCTATCTGCAGCTGTCACTTTTGATGGATGTTATCGATACCTATAAAATAACACAAACAAAATAGTAAAATGTTATAAGTATTGGCCGCAAAGTGATATACTTATATTTTCTCTACTGCTCTTTCAACCAAAATCAGGGTATATTTTAGGGTTCGACTAGACTGACGAGCGAGCTCGTGATTAGCAGATAGCTCTCGATAGTTGTTGACGAGGAGGCTGCGAATCGTGGCTCAGTGAACTGAGGGTGGTTTTTGACAAGTGATTTATTGTTGTGGTTTTACCATCCTCTCTCCACGCTAATGGTGATTCTTATTTGTAAAGACCTACTTTAATTATTATATTGAAGTATTTTAACATATCAGTTTTACTTACATACATACATACATACATACACACATAGAATATATATATATATATATATAGGCCTATATATATTCTATCATATCTATATTATCAGTTTTACATACATATGTATATGTATGTATATATGTATGTAAAACTGATATTTTAAAATACTTCAATAGTATATTCAAAGTAGGCCTTTACGAACAAGAATCACCATCATCATATATATGGTTTATGATATTACCAATTAAATTAGGCCGTTAGTAGCAAGTGTGCCAAACCTATCGATAATAATAAAAATGTCAAAATGGGAAGTTTTCCTAGCACTCGATGAACCAACATACAATAATATTGTTTAGCGCCTGTAAACTAGACTGTACCAGGTCGAGCGCACACGCGTTTAAAGAATGGAACCAGTCCTATCTTTCAAGCACGCACGCTCAGTCGCTCGCTCAAGTCTGGCCACCTCTCATTACAACCAATGTGTTCTATTTTATATCTTATCGCTCGCTCCAGTCTGGCCACCTCTCATTACAACCAATGTGTTCTATTTTATATCTTATCGCTCGCTCCAGTCTGGCCACCTCTCATTACAACCAATGTATTCTATTTTATATCTTATCGCTCGCTCAAGTCTGGCCACCTCTCATTACAACCAATGTATTCTATTTTATATCTTATCGCTCGCTCCAGTCTGGCCACCTCTCATTACAACCAATGTATTCTATTTTATATCTTATCGCTCGCTCAAGTCTGGCCACCTCTCATTACAACCAATGTATTCTATTTTATATCTTATCGCTCGCTCCAGTCTGGCCACCTCTCATTACAACCAATGTATTCTATTTTATATCTTATCGCTCGCTCAAGTCTGGCCACCTCTCATTACAACCAATGTATTCTATTTTATATCTTATCGCTCGCTCCAGTCTGGCCACCTCTCATTACAACCAATGTATTCTATTTTATATCTTATCGCTCGCTCAAGTCTGGCCACCTCTCATTACAACCAATGTATTCTATTTTATATCTTATCGCTCGCTCCAGTCTGGCCACCTCTCATTACAACCAATGTGTTCTATTTTATATTTTAATCGCTCGCTCCAGTCTGGCCGTCCCCTAGTCGTATGTTATTATCAGTCGGTTCAGAAAGTGCACGTTAAATACCTCAAATAAATTAAAACATAATTCCTGCTAGTGCTGATTCCCGTCTACCAGCCAGGACTCGAAACAAGACACTTAAAAGGTGAGATACCTCTCGACGAGAATTCTGTTTCATTGAACGATCATTTTTCTTTACTGTGAAGTTTGGTGGACTACACAGAGGTGCATCTATCCTTCCAACAAGTCAGGTGAGGTTATAAGTCCGGTGGTTTCAGCTGGAGCAAGCATCAAAGAGACACACAAACACAAACCAGATAAGTCAAATGGGACAAGATAATTTGATTGGTACTGTCATGAGATGGTCCTACGTGGTAATTGGATTTCATGCCCTGGCTATATTGACCTTCATCACTCGTGTGTGCGTGCGTGCGTGCGTGCAAGGAGGCTATGAGATGTTGCCAATACCATGCATGAACTGGAAATGTTACCATATACAGTCCCCCTTGGCTTCTTTGGTACTGACTGACAGCTCACAGCTGACTTCTGACAGTCAACATTTAGGCTAAATTTTGACTGTCAGAAGTGACAGCTGCTAAACACATATTTTTTCAGATCATATGGTTCGGTGTAGGGATACATAATTTGGTCTGGTAACTTTTCAAAGCCGTTAGAAGTCGGCTGTGAGCTGTCAGTCAGCACCAAAGAAGCCATGGGGCTACTGTATGTATATTCGGTGGGCAGGTGATTACTTCAGAAGCTATCTGTTGACATGTAATGAGGGAGGCGATTTGACGTGGTTGAAAATCATAACATTCAACACAAGGCTAGTAACTGCCTGATTTAAGTTGTAAGGGTGATAAAGATGTTCGCACTAGCTTAACGAAAGTAAGGGAAAGCCACAGTGATAAACCATTTGAGGAAAATTAGCCCTAGTGTAACAGATATGGTTTTGAACCTCAACCTGCTCGTTACCAGTAATCCAGTTCACACATTGTGGGTGACCTGGTGGTCTAGGGGTAGGGTGTCGGACTTCTTTGCTGTGATCCGGGGTTCAATCCTCGGTCCTGGCACAGATTTATCTGATTGCTAAACCCTTCCTTCATCTCTGACAAGACGTGTATTAATCACAATTTGTGAATGTGGGAATGCCAGGCCTCCACCGTGGTTCGGATCCCACGTTAAACTGTAGGTCCTCCATTTCATCTCACAATCACCCTACCATTACACATTAGCGTAAGTGCGTACAACCCGAAAGGTTAGTAAGAAATAATAATAATAACATTAATTGTGTCTGCAGAGCAGCAGCGAGGCACATTAGTATCTCCATTGCTGCCACCAGTTGAAAATAAAAGATATTTTTTTAAAAATTTAAGTCATTCGATACCATTCATTAAATGAAATATACTTTGGATTTTCTTTTTTAAATCTCAAAATCGAAATCATAATATAACGTCCAGCGTTTCCACATTTTGGAATTGATACGAAACTTGTTGGTAGATCAGGAATTTGATATATTATAATACCCATGGAGCCTTGCGAGAAGAAAGTGGCCTGTTATCAATCTTGATTGTGGCCAAATTTTACTAGTACAGGGGGTGTTCAATGAAACATCCAGAAACATAAAGATATTTCTCCCACTTCTGCACGCCACGTTGAGTGATGAGGAAAGGGTAGTTTTAAAACCATTTCTACCCACCGACTATTAATTTCCAAATATTTTTATTTCTCTGTCGATAAAGTTATTTATTTTTTGAATGTCAACCTTGTTCTTTTTTTTATTTACAAAAATAATCATTAAGTTCTTGTTGATACAAATTTGAATATCAAGAGTGGAACTATCTGCTTCAGTGGCCGCATGGTCTAAGGCACCTCTCTGGCAGTAGAATGGACTGACGATGATAGGTAAGATCGAGGTTCGAATCTCTGTTAGTTTTATTGAGGGTGGTTTTTCCAAAGTTGTTATTTTAGGGATTAAAAAGGTTATATATAGAGGAAATGTACCGAAATATACGTAGAGGGAGAGTGTAACACCATTTTAGAAAACCTACTCTAAGTACACTTGACCTATATTCGAACATCGGACTCTCTGTCATCGGCAGTCTAGTCTACAGCGAGAGTAGCGCGCTAGACCATAGGCCACCGAAGAGGGTAGATAAACTATTGATTAATTAAAAATCCCCAAACATTGCAACATAAATAATGTAGGGTGTGTAATTTACTTTTCCCTTAATATCGTGATTCATCAGAGTAGGTTATTACTTTTTTTCTTATCGTTAGCAATATTTTTAACTAAATTCATTTAATTGGCAGTACCGATATAAATCACTGAAATTGATGTTTTAGTCAGATGAAATTTTGTTTATAATTAAATGTTGGGTACCGATACGTAAAAAAAAGTGAATCAGACGTATGCCGTAAAAACCCCTATTTATTTTTAAAGTAAATACGACTTGTTAGAATGAGATATTGTTTTTATTTTTTTTTATCACAGCGTCTTACTACCGGTTCAGGATACACATATATATTACTCAAATGGTGTAGGTGTGATGAAGGAGGCATTTTAAAGGTAATGTACCCGCATTTGCTTGAAAGTACAGTTGGAAACCTTTAAGAAAAACCACGTTCAGTAGGCCCGACCAGTATTCGAACCCTGATATCCCCCTTATCAGCAGGCCAGTCTAACATGAGAGTGATGCCTTATACTATTTGTCCACTGAAGTAGATGAGATATAGTTTAAAAGAATAAAAACACACAAATATTTATTTTAGGTATTGATTCATCACATTTTTCAATCCAAAATAATGTTACATTTTTATTCAACAAGATTTAATTTTTTACATTTTAAAATGTGTCTTTCAATTCTACTATGAGATATTAATTACGTGTTTCTATGATTATTCAATAATAATACTAAACAATATTTAAAAGCGCTATGAATCTATTTAATTTCGCTAATTTTACTTGACAACTAAGTTATAATTATATAACCGAACGATTCAAGTGTACAAAATGTATCTTGGACTTGTGTAGAGTCCAATTTTCTTAGGAAGAACCAAATCTGACAGTTATAAATGTAGCTAGAATTATTTTTACATATTCATATATCAAGTAATTGGATCTGCAGCCATCAATTTTGAAAGATACTATCAACAGCTATAAAATAACTCTAATAATATAGTAAAATGGCATAAATGATGATCGTAAAAATTATGTTAACATTTTTTACAAGTTTCTTCAAATCAAAATCCTACTAGACTAAACATACATAGATCCTCTCGATGTAGGCAAGAAATTGTACATATAGCTAAAAAAAGAAATCAACTCCGTATTTAATCCATCCTCACTAACTTTCTCCATATCCTTGCATACTACTAATTTTACTTCAACAAAATATATACACCAAGTCATACATGCACTTTTATTCTTATTATTATTATTAGCACCGCGTCTTACTACCCGTTCGGGTTATACGCTCTTACACTAATATGTAATGGTAGGGTGATTATGAGATGAAATGAAGGACCTACAGTTTAACGTGGAATCCGAACCACGGTGGAGGCCTGGCATTCCCCACATTCACAAGATAACTTGTCAAGAGGTGAAGGAAGGGTTTGGAAATCAGATAAATCTGTGCCGGGACCGAGGATTGAACCCCGGCCACCAGCACAGAAGTCTGACACCTTACCCCTAGACCGCCAGGTCACCGACTTTTATTCTTAAAACTCTTCATATTTCTCTCTTTCACACATTCATATACAACATTTAGCCACGTATTGCATAACCCACTCCTTCATTTTGATCCACACACTCTACCTTCATATATTTGTTTCGTCCCTCGATACACACTTATCCTCTCAACATACCCGACCCAACATAATACGTAAGCTTCTTTCCCATTGAGCTATTGGATTCTCTTTCAAACCAACCGCACTCCTTCAGCACCCATTTATTACTGACTTTGTCCATACAAGTTTGTCTACATATATTTATTAGATATCTCATTCCAATCGCATTCACCTTGCTCTTGTGTTTCATCTAACAAACCCACGCATCATATTTATGAAACAATATCTATAAAACATTTATATACTGCCTTTTTTGCCTTTATATACTATAAACAATTTAAAATAACGTTTCAAATTACTTTGGTCGAACATCTTTTTGAAATTTGCAACTAAGAAAGCATTATTTTTAATGTACGAACTATTTTTTTTTTGCTGCAATCTCCTCATCCCTCTTATAACACCCGCCCCTCCTTAGTTCCCCCCTCCTCCCACCCGCACACACCCACACTCACAAAAGTACTAAAGAATTAATTTAGGGTTAAGGTGACCTGGCAATATAGGGTAAGGTGTCAGACTTCTGTGCTGGCGGCCGGGGTTCAATCCTCGGTCCCGGCAAAGATTTATCTGATTACCAAACCGTTCCTTCACCTCTGACAAGACATCTTGTGAATGTGGGGAATGCCAGGCCTCCACCGTGGTTCGGATTCCACGTTAAACTGTAGGTCCTCCATTTCATCTCACAATCACCCTACCATTACACATTAGCGTAAGTGCGTATAACCCGAACGGATTGTAAGACACAGTGCTAATAGTAATAATAATAATAATAATAATAATTTAGGGTTAGTGTGTGTGGTGCTCTTTTTGTGAAAACTTGTTCATACAATACTTGTTTATCGTGTCGACTAAAATAATATAATAATAAATCAAATCTCGTTTCAGAGATCGTATTAAATCCAAATAATGAACACGAAGCAGTGATTATTTTGAACATTTGAATATGTAACGTAATCCTTGTAGCTATTGAGAACGAGAACAATTGATGACGAACAAGACAATCCCATGTAGCCTGTAATGGTAAGAATCCTCTGGTACAAGACAGATTAAGCAACTTTCATCTGGTAGGACATCTGAAGACATCACAAAAACCATAAATTATAGGATTTAATATCTTCTTTGTCCTTCTAAAGCCCACCATCCGATCTTCAAGCAGCCGATATTAAAGTAGCGTTCCTTAAAGGAGTAGATATAAAGTAGAATGTTGGTAGGAAGAAATCTTTATAAAATACAAACATATATTTTGTGGTAAGCATTGATAATATTTTACTAATATTAACAATGTTATTTTATATTATTAATAGTATATATCAAAAGTGACAGCTTCAGATCACAAAACTTGACGTATGAATGAATTAGTAAATGTATATCGAGTAGATTTTTTTATCCGTCCGATAAGGTTCTTCCAATAAAAATTAGACTGTATTAACACTATACCTGCATAAGTGGTTACGTGGTCTAAAGCGTCAGCTTCTCAAAGAATTATATTCTTTGTGACATGGAGGTCAATGTTAAAAGAATCCCTGTTGGCCGTACAGATGATATTATTTTCTAAATGGTTTCCAACTCTCCCTTGTAGCCGAAAATTATTTTCCACGGTAGGAGAACCAAGGGGAAAGAGAAGTTGATTACGATGGGCACGAAGACTAAGGGTTTCAGTCTTATGTGGTGTCTTTTGTTGACTGGGAGGTCAAGGTTCGAATCCTATCCCTTCATGAACTTTTTTTTTTTTGCAAAAAAAATTAATAAAATTATAAATTAGGTTTAATTTTTTTCGTGTAAGGATCTCAACTGTTCTTAAATATTGGTCCTGAGAATAGTGGTATTCGGTCAACCTTGGTGATCTTGGGGTAAAGTTCTTGCCCCAGGACCGATGATCATGGGTTCAAACCCAGCTGGGATTGACGATTTTTTCTTAATCAATACAAATCCGTAGCTCAACTTCTAAGTGGGAGAAGTAAAGCCGTCATTTCAATGTCGATTGTGGCATGTAAAAGAACCTACAAGGAATGTGAAAATATATTTACCGGCAAAATTGGTAGAGACTTTCGTTTTCATTCATAGAAATTCTCATGTGTTGATAAAATCAGTTGGTTCAGAAAGTGCACTCTAAACACTCCAAATAAAAAAAATAAAAAAAATGGCATTTGGATTTAAACTAGTTAAATAAAAATAAAAAGTTCTTCTCTTATTCAAAGATGCCTATGAAACTATTCAAGAATTATTGAAATTACTAAACCTACATATATCCAGTTAAACTAAAAATATCTACCGAAACCATATTTATTTATTTTTGTCTTTTTTTTTTCAACCATAATTACAATTGATATTGGTTATTAATTGATTATTTGTATACATAAATAAATAAATGTATATTAATTCTCATTTTACCATACTATGATATTTTTTATATTTTACCAATTATATTAAAAAAACATTAATAGATAAATAATTATATTAATTTTTAATAAATGTTAAAATATATAATTTATTCACACGAACACCTAAGTTTGGTGTAAATAAACACATATGGCTTTAATTAGTATAAATTCGTTATATAATTTCCAGGATGATAAATTACCTTAAATACCTTTCCCTTCCAACCCCACCAAGGTCAGAAATAAAATATTTGTAAAATAAAAATATTTCTGGGAAAGGTAATATCGTGAACCTTAGTGTTTTAATGATACAAATCCTACTAGCTACGCTAATGTTTTTAGCAATCAGGAACGTTATATTTAAAGGAAGTGCACTGACACTTGCGTGGAGAGAGAGAGTGAACAATAATATATATATATATATATACAAACCACCCTCATTACACTAGACTGAGATTCGAACCTCAATCTCACCGCTATCGTCAGTCTAGTCAACTGAACGCCATGTTTAAAAACAAAACAAAAAAAAGTGTCCATGATTAGTAGGGACGAGCAAAGCAAGTCGAGTAGGCTTCTTTCTTGTCTGTTTCCTCGTAGACTCGTCATATTGTGGACACGCCAGGTAGGAAGGTGTGGAAAGCGAGTGTGTATGTGTTTTTTCTGAAGGCCAGACGGGTCGAGAGTCTGGGTGACTCTCTCTCTGATATTTATATCTCTCTAAAAAAAAAAAAAAAAGCGTCACTGCTTAGCTCACCATTGTGTAGAAGCAGCAGGCAATAGCAGTGAACTCCAAGTGTTACAAGGCTACCACCGCCTGGCTCCTAACACAGAGGTCGTTGACCGAGGACTCTCCAACACGTACCAAAACTAGGTCCCCCCCCCCCCTCACCCTTTCACAACCAAGAGTGAGCTCCTACACAACAACAGGGCATGTATGGTCCACCGCAGAGCCATGATTTTGATGTTCAATTTAACACACGTCACATTTAATAGAGTATCGGTCTAAGGCATCACTTTCCTGTTAGATTATTATTATTATTATTATTAGCACCACATCTTACTACCCGTTCGGGTTATACACACTTACGCTAATGTGTAATGGTAGGGTGATTGTGAGATGAAATGAAGGACCTATAGTTTAACGTGGGATTCGAACCACGGTGGAGACCTGGCATTCCCCACATTCACAAGATGTATTGTCAGAGGTGTAGGAAGGGTTTGGTAATCAGATACATCTGTGCCGGGACCGAGGATTGAACCCCGGCCGCCAGCTCAAAAGTCCGACACCTTACCCCTAGACCACCAGGTCACCGTGTTTTGCTATAAAAACGGCAAAAATACTGACCTTTTCTTGGGTCCCTTACGCTCCCATCATAGGTTGCTTGATGGACAATATCATGGCTGAGTGGCCAAAGGGGCCATCCATCACAAGTCTAAGAGGTCTCTCACAGGGGTTATTGGGTAGAATTAGCTGCACTAGCCAAATTTAGTTAGTCTGTGAGTCATGCTCCAATGAATCACTTTACTGAAAGTAAAAAGTATAATGTTGAATCACATATTATTGTTAAGGTTTGGGTTGAAAGGAACATCAGGATTTTGGTAGATTTCCCAACAAAAAATATTTTGAGCCAAAATAAATTAAATATTTATCCAGTAGATAAAATTAATTTGATTTTCAAAATATATCTATATCAACAGTTCTTGAATATTTGTCACGAGCATCGCGACATTTGAAAGTAAAATATTGTAATTGAAATGAAAAAGTTATTTTAAAGTCCTTATTTCCAATGACAAATATTAAATAATAATATTTAGCACCGCGTCTTACTACCCGTTCGGGTTATACGCTTTAAGTAGTAACTACGCTAATGGATTTAGGAATTAGGAAGGTTGAATTAGAGAAAGTGAACCCGCATTTGCGTGGAGGGAGAGTGGAAAGCCATTTAGGAAAAACCATCCCCAGTTCACCCGACCGAGATTCGAACCTCGATCTCCCCGTCCTCAGCAGTCGAGCTCAACACGACAAGCGCGTTAGCCTACTACGCCACCGAGGCGGGTGACAAATATTAAAGAGATAGCCTATTATCGAAATACTGAATGTAAAAAATTAAACTAAGCATAGATTTTGAAGTCATATTTGATTTATTCCACCCAAAAGATATGTTTTTTAAACATAAAAAAAGGACCTTAACTTGAGCTACTTTTACTCACACGTTGCTAATTGCTAGTATTAGCATTACCTTTTACATATTAAATGCTCTGTATCTTTCTCAGCAAGGAGTAAGAGTGCTTTTTCATGTTCTGGCCTTAAGATAAAGTTCTAGGAGCACATGTATATAGCCAGGACAAGGATGAAGAATAACATCAGTTACATGTTTCTAAATCAGATACTTATCGTGTAATTTAGAACCAAGGTAACTTCAGCAAACAACTTACAAGCCTAAGAGGTTTTGTCCTATCTTATTACTAGCCAATTTTGAGTCATTTCAAGATCATGTTTTTTTTACGTGTTCGAGATGATAAGAATTAAAAAAAGTGGCAGAATGGCAGCTAAAATAATATACTACTGTGCTTAGTTGATTAATTAAATAGCAAAGCTATTATATTTGATAATTACGGTTATAACCTCATCTAAATATCATATTCTTTAAATTGAAAGATGACACCTGGGCACGGGAATCAAACCCCAGACCTGTCTTAATACGGTGTTAGCATTGGCATACTAGGCACAATACTGGGTTCGATTCTTGGGTCTAGCTGTCATTTTCCAATTTAAAGAATATTATGTTTAGTACTAACGTCTAATCACTTAGATGTTTATCAGGTGACCTGGTGGTCTAGGGGTAAGGTGTCAGACTTCTATGCTGGCGGCCGGGGTTCAATCCTCGGTCCCGGCAAAGATTTATCTGATTACCAAACCCTTCCTTCACCTCTGACAAGACATCTTGTGAATGTGGGGAATGCCAGGCCTCCACCGTGGTTCGGATTCCACGTTAAACTGTAGGTCCTTCATTTAATCTCACAATCACCCTACCATTACACATTAGCGTAAGTGCGTATAACCCGAATGGGTAGTAAGACGCGGTGCTAATAGTAATAATAGATGTTTATCATCTCTGTCGCTTATGTTTGGCTGGTATTTTTCTAGTTCAAAACAGTGTTTCAGCAGATAGTCAAATTTAATGTGAAAATTAATACTATGTATTAGTTTTAAAAATTGGCAACCCACATCAGTATAATATAGTCATATAATCCTAATTACCCGCTTCGGTGGCGGTATGGTATAAAGCGTCACTTTCGCAATGGACTGATAATGGGAAGATTGGTATTCGAATTCTGGTGGGATGTACTGAGGGTAGTTTCTCCTTAAGGGTTTTACACTCTTCCTCCAAGCAAATGTGTGTCCATTTCTTCTAAATTCAACCATTTAACATAGCGTAGTCAGTGCATATGCGCTTTTCATTTAACAGGTAGTAAAAAAGTGATGCTAAAAAATATTCTAAATTGCTTTTAATAGTTCTTTTACTTGTATGTACAACTATTCCAAACCCTTCTGCGCAGTCGACTTTCCTAATTTAATTTTCAATGACAAATAAAAAAAAAAGTGACTCACCCTTGTGAAATTATTAGCCCTCGAAGTGGTCATCAAATACCACCCAAGACATGCTCTCAATGTGTATTTTTAATTAATTAAGTTAAAACTAGATAAATAGGGCGTATATTTATCGAGACAAAATGAAACCATATTATTTATCGAGAAATGAATCATTTCTGCTTTCTCACCAGGAAGGGTAATCAATTGGACACAAATCTTTTCTTTTGTCTTGTCATCTTACTATCCAAACATCGTAGCTAACCGACGGATTATAGTATATGTTTCAAGGAATCAACCAAGGGTAGGGAACGCTCTTAAGGGCACCGCCTATTTAAGGAGAAATGTCCTCTCACTTTTTATTGTATTATCAGTTGTGAAATCTCAAAATCTCTAGGGCAGTACTCAATAATTTTAAAGCTATTGTCAACCTCGGTGGCTAAGGGTAAAAAGCTCGTTTCAGAACCCAATGTACATGGGTTCAAACCCAGCTGAGGTCAACGGATTTTCTTAACGATAGAAACCCGTAGCACAACTTCCTTCGGAGAAGAACTGAAGCCGTTGGTACCATGTAGAATTTGGCTTGTAATAGAACCCTAGAAATTATGTGAAAATACCTTTCCCGGCAAAATTGGTAGGCCCTTTCGATCTCTCTCGTAGAAATTCCCGTGTACTGATACAACCAATCGGTTTATTAATTGCACGGTAAATACCTCAAATAAATAATAAATACATTTAAAGGTATTGGTTACTACCCTGTTTGATATTACTTTATGGTTTGGTTAAGGAAGGCTAGATCTACGTTTCTAGATATTTACTTTGATACCAGAACAGTAGCAGTGACAGTTGTACTTGAAACGTCCTTGAAAATGAGCTACTTTCAACTTTTCATGTAACATTTACAATCCTAAAGGGAACTGTTGACCTTTTGTCTCCATTTTGAGGTTAACTATATTTTGAACAGATCTTCATGAGGCTCTAAGGCCCGTATGCAAGGACGATGCTGAGCATGGCCAGAGTACAGGCTGAGCACTAGCAGAGCATGAGGCCTGTCCCTGTCGTGAAAACAGGTTTCTCGCTCGTCTATGCGCGCAGCGCCATGTTGTGGAAATATCACCTGAGTATGGCCTGGGACCAGACTCTGGCGAGACTCAAGATATTGCGTCATAGATCGTACTAGCACGAGTCTCATACTCTGCCTGTACTCTGGCCGTGCTCAGGATCGTCCTTGCATACGGGCCTATGTGTATTGTGATTACGTGGACTAGATTTAATTAAATTTATCAGGAACATTATTTGAAACTAGATTGAGCATCGTATGTACAAGGTTTTTCAATCTAATTATCGGTTTCACTATGAAGTCTTCTTAAAATGTTTTTTATATAATAGCTCATATCAAGTGAGTTGAGTTTTTAAATCCAAGCGATTGATCAAATAGATAGGCTTTAATTTTTATTTTATTTCTTACATATTTTACAAGACTGAAATTAATAATGAATATTACCCACTTTGGTAGCCGCGTGGTCTAAACGTAATAAAATACTACCCCCTCTGAAAAAAAAACCTTACGTAATTTAAGTCCGACCTTTATTCCCTCGTGACCCCCCCCCCCCCCCACACCTTCATGTGTTGGGTTAAAAGCTTTATTAGAATAATTATTCATTTGCATTATTATTAAAATTTTAGTAGTGTTAGGGGTTGGGGTGTCATAATCCCATGTCGACTGTTTTTGATCAGTACTTTAAAATGAGATTATATTATTAATGATAAGTACATTTCAAACAACAAATTATGTAATCAACGAGAAATTAATGAACTATATTTTAACTATGATTTACAGAGTATGAATTACAAATGAGGCCAGAACAAATTTGATTGCTCTTATTTTTTTGTTCATAAAACCTTGCTAGAATTATATATATATATATATATTTATTTATTTATTTATTGGTTCACCTATACTGTAGTAGCGTATTATTTTAGCATTCGTTACAAACCAAAATGAAGAAATTTAGGTTGATTAGTATTCTTTGTTTATCTGGGTAACAATAAGAAGAACTTTTCAGCACATCTTATAAGTTAATGCAAAGTAGCCAACATAAACACTAGCCTATATATATATATATATAACCATATTTCGAGGCACTAAAGATCTTTTTAATGTGCATCACATCTTACTAACCGCATGTATAGGAGATCTAACCATATTTACGAAGAAAGAAACTGGAAATCTATTTTTGGAAAACCAACTCTAAAGCCTGATGAAAATATAAAGCAGAATCAAACCCAGTGGTGCAGCGATTCATACGCTGTATGCTGACCCATAATGCATTGCAACCCAAACTTAAAACACATGATTAACAATATATTTTAATGACCTGGTGGTCTAGGGGTAAGGTGTCAGACTTATGTGCTGGGGGTCCGGGGTTCAATCCTTGGTCCCGGCACAGATTTATCTTATTTCCAAATCCTTCCTTCCCCTCTGACAAGACATCTTGTGAATGTGGGGAATGCCAGGCCTCCACCGTGGTTCGGATTCCACGTTAAACTGTAGGTCTTCCCTTTCATCTCACAATCACCCTACCATTACACATTAGCATAAGTGCGTATAACCCGAACGGGTAGTAAGACGTGGTGCTAATAATAATAATAATGTAATGACATACACTTTTTCAAAGGTTGAGTCAAATCTGTTAGTGTTTACATGAACGTTATAAAATGTCTGTACTTGGAGAGTTTATTATTATTATTATTATTATTATTATTATTATATACTGTCTTACGACAGATCCAGTCCTTTTATCAGTGAGCTTGGACCGTCAATTGGCCTGTCCTTTGCCTTATCCTTCAGCTTCCAGAAGAGTAAATTAATCCCTTAAACGCAGATAAACCTTAATTTTTGAATTTATTATTATTAGCACCACGTCTTACTACCCGTTCGGGTTATACGCAATTACGCTAATGTGTAATGGTAGGGTGATTGTGAGATGAAATGAAGGACCTACAGTTTAACGTGGAATCCGAACCACGGTGGAGGCCTGGCATTCCCCACATTCACAAGATGTCTTGTCAGAGGTGAAGGAAGGGTTTGGTAATCAGATAAATATGTGCCGGGACCGAGGATTGAAACCCGGCCGCCCGCACAGAAGTCTGACACCTTACCCCTAGACCACCAGGTCACCTAATTTTTGTCATTGATATACACAAATATATATATATATATATATATATATATATATATATATATATATATATATATATAAATATTGTAATGTAACTGATTTGCCCCTGAAAAGTATGTGAAAGCATTGACAAGAATATCGTCCTAATTTTATAAACGTATCTTATTTCATTTAAATTATATAGTATATTAAATGGCGCTTAAAGCACTTCTTCTTCTAAGAAGGCAAAAGCCACTGATCAGTGACGTCACGCACGTGACACCAGTCAAGTCAGTTTGACAATATATATATTTCAAATAATAACATCCTCTTCTCGAAGGTTCGAAGAGAGATTTTAAAATGTAACTTGAGTCATTTTCCGGCTCTCGAAGCTTGTGCTGTGCTAGGTTCCATTTGAAGATCTTAATTAGAAGTAATAATCAAGCCGTGGATGGAAAGATACTTGTATAATTTATTTAAAGAATATACAACACACAGAAGACTTCCTTTGACTCGTGGGCGTGCACATCGTTCGACGACTCCCAGACAAGACTAGCCATTCGGAGAGAGGTGTTGACTCTTTCAAGTCAGGCCAGTTAATCATCACACCTCTCGTCGCGTCAGCCCACTCTGAGCCGAGCGCGACACAAGCGCTAGAGTTTGCAGAGCTCGCCACCCGATGCGCACGCCACACACACCTCCCCTTTTTTTTGAGTCAAACTTTATATACAAGATAAACAATACATAAACTGTGAACTAAGCGTTATCCATGGAGGTTAAACATATTTATTCTGCACTCTCCAAATGAACTTCAATTAACCTCTTAAATATAATAAGGCATATTAAGACTAAAGCTAGAATTAACCTTTTAAACCTAGAAATTATATGGAACTTCTTAAACACTTCGTTTACAGAGATTTACCCCTACATGAATTTTAGGAATATAAAAAAACTAAATAAGTATACAGCTTCTCCTTACTACATTGTTCACCTCCTAAATACATTGTTTGCATCCTAAATACATTGTTTGCATCCTAAATACATTGTTTATATCCTAAATACATTGTTTATATCCTAAATACATTGTTTACCTAGACCGGCCGGTCATCGTAAGGATATATCGACTATAGCTTTACATTTACAGACAAAAATACACTTTTATGTTACCTCTGTTTACCGACATAAAATCACTTTTATGTTACCTCTGTTTACAGACATAAATTCACCTTTTGTTACCCGTTTTCACGGAAACAAATTCACTTTATGTTACCCCTGTTTACAGACATAAATTCACCTTTTGTTACCCGTTTTCAGTGAAACGAATCACTTTTATGTTACCCGTTTTTACGGAAACAAATTCACTTTATGTTACCCGTTTTCACGGAAACAACTCACTTTATGTTACCCGTTTACAGGGAAACAAATCACTTTATGTTACCCGTTTTCAGGGAAACAAATCACTTTATGTTACCCGTTTTTACGGAAACAACTCACTTTATGTTACCCATTTACAGGGAAACAAATCACATTCTGTTACCCGTTTTCACTGAAACAAATTCACTTTATGTTACCCGTTTTCACGGAAACAACTCACTTTATGTTACCTCTTTTCAGGGAAACAAATCACTTTATGTTACCCGTTTTTACGTAGCAACCGCGGGGGATACTAACACCCCCCTCTCTCCTAAAGGACAGAGCCTAGGCCAACTAGAGTCTTAACCTCCCCTTTTGGAGAAGGGTATTCCACCCGGAAACATAAACGGGCTACCCTCCCTACACGTCAAAGAAGCCCTCCCACCGAAAGGAAGGAGGGGGGGGCATGTGGAGAGGAGAAGCCTACTCACAAGGTTTAAGTTGCGACACGTGGGCTCTGCGACAGGGTAATTTGGTGAGGGGGTCCACCAGTAGTACAGTCACGGGTGTTAAGAATTGACTGATTACCATTTGTTCTGACCACCTATAGGTTAACTTGGCCGCCACTCCTTCTGCTGCCTTGCTCAACGTGTGGAGCTCGTACCTTACTTTGTCTCCTACTTTATAGGGTACGGGTGCTCTTTGGGCGTTGTACCTTCGTGCGACTAGGTCTCGCGACTTCTTCAGTTCGTTAAACGCCACTTCCCATTTTTCCACCATTTTTTTGGGAGGTTCTTCCTCTAAAAACCCTGGATATAACTCCCAGCGCAGATTAATAGGTGACAACTGTTCATAACCTAATAACAATTCAGCGGGAGTAGTTTTGTGACTGGTGTGGGTTGCCGAGTTGAACGCCAATTGTAACCAAAGTAACGTGGTGTCCCATTTTCTATGAAATTGATGGTGATAAGCTATTAGAGCTGCTTTAAGGTTCTTATGAAAACGTTCCACGTGGTTCGGATTTGGATAAAATGGGCTAGTGGTGAAGTGTCTAATACCACTAGAAAAGCACATATCTTTGAATAAACGAGAGGTGAACTGGCTTCCATTGTCAGACACGATGGAACACGGAAAACCAAAGTTCTTGAAAACTTCCCTATTCAGGGCTTTGACTATTGAAACGGACGTGGGGGCCCTCAACGGGATAAGCCAGACGAACTTTGAAAAGGCGTCTAATACAGTCAATAAAATAACATTGCCCTCACTGGATCTTGGCAAGGGACCGAACAGGTCTACATATAACCTCTGCATAGGAAATTGTGCCACATCCGAGGATAAGAATCCGTACCTACGATTCTGGGCAGGTTTAGATCGCGAACAGACCTCACATGCTCGGACTTTGTCTCGTATGTCCTGTTCCATCTTGGGCCAAAAAAGTTGCTTCTTTACCTTGTTCACCGTTTTAGCCACCCCTAAGTGGGCGCCCGCCGGAGACACGTGGAAATACTCGAAGAGTACCCGGGCGTGGGAATCGGGCACGCACACTTTCCAGCCGGTCGTTCTCGACGGTTTATGTAACAATATGTCGTCTTTGATTTTGTAGTCTTGTCTAGCCTCACCTTGGCCGAGACTGGTTATAATTTGTCGTAGTTTAGGGTCGGCTTGTTGGGTAGTGTTGATGGGTACGAACAGTTCTGGCAACCCTGCTAATACTCCTACCACTAACGATTCCTCCGTTGGGGGTTCCTTCCCCCCTGTTTTCCTCGTTCCTTCTGCGGGGGTGTAAGCTCGACTTGTTCTCGTTCACCGTGCATCTGCGTAGGTCCGGGTTCTCTTCCCTGTTCTTCAAACATCCTTGAAAGAGTGTCCGCCACCACATTTTCTTTTCCAGGGATGTGGGTCAGCGAGTACCTTAGAACTTGTAGTTGAGCAATCCACCGAGCTATTTTTCCTATTTGCCTGGGATGATTCAATAGCCAAGACAAGGCGGAGTTATCCGTTTGAAGTTCGAACTCCCTGTGCTCTAAATACTGTCGGAACTTGTTCACTCCAAAAATGATACCCAACGCTTCCAGTTCGAAGGTGGGATAATTTTTCTCGTGTTGGTGCAGCGTTCGGCTGGCGTAGGCTACGGGTTGCAACCCCTCTTTGCTGCGTTGACACAATACCGCCCCTAATCCCGACGACGACGCGTCCGTTTGAAGAATAAACGGTTCCCGGAAGTCCGCCATTTTCAATATAGGTGGTCGCGAAAGTAGTCCTTTTAACTCTTGGAACGCTTCTTTGGCTTGCGAGTTCCACAGAAATGTTCCCTTATTTTTCTTTATCTGGTAGAGAGGAGAGGCGATCGACGCCAGATTGGGTATGAACCTTCCATAGAAATTGATCATGCCCAAAAACCTGGCTAGTTTCCTCGTATTGTTGGGGGTGGGAAAGTCTCGCACCACTCGCGTGCGTTCCGGGTTGACCGCTACTCCTTTACAAGAAATTATGTGGCCGAGGTACTCTATCTGCGTCACGGCCACCCTTAACTTCTTTGGATTGATGGTTAGGCCTGCTTCCCTTAATCTTCTGAACACTTCTCTCAGATGTTTTTCGTGTTCTTGGGCGTTTGCAGAATAAATTACAAGGTCGTCCAGATACGTAAATACGTACTCGAATTGTATGTCCCCAAATATGGTGTTCATCAATCGGCTGAGAGATTGTGCCCCATTGCACATTCCGAATGGGAGAAAATTGAATTCAAATAGCCCCACGGGCGTGATGAACGCCGTGTACGGTTTAGATGCCTCCGACAGGGGAAGTTGGTAGTATGCCCTATTAAGATCCAACACCGTATATATCTTGGCCTCTCCCAAGTATTGAAAGGCCATTTCGATAGTTGGTAAGGGTGTCGCTTCAAACTTCACCTTTGCGTTCAATTTTCTATAGTCGATGACCATCCTATTTTCCTTGTTTTCCTTCCTTACGAGAAAGGCTGGGGACGCATATGGACTTTTCGAGGGTCTGATAATTTCCTTTTTTATTAGTTCTTGGATGTGGTGCCTAAGTACTTGCAATTTGGGTGGTGCATAGTGGTACGGTTTAGAACGCACTGGGAAATCGTCGAGGAGTTCAATGTCTAAGGTGAGAACATGGGTCCTTCCTATTTTTTCACTTATTACGTCCGTATATTCACTCAGCACCTTATTAAAGCGTCCCGTGGATTTAGTCTCCACCGCTACCGTTACCTCCCTCCGTTCAGGTAAGGGCTCTAATTCAAACTCTAGCTGGTTATCGAATTCAAAACACACCTTATTATTAGCGAAATCAATTTTCATCCCTGCGTCACGCATGAATCCGTGTCCTAATATAACCGGTGTCACCAAGGATTCCACAATCAGAAACCAAATAGGCCACGCCCACCTGCCTATTTTGATATTTATCCTTGCTCTTTGTTTAACTTTTAAGGTTCTCGTGTCCGCTAAGACGCATTGTACGTCACATGGTGTAAGCCCTTTTAGTTTGTTTTTTTCTAGATTTTCATAGAACTCTATAGACATGATATTGCTAACTGAGCCCGTGTCCAAAAGAGCGATTGTATTTATTTTGCCAATATTTATATTCACTCCCTTTAGCGCGCCCTCGTGATTGTGATTCACGAGTGGATTCAGCGGCGTGGATCGGTTGTTCGGACCACGCCTACTTAAAAAAAACTTCCCTTTACCTTGCTCCTTACCCCTTGGGTTTCTATTAGGGCAGTCACGGACCAAATGCGTAGTCGAAAAACAATTGAAGCATTTTCGCGTTTTTAGGGAGGAGATATTACCTTTTCTATCGCCTCTGACTGTTGGATTGTATGGTAATGTTTCCCTCTCCACCCTTCGTGCAAACGTGGGCTCCTCTTGGTATTGCCGGTTTTCCTGGTTACGCCGTCCGCCAACACTGGGGTTCCTTCTAAGTTTATTTTCTTCGCTAAAGTGTCTATTGTAATTTTTTATTTCTTGTTGGCTCAATTCGAAACTTGCGGCCTCTTTCACTAACTGAGGGATGGACTGTATCTGGGTTCTAGTTAAACTTATTTTAATATCGGGCCTTAGGTTGCGAAAAACTCGGTTCAGCTCCTGTTCCGGCGTGAACCCCCGTGCCTTCTAATTAGAGTTTGCAATTCAGTTACATACTCCTGTACGGATTCCGTGGGTTTTTGTATTCTTCCCGGAATCTCCTCTTCTATTAACTCTTGGTAGTTAGTCTTAAAAAAATTAACTTTGAATAATGTTTGAAATTGCTCCCAATCGCGCCAGTTATGTTGATTGTTTCTCAACCACCGTAACCTACTTCCTTGAAAAATTTCGGGTAGCGCTTGTAATAACTCCTTATCGGTTAAATGGTAAGTGGCTTTAAGTTCATTTACTCTTTCTAAACAATCCACTGGGTCTGACTCCTCCCCAAAACGTACTCCCCATTTTCTCACTATACTCAAGACCGTAAACAGTCTGGATTTAACAACCTCATGCGGTTCCATTTGAATGGGATCAGTTATAGGTGATTTGTCATTCTGGGTTTTTTTGATTTCAGTCGCGGGATCTCTTTCCACCCCCGAGCCCTCTGCTAGTCGGCTGGATAGCTCCTCTTCGTTACTAGAACGCGTGGGCTCCTTTTGGTGCCCCCTAAGCGACTTTACCTTTGCTTTGAGTTGTTCACATAATTTTAAACCAGCCTCCTTTCCTTCTATGAACTTACTATCGTCTATGGTCGCCCTTTCTAGTCTCGACGAAAGATGTAACAAGGTAGTTTCAAATTTCTTTATTTGACTCGGGGTAAGTTCTGTCTTGTCAGTTAGGTCTTCCTTTAGGGTATGTAACCTCCGTTCTACTTTGGGAACTTCGTCTGATAGCGGAGGAATTAAGGCTGTTTTTACTATCGAGGCGTTTAAGTCTCTTTCCCTGTCTAATAGTAGGAGGAGTTGGCTGCGTAACCCATCCACCGTATCTAACGGGGTTTCTCCACGAATTATGATCTCGTATTGTAGTTCATCTTTCAACAACCTGTTTGGGTCCAAATCCATGATGACGGCGAGTAGAATTAACTATTGGGTAAGAGTCTAGTCTACTATTCCTATGGGATTTTGAGATAATTTCCCTGGTTCGGCTTCTTCTCATCTACGCGTCCCCTATTCACTCTACGATGTTCGACCCTTACCTTCTTTTCCCCTTTTAACCTTACGCCAGCGCTTGCTCTATTTGGCCTAGGTGATGTCCTAAATAATAGGTTCTCAATGTTAACGCGTAGCGCTAGCTAGACAATTGACCCCTTGACCTCGGCAACAGCGTCAAACGAAACGTACACCTTTCGTTAGACCTTGTTTTCTTTTTAGTCTGTATTATTACCTAGTGGCTTCAACCCTATAGCACTAAGCCTTTTTCTAAGAGTAAATAATACCTCATCAATGGTTTATAGTAAGGCTAAACCTTGGTGTATAGTAGTGTGAATGTTAGAAGGGACCTGACTCCTACGTATAACTTTTTTTCTACGTCACCAAATCAATTGTTTTTAAGATGTTTCTTACCTATTAGACCAACGTTCAACAGTTTTATTTCAAAGAGGTAGTTAAGTCCAACTGGCCCCTAGAACCTATAGTTTACTCATTTTGATTCCCATTAAACTCATCTAACCTTAAAAAAAAGGAGAAATCACTCTTTATATTTATTATTGGTGAGCCCTGATTGAGATGGGTGTTGCCCATCTACCACCCCTCCCCATCGAATGTGCCCACACTGGATTAAACATTTGGAGAATGGGTTGCTGGAACTTGATGACTGTACTTAGCTATTAGTGGTGATGTTGACTGGTAGATCCTGTAGGTCGTGCTTGTTGTTGATCCATTCTCGGGGTCGCTCGTTCGTGGCGAACCGCCGACCTTCCCGTTGTTTCCGAGTAGGGATGCTTGTTGAATGGCCGTTTGGCCCCTTCGTCTGATGGCCCCTGGGCTGGATATGGTGAACACTTAACGGGCTCCAATCTGCTATGTGGTTCTGGTCTGCAACGTGTTGATCCGGCTGGTGATAGCGATATTGCCTCGTGCTGCCCTCCGGATTGTCGAGTCGTCATCTAATGGGTCACTTTCCACTTCTGGGACGGAATTGTTGACGTCTTGCATGCTTGTGTATACTTGGATTTGGCTGATGGTTTTTCAAATTATCACGCGTTGTTTCTTTGTTGTCTGTTTCCATTATTCTCTGCTACCATCAACTTGCAAATCATCTGATGGGTCAAACAAGTCGACTGTGTTCAATGCTCTGCTACCATTGTGCTGTGCTAGGTTCCATTTGAAGATCTTAATTAGAAGTAATAATCAAGCCGTGGATGGAAAGATACTTGTATAATTTATTTAAAGAATATACAACACACAGAAGACTTCCTTTGACTCGTGGGCGTGCACATCGTTCGACGACTCCCAGACAAGACTAGCCATTCGGAGAGAGGTGTTGACTCTTTCAAGTCAGGCCAGTTAATCATCACACCTCTCGTCGCGTCAGCCCACTCTGAGCCGAGCGCGACACAAGCGCTAGAGTTTGCAGAGCTCGCCACCCGATGCGCACGCCACACAAGCTTCGAGTGACACAGAGATGTTTTTGTCTTGTATTTTGTTTTTCTAAACAAAACCTTCTCGAAGCTTCCATGACCAAGGAATATATACAAAGAATGGTGCAACTTAAAGGCAGTTGGCAGTTGGTGTCCAATACTGACAGAACTCACTTGGCGTCTAGCAACACCTGTCCGCGCTAGCCCGCGTATATATTTCGACATGATCTATTTTCTCATTAATTAAACTGATTCAGAAATAAAAAACATGTCAAAATGAAAAGTGTATTAATCATAATTCTTCAATAGGCGCCCATCGCGGTAACGTAATCCCAGAACGTTACAATATATATATAGGCCTATCTAGTCAACTTAGACAAGATTTATTTAAATTTGGATGTATTAATATTGTGTGGCTAATAGTGTAGGGGTAAAGGGGCTATGACGTCATTCTATTGTTAAAGTTGGAGCCTGGGTCACGGATTTCTTGCCCTTGGAGACAATAGAACGCCTACTACTTTTTTTACAGTATTTTGTTCGCTTTCTTGGCCTTGTCAGCCGGTAATTTTAATTTGTTGACCTTAATGGGATGCTATATGCGTTTCATAGTATACGTTTGTTTCAAAACTCATCACTTCGTTAATTAGTAGAGAGTTATATCTATTTAATATTGAATTTAATATTATAAGGAACGTACTTGGTAGAACGACGATTAATTTATTGATTGATTCACTTCTTAAGGTAATTAACAATACAAGTTATGAATTGGAGGGATGGTTTATTAAAATAGAGATTGTTAGATCAGTTAACAATATGATTTGATGGAAATGATAAAGAATTAATTATTCAAATAGAGAAAAATTGTTAAGTCAGGAATTTAAACACTTATAAATACGTGACCATTTTCCTAAGAATTTTAAAAAATAGGTAAAACTGTAGTTGAGCAAGATTTTACATTGGTCTGCTTTGGTCACTAAGGGGCCATCCTTAAATAAAGTAAGGCTTTTTTTTAATTATTTTAACCCCACCCCCCTCTCGTTTTACGTAAGGGTTTGTAAGATTTTCCATCCCTCCTTCCCCACCATACGTATATTATTTTACCATTTGGTAAATTAAGATTATTTTTATATTTTGGTTATTTTTAGACTTACGGTAGATCATTCAACTCCCACCCCCAACCCTATTTTTTGGCAAAGTGATAAAAAATATTTACAATATTTTTTTCTATACTAAATTCTTTATTTTAGACATAAATCAACGTAACACTGGCAGACGGCATAATGGTAAAAAAAAAATATTGTTGAAAAGTAGTGTGATGGTTGGTATCAAGCACAAATTTAGAAATTGTAAAAAGGGGTAAGGGGGACACATATGGAGGAACATTTGGGTGAGTTGGTAGATATATTTTTCCTTGACACGCGTCCTTCTTACCTATTGCCTTGTCCAGTGCCTACTACCCACCCTTACCACCTCCCCTACCACTGCCCACAGGGGAGCACGTCCCCCCTCTTTCCCCCCTTAAATTCACGCTTGGTTGTCATTGCTTTATTTCCATCGGGTCTTGAATATTGAGTTTGATATTTTGACAGAGCACATTTCAAATCACTTTCCACTTCAAGGCGACAACGCTGTTTAGTTTGAATGAGAGTTGGAGTTAAAAATTATGTTGTGTTAGGGGGTGTTGAAGTGGGGATACAATTCCGAGGCGTGTGGGCTTGAAAATAAACAATTTGAACTTTATTTACACGTGCGTCTTTGGCTGGTCATCTAGTAAATGATCTTTTTAGCACCACATCTTACTACCCGTTCGGGTTATACGCTTATGTTCTAATTACGCCAATAGTATTAGGGATTAGAATGGATATATTTAGAGGAAGTGAACCCACATCTGCATGGAGGGAGAGTGGAAAACAATTTCAGAAAAACACCCCTAAGTTCACCCGACCGAGATTCGAACCTTGATCTCTCCATCAATGGCAGTCTTGTTTACGACGAGATATATTAATTTTAATTGGTAGGCAGTGTTGCCAATAGCGCAAGAAGAAATTTATCTTACTTCAGAAAAGGGATTGAAATCAAATGTTTTCATTTCAGATTTTTAACGATTATTTTATAATCGTTCGATGCCCCTGAAAATTCCTCAGGCACCTCCTTCCGCCCGGAAGTGCTTCCCATCCCCCATTGCGACCCCCAGGCTGGGAATCACTGGTCTTGTTCTTTGAGTTTGAGCTATCATAAACTATATGGAAAACCTACACAACATAAGCCCTTCTGATCACTTACTACTCCAGGTTGCCTCAAATTGGGCAGTATGCCCCAGGGACCCCGCTTCTCGGCTGACAACCGACATCCCGAATGCCACTCTTTTATCAGCAGCAAGTCTTGCAGCAGTCACACACTCTTCCTTTACCCTGCGAGGTACCAAGCTTACCTTCCATAGTTCCATTATGGTGAATCTTATATGATAAGGCCATAGTGCAATGTGTTAAGGTAAGCCCACTGGCTTTGATAGTAAATGGAATGTACATTAAAGCTAAGGTTTTTTGAACATTTTTTTCCCGAAACAAGCTCTTTTTTAATGTTTTGAATATTGTAGAGATAAGAATTATGAATCTTAGTAAAAAAAAAGCTAAACTTGAATAAACTTTCTTTTTACGCAAAAAGGTTACATATTATGTTAATACAAAATATATTGTGTGAAAAGGGGGTGGGGGAGACTCCCAAAATTCAACTACTCCAGTCCCCCTGAATGGAATTTCCTACACCCCACCCCCCTTAAAAAAAACCTGTTACTTCTCCCCTCTGGTGAAAGAATAGGACCACCCCCTCAGCACTCGTCATCTCCGGTGCCCCCCCCCCCCCTTTGCTCATAATACCCCCCACCCCTGGTTTCTCTTGTAAAACTCTTAACTTGCATACCATCTCCCCTTCAGCTGGGACGTGTGCCAATCATTTGGTAGGCTTAGGGAGAGGAAATTACCATATGGAGGGGTGAGGGGTGGAAGAAAAAATGAGTGATACATTATCTGGACCAAAATGACACCGAAACCGTGACGTTCTAAAAGAGAATCAAACTTGATATGTGGACAAACCGTTTGTGTGTCGGAAAAGTTGTCTAGTACATGGCACGCCCCCCAAGAAACATAATCGTATCGGCACATAAGGCAAGCTCACCCAGCGGTTAAAGGTGAAATCAAAAGGCCAATGATTTTTTTTTTTTTCAGTTTTTATATCAAAACAATTTTTTGGATAAGATAAATCATTTATTACTCCAGTAGAAACATAGTTTAATTTTCTCCACAAGGGAATATCAACAAATGTTGAATATCTGTCAAGAGCTTTTAAACGAAGAGAAAAAAATGTCATTAAATTCCAAGACACACCCTTGAAATATATTCAAAAACGTATGAGGTCATTGTGTGAATAAAATTTAACTCTTTTGTTTCTACTTAAGAGAGTTAATTGATTTATTTTGACAAATAAATGTTTTGATTCAAAAACTGCAAGAATTCTGACCTTTTATTGCGTCCCCTACATTCCCACCTTGGGTCAAATTTATTTCTTGGTCAATCACAGGGTTTGTAGTAGAGGTATCTGAAGTTTTATGGGTTCATTTTGTGCAAATTACAGCTCGATACTGTCTTTTACAATATAAATATAGTCCTTCTCAAACACTTGATTAGGTATTTTCTTGATACCAGCCATACAATCACCGACTAACGTAAATAATACATAGATTGTGGATACGCTATTAAAAACATATTTTTTTTTATTGTATCACCCTTAAAGTAAAGTATTTTATTTAATAAAAATGAAAATATGTTTGATAAAACTCGAGACATTTCTGTCGAAAGCCATTGTCTTTTTTCTTAAGGCTCTTGGGGCCCTGTTGAGGGTAAGTCTAAAACATATTTTTGGGATAATGGGTGGGAGGGGAAAGGCGTGGCGTGGCTTCACAACCGACCAAAGTATCCGTCCGCAACAACAAGAACAAGTGGATCATGGAAGTCATAGATGGCGCTAGCTACCGGACAGGTCTTGCGGAAAAATAATGCGTTTGGAAATATCAGTTTTCTTGAGAACGAGTGAAGTGTGTATTATAGTAATCAAGCCAGAGCCGGCACTGCGAGAGCAACAGTGCTCTCTCTACCTGGAAGTCCCGCCTTCCTCCCCACCCCCTCCTATGTGCGCATGCGCACAACAGTCAAACACCACGTCGCTGGCACTGTGAAGCGCACAGTTCCATACAAAGATTTTTGTATCTTTTCAAAAACTGGGGGATGGCTACTGAAGTACTGACATTAAGCTTAAGAAATATATACTCTACTACAAAAATAAAGAAAGAATTAAAGAAAAAAGGACTCATTATATTAAATATTATCGATAATATCAAGTGGAAATAAGGGGTGCTGCAGTTCCACAGTGCCTATACATGAGCCGCCACTGCTTATATGTATATTTATATATTTCAAGTTTAAATAACTCCAATAATTATTTTTTTTAATCTTAGGTTGGTAATCGATCAAATGCTTAGAATTTTAAATTAAAATCACTAACTAAACGAAAAACCTTTGACTAGTCAGCATATTGAAGTGGATTACTATATTGGAAAATAATTTGCATTCGTTATTTAGCTTGGTTCAAGAAATAACCTTACCAAATTTTGTTAAAATTGTTCAGCACTTAACAGTTGCTACGGAACAAATATACGGACAAAGAGAGAGACGAAATTCCAATTGTGAAAGTCTAAAACGGATCCTCATTACGTTTGGTCAATTATCACTACTTATACTTATCAAATAACATTAATAAAATGATAAAAATTTAATCAATATTGACAACAAAATATTAAAATTCATGTTTTTTGGTTTGGGGGTCCGTTGAATAAATAATTTGAAATGTTTCCGCTGTAGCTATGACAGATATAATCTGGATAAATTTATTTAACGAAGTCTTAGCTCTAAAACATTGGTTTTAATTCAAACATCAGTCACGAAAGCCTTCAAAACAAACACAAAAATATATATTTGTATTTTATAAAGAATTTTCAATCCAAAATCCTACTTTACTAACCCAGGCGTTAGTGATGCCAGAAAATAAAAAAAGGAACATTAAAAAAAAGTGAATTGTGTAAAAAATAACACACAAAAAAAATATCTAAGAAACATCGTGTCAAGAAAGTGTGTCTTCCATTGAATAGCAACTAGTCTAAAGATACCTCTCCTGCTTCTTATATTCTCCTGTTAGATATTTGAGCGACAGCTTCTTTCCTACACTTGACAAAAGAGAGTGAGTTTTTTTTCCCTTCTTTTTTCCTCTTGCATCTGGGATTAATTTTTTATATCTTACCCCTCCCCCCCTTTTCCCCGCAACAGTCTCCTTCAATTTGTTGGCTCTTGTTATCTTCTTCAAAAGGATACGACAGAGTAGATAGATATACATTGGCCGATTTCGGAAATGAAAAATGTGGTGTCCCTCCCCCTCCCCTTTTTTTTATATCTTTACTTCATCCTTTAGTCCTCACTCTACCAATGAAGTGTTTTAGAAGTTGTGCTTGGCCTATTATATACCGGAAGTTTCATGCTGGTAGGAATATAGGGACAAATACAATTAAGGCAACTTTTTATTTTATTTTATATGTTGTTTTTTTGACATCTTAGTTAAGTTGGTAGTGCGTCTTTTTATGGAATTAAGGGTATTTAGTTTGTTTTTATATTTAGTCATAATATTTTGTATTTATGAAATTAACTAAGCGTTCCTCCTTCACAGCGATAAATTAACAGTTGGATGTTATGTAAGCTCTAAAATAAAAGTTACTTTCCAAGTCGGGTGCTGTAATAACCACCATCAATGGCCGCATGGTCTAAGGTGCTACTCTTGCAGTAGACTGCCGATGGCAAGGAGATAGAAATTCGAATCTCTGTCAGGTGTACTGAAAAAGGTTAATATTCGATTACGATCGAACCAAAAAATTAATGAATGAGATTTTGTGCATTCTTTACTTGAAAACAGATAAGGTGGTGTCAATTTATTAAGTTTCGCTTTTATATGAAAATGATTATTTTTAAACTTTATTTTGTTTCATAAAATAAAGTAAGAGAGTTCGATTGTTTTTTTATGAGTTTAATATAAAAAACGTACCAGGATGTTAGGTTCAGGCTGCAATAGGCCTATTCCATGGGTTGAGATTGGCTCTAAAATAACTCAACAAATTAGGTAATATTAAAATGTTAAAACATTTAAGTTTAAATGAATGATTTTTTGAAAAAATAAAAATTGTAAAGTTTAAACATAGTAAAAAATTAATCACAGCTAACTCTCCTCAAGCTTTAATAAATTGTGTGTAAAATTAAGGAAACATTAAAAATTTAGCAATTTTTAGTGGGCTATTTAAGAAATTGAGAAGTTTGTCTTAGTTTGAAAAATGTTAGATATTGTATTTTGGATTAAAAGCTTTATCAAATTTGAATGTGTCTACGTCAGTGCATGCTCATGTACTACAGTCCAGTTTTCATAGAAAGGGCCTTTTAATAGATTACAAACTTATTAATTGTATGGTCAAAATTGTTAACATTTTACAATTACATTAATTCTATTTAATAGGTAAGCTGTTGATAACATAATTATATCAAAAGTGACTGCAACAAATCACATCACATGACGTTTCAATACGTGGAAGTAATTCTTATACAATCCAATTTTCCATAGGAATCTGACCAAAAAAGTAATTATTATACCACTTTACTAGTCGTATGTCAAGTCATTAATATCTGCATCTATCACTTACTATCATTTTATTATTATTATTATTTAGCCGAGTCTTACTACCCATTCGGGTTATACGCTTTAAGTACTAATTACGCTAATGGATTTAGGAATTGGGAAGGTTGAATTAGAGGAAGTGAAACGCATTTGCGTGGAGGGAGAGTGGAAAACCATTTAGGAAAAGCCACCCCCAGTTCACCCGACCGAGATTCGAACCTCGATCTCCCCGTCCTCAGCAGTCGAGCTTAACACGACAAGCGCGTTAGCCAACTACGCCACCGAGGCGGGTCCACTTATTATCAATATATGAAACTAACAAAGAGATATAAACTCATAATTTTATTTATTTTGACCTAGTTTTTAATTAATTTTATAAAATATAATCCATAATTTGAAATTCTTGTTTCAAGGTGTACATGTGTGTGGATAAGGGCTACTAATATTTGAATTTCAGATCTCTGCGTGCGGTAGATATTGCGTAATGCTCATGACACACATACAAATATAAAAATTCTTCGTTTTATTAATATAGAAGAGGAATTTGATAGATGGCAGCAGTAATATTTTATTAATTATGTCCCCAAAAATTTGTTTCAATTTTCTAAAAATACCTTCCTATGAATATTGGACTGTATCTTTTCTATCTGCCAGAAAAAAAAAAACCGCCCCTCCTATGAAAATTGGTCTGCATATTAATACTTCATTTGTATCTTTAAGTACCACAAATATGAGATACTACGAAGAAAGAAAAAGATTTCCTTATGGTTTGGTCATCCTATCCCCCCCCTTCTTTCCCCTACTTCAAACCACTCCCCACGGTTCATCTTTTGACATGAACGAAATTAAACGGTGGAAAATTGCTTACAGGGAAGAGGAAAACTTACAGAAAAAAATCTTTTTCGGTAAACCTTTAGGTTCCACCGAGACTTGATTCAATGTCTGTTTTCTTTTTAAAAAAAACACTCCTTTCATGTTTGTTGAGTATATTAGAAAATTTGCTCTCCATATATTAATAATTCGTCCCGGGTTGCGAGATAGAAAGAGAAAGAGCTTGTAATTAAAATAATTTAAAAATCTGAAACTTGGTTTTCGTTCTTTAATAACAATTTAATTTGAATGATTTGGTTATGAACATTTTGTGTGTCCTTCATTGATTACAATATCATATTCAGACAGTTCGAATTATGGGTGTGCAGATCCGCATCGATGAGCAAACAGGTTAAGTTGTCAGTACCGTCACGTATGGTTTGCTAGTGATGAGGTTGGGGTTCTAATCCCGGCAGGGTGTAATAGAGTGATTTTCCCCAAATTATTACCAACTTTTTCACCAAACAAATACATTTACATTTCCTCCGAATTCTTCCTTCCATATCCCTAACCACATATATTTTTAAAACGTAAAACTATTCTTTTTTAGAACTATTCCCAAAGTTACACTAAAAAAAAGAAAGAAATGAACGGCCCAGAGAACTTTGAATTTAAAAATAATTACAGAAGAAAAGCTGTAATTTTAGATAACTACCTACATTCATTCTCACAAAACTGTATATAGTTCCACCAAATATATTTTCTCTTTAATTAAAAGCATTAACTTCGAGTATTATCAAATCCAAGTTTAAACCTTTTCAATATGTAAGCTAGTGACCTGGTGGTCTAGGGGTAAGGTGTCGGACTTCTTTGCTGGCGGCCGGGGTTCGATCCTCGGTCCCGGCACAGATTTATCTGATTACCAAACCCTTCCTTCACCTCTGACAAGACATCTTGTGAATGTGGGGAATGCCAGGCCTCCACAGTGGTTCGGATTCCACGTGAAACTGTAGGTCCTCCATTTCATTCTCACGATCACCCTACCATTACACATTAGCGTAAGTGCGTATAACCCGAACTGGTAGTAAGACGCGTTGCTAATAATAATAATAATAATAATAATAATAATAATAATAATAATAATAATAATAATAATAATAATAATAATTATGGAAGCTGCAATCTATAGACAAAATAATGTATACTATTTGGTAAAATAATGGACGCTATTAAGTTCCTGACAAAATAAATAATTAATTCTACGGTGCGTTCCTTACATCCCCATGAAAATACTAATAAGTGCTTTCTGCTATTTTATTTGTGACGTAACCACACTTTGTTCAACTCTGCTAATCAATTTTCAAATTTCCGTTTAATCAAGATCTTCAAATACAGGATATTGTGTTACAAAGATTATACAGTTCTAAGCATTATTTTCTTCTTAATTATCTATCTACTCAGCAAGGTTCTAAATACAAGGGCGTGTGTCATGTGTGAGCTTATCTTGAACTATTAAAAGAAGCTTCATACTATCGAGATACGATCTAATGACACTCTGTTGTAATTAGCTTACAAAATTTTAGACATTCCAAGGGATTTTACAAGCTATAAAATGATAGTACTCAAAACAATGATGTTCCCAAAAATATGTACAAATGATTTAATACGTTATCGGCCAATTTTAAACGCACTGTCAGTTCATTTCAAAGTATGTGAATGAAATAATTTAAAGCTGTCATTTTGTTGTTGTTGTTATTGCAGCCCGATTAAAACCATACCTGTAAAATACGATTAAATCGGGGTTCAAATCCCAGTCAAATGTAACCTACGAAGGTATTATTTTTCCTAAAATGGTTTTACACTCTACATACACTCAAAGGCTGGTAAAATTCCTCTATATTTAACCTTCATCACCCGTAAAGCCTTAGCGTAATTAGTTCATATGCGTATAGCACGAATAAGTAGTGAGATGCGGTAATATAAATAAATGAAAAAAATATATATATATATATAATAGGAATAACCTTTCAGAATCGGAGACCTGGTGGTCTAGGGGTAAGGTGTCAGACTTCTATGCTGGCGGCCGGGGTTCAATCCTCGGTCCCGGCAAAGATTTATCTGATTACCAAACCCTTCCTTCACCTCTGACAAGACATCTTGTGAATGTGGGGAATGCCAGGCCTCTATCGTGGTTCGAATTCCACGTTAAACTGTAGGTCCTTCATTTCATCTCACAATCACCCTACCATTACACATTAGCGTAAGTGCGTATAACCCAAATGGGTAGTAAGACGCGGTGCTAATAATAATAATAACCTTTCAGAAACTTTTTATTATCGCATTTAACATTGATACTATTTACTCGTACTATATTATTATTGGTGTTACTTTATAAGGAATCGCTAGGTTTTATCAAAAGTGACATGCATTGATGTGTACACATATTAAAGTAGTGTTAGTAGTTTTTGTAACTTTCAGATACTCGCCTTCTAACCTTATCCTATAAAAGAATATCTCACCTTACTTATAACGTAAATTTCAATATAAAATTATGTGCACTAAAAAGATATATACATGCGTGTGGCAAAATATTTAGAATAGGGATTTATAAAAACAAAATAGTTGACCTGGTGGTCTAGGGGGTAAGGTGTCAAACTTCTGGTCTGGTGGTCCGGGGTTCAATCCTCGGTCCCGGCACAGATTTATCTGATTGCCAAACCCTTCCTTCACCTCTGACAAGACGTGTATTAATCACAACTTGTGAATGTGTGGAATGCCTGGCCTTCACCGTGGTTCGGATTACACGTTAAACTGTAGGTCCTCCAGTTCAGCTCACAATCACCCTACCATTACACATTAGCGTAAGTGCGTATAACCCGAACGGGTAGTAAGACGCGGTGCTAATAATAATAATAATAATAATAATATAAAAACAATATTTCATGACAACGTTGGTGTTAAATCTGATGACCTTTTTCAGATAAGTTCACACTTCCAAACGAATCATGCCTTAACGGTGACCATAATTATTCGTAAACCTCAAGATTGAACACTACGGGACAAGGTAGTTTGAGCCCTTCTCGCACGTAGCAATAAACATATACACGGACTATCATTTTCCCAGGCATTATATGACCCCCTCCCACCCCTTACCTCACCCTACAAACATTAAATTAATAGTAAAATTACAAAATTACAAACAAACACAAGCGTATTTAAAGCCCTCCTATCAATAACTAAACAAACCCTCGTAAAATGAGTATGAACATAAACTTTCCAAAAAGGGCCTCTGTTATTAACACCGGCGAAACGCACGAGGGTTGGCGATTAATTTGTGCGGTGTAACTTGTAAAGAGGAATTGTAAAAGGGGGGGAGGGCGTATTTCACTATTTCACCCGTTATTGGTTGTACAGGGTGGGGCGGAAACAATTAAACGAGCTGTACTGAGGAAAGTGATGGACAAGGTGCTGAGATTTGTCTGACGTCCGTTGGAACTCACCTGACTGATATTATCTTCAAAAAGTTAATAAGTGTAGTATGTAGTTGGCTTTTTATTTAGATAGTGAATATTTACTTTTTAACTAAAGTGTTAATTTTTAAGTTAAAATACTCGTTAAATTGTTTCGGTCCCATCCTGTATAAACAGTTTAGTGGGACCGTAAGCGCGCGACCTATGTCAGTTTAGTTTAGAACAAGGCTGATTAACCTATGGCACGCGTGTCTTAAGTGGCACGCGGCACTCGCTGATATACTAAGTTTTAATTTTTTGCGATCAACCTTGATATATTATGAAGGTGTAGAGATAGAAACCTATATCATCATCATCATCATCATCATGAATAGCTTCCAGTCCTTGGCTGGGTCTGTTTGGAACATAAACCTCTCCACCACCTCTTTTCCTCCCACCACTTTTCTCCTTCCACTTTGTTCCAGTCTTCTCCTCTTTCCTCCACACTCCTCCTTACTCCATTCAGCCATCTGTCCCTCGGTTCTTCCTCTTGGCCTACTACCCCTACCTTCATATACAACATCCTCCTGAACATCCTTTCCTCTCCATTCCTCTCACATGTCCATACCACCCTAGTCGTGCCTTCTCTCTCCTCTCCTGTACTATGCTCTTCCTTTACTATTGCTCTTACTCTCTCATTCCTCATCCTGTCAAGTTTGGTCGCCCCGATCCTGCTCCTTGGCAATCTCATTTCAGTCTCCTGAATTCTGCTTTGATCATGTTCCTTCATAAGCCACGAAGTTTATGTCAAAACCATTATTTCCAAATGATTATTCTAGGGAATAATTTGATATAAAAATTCAGATGTGTGGACTAAAAAGGTTTCTTAAGAATACTTCAAATTATTATGTTTACATCACCTTTCCTATTTATTTACAACAATAGCCATCAGACTACCCGCTTCAGTGGCTGAATGGTCTAAGGCGTCACTCTAATGTTATACTGTCCTAATGATGATGGGGATATTTGGGTTCGAATCCCAGTCGGTTATACTGAAGAGGGTTTTTACTCAATGGTTTCCTACTCTCCTTCGACGTAAATGCACATAGATTATCTCTAAAATATTTCCTTTCTCATCCCTACCCCATTAGATTGCTTATTATAAATATGTATAAACTAAACAGGCATGGTAGGTGACCTGGCGGTCAAGGGGTAAATTGTCAGACTTCTTGCTGGGGGTCCGGGGTTCAATCCTAGGTCCCAGCACAGATTTATCTGATTACCAAACCCTTCCTTCACCTCTGACAAGACGTGTATTAATCACAACTTGTGAATGTGAGGAATGCCAGGCCTCCACCGTGGTTCGGATCCACGTTAAACTGTAGGTCCTCTATTTCATCTCACAATCACCCTAATATTACACATTAGCGTAAGTGCGTATAACCCGAATGGGTAGTAAGACGCGGTGCTAATATTAATTAACTAATATATTATTAAGACATGGTGATAAAAATACTACATTAATTTAACAAAATAATGATGATGTTAAAATATTAATTAAAATTATTTATCTAGAGCAAATTCTCCCAATCGTTTGAATCATATATTATGTAGAAATTACGTTCTTGTGATAGGGATGAGGATGGTTTTTATTTTGAGGAAGTGTGCCCACATTTTCTTGAAGGGTGGGTGATACATTTTTTTAAGAAATACTACTTTTGATACACCCAGCTGGGATTTGAATCCCAATCCACCTATCATCGGCAGTCTAGTTTACTGTAAGAGTAGCGGCTTAATCCATACAGCCACCGAAGCGGATTTCCTCGATTTAAACTCATCACACAGATAATCCGAAAATCCGGCATTGCTGAAGTGACAAGCTTGCCGGATTATCGTACTTTTACTGTATAAGGTGTTGTTTTCACTTTCTCGCTATCTTACAGGTAGAGAAAGTATTGTGATTGTCAAAAAACAATTGAACTCGAGATTTTGATGAATCTCGACGTTTCATGACTCCCCTGAATCCGAAGAAGTGGTTTTGAATTTCCCCTGTCTGCCTGTCTGTCTGTACCTCCAACAAGAGAGTAAAATATTCTACCGATCGGGCTAAAACTTCGTATCTAGGGTTTTCATAGGGTTGCACCGAGAGGTTTTTGGAATTGGATATCTAACCCTAAAATTAAGGGTAGTTTACTGGAGGGCAAAAAGAGTGATCAACTCGATTTTCTCAAAATCGGCCCTAACGATTTTGATTAAATTTCATTTCTAAAGATTTATAAATATTCTAAACAAAATGGTTACTCTCAATATTTCGGCAAAATGACTTTAAGGGCTCAGGTCTGATGTGTAAATTCTCATTATGTATCATATCTCCGAAACTATTTGATAAATGAAATTACTTATCAGTACAAATATATAGATCTCTTTATAATACAAATATTTTATAAGAAGCGTTTTTTTATAAAACCAATAACTTTCAAGCTATACGCAAATATGTATATTTTTAACCTTCCGAACACTAGTTAAGTATTGCGACCATAAAAAAAATCTAAACTGAAATATTGATGGATGTCCACGTATCATGACCCCCCGAACCCTAAAATGTGGTCTGACGTCTGTCTGTGTGTCTGTTTAAACTTAAAATTAAAAGTAGTTTACTAAAGGACGAAATAAGAAAAAATAGATTTTCTCAAAATCGGCTATAACGACTTTTATTAAAATTCGTATATGGGCGTTGATTAAGATTATAAATAGACTGAATATTTTCATTTTCCCGTGAAAATAACTTTTAGGGTACTTTACAGAAGCTGAAATTTACGTATCTCCGCAACTATTTGAGATACTAAATAGCTTATTATTGCAACATTGTAGTACTATTAAAAATTAAAAACTTTTATATGAAATATATTTTTATAAAACCAACCGTTTCTGATATATTGGCAAATATATTAATACAATTTGGTGAGCTTTAGTTGTAAAGAAATACTCCTTAAGTTTTTAACTCAATAATTCTCCAATGCCATAGAGTAATTAAATATAAGTGACTCTCTAAAAGTTTATGTTGTTTTTCCTTAAACCTCTTAGGAGAAATGTTTGTACAACAATGATCTATATCCATTTTAGACTCAATTATAAATATTTACATTTATTATTGGTCAAAATTTATGAATTAGGAATTTATTAGAAATGTGATGACATCATAATCTGCAACACCTAATTAAATGCCGAAAATTTTAACCAGAAGTCGAAACTTTTATACGATGTATTACATACTGATATTGATATTTTTTATCGGCCCAAACATACAATTGAAGACATTAATTCCTTAAAAATAAAATTATAAAATTTTTACCGTGACTCAAAAAATGTTTTACATAAGGATAGTGAAATTTATGCTTGGGTTTGCTAGTGTATATTATTATGATTCACATATTTTACGAGTTTTGAGTATTCCCATTTTTAAACAATAGAGTGAGAAAGTCCGTGCGGAGCTCCGTACCATTTATTTTGTGTGTAGTTGTCAGCTTTCACATGCCTCGAGGCGTATTCTATCAAAACCCGAATAACTAGTTAACCAAGAGAGTGTAGCGCCTTGAAAGGCCGCAACCCCACTTCCTGTCATGACTAGGGGTTGCATAGCCTTAAAGGCTGTCAGGAAGCTGCTTACAAGAAAGATTAACTTTGAAACAATCTATAGAGGGGGGAAAGGGGGCTTTTTGTATAGGTTTTGTAAAATTTTGTATAAAACTATCTTTAGATTATGTAAACAAACTTTTTTTTACTTTAAATATAACATAACTATACTTGTTATACTTTTTATATCACCGTATATGCTTGATCCTTATCAAAAGTAGCAGCGACAGTTCCCATGACTTCACGTATGAATAGATGATAACAGTTTTATTCACTTTTATAACTGTAAAGTAATAATAATAGCGTGTCTTGTTTACATCAATCTGTAGCTTAGTTTATGGAAAGGTTAGTCTGTACTAATGTACCGTTGCCCAGGGGACGCCCGACCGTACTAATCTAACATCCTTTCCGTGGAGGCTCTTTCCATGTCCCGATGAGACGATAAGCAATGAATATGATGGAGTTAAGCCAATTAAGATATTGACCTAAGTTAAGCCTACCTAATTAACTAAACCATGGTGACCATGATTATTCCCCTTTCAAGAAAAATCCTCCTGGTTTTGATGACCACTATACCACGAGGCCCGGTTAACTGTAAGATCTCATCCTTTTTAACGGGTTATTTTTCACTTTACGGATGTGACACTTGATACGGTTATATCCAGAACCTAAATTTAATTTTGATCGCCCAAGATTTGCCAATTTTGTGTAATTAACTGCATAGATATTCGCTTTCTATCATTTACCTTACTTATCATTATCCTTTATTTTATTTTTAACCCGTGTACTAACTGTTCATGCCATACGCATATGTACTAATTACACTAATTACACTAATTACACTAATGTGTCACGGATGAGAAAGGTGAAATACAGGTAAAGTGTAACATCATTTGCGTTAAGGCAGAGTGGAAACTTATTTAGAGATGGTTTAGGGCGTCAATATTGCAAAATACCAGATTACCAATGACACGGAAACCGGGGTTTGAATCCCAGTCAGGTGTACTGATGGTGTTTTTTTTCTAAATGCTTTCCTAATCTTCCTTCACGTAAATGCGGCTACATTTACTCTAAGTTCAACCTTTCTCATCCCAAACTCATATGTATTATAGCTAAAAAAAAATGACCTGGTGGTCTAGGGGTAAGGTGTCGGACTTCCGTGTTGGGGGTCCGAGGTTTAATCCTCGGTCCCGGCACAGATTTATCTGATTACCAAACCCTTCCTTCACCTCTGACAAGACGTGTATTAATCACAACTTGTGAATGTGTGGATTGCCAGGCCTCCACCGTGGTTCGGATCCCACGTTAAACTGTAGGTGGTGACCTGGTGGTCTAGGGGTAAGGTGTCAGACTTCTGTGTTGGCGGCCGGGGTTCAAACCTCGGTCCCGGCACAGATTTGTCTGATTTCCAAACCCTTCCTTCACCTCTGACAAGACATCTTGTGAATGTGAGGAATGCCAGGTCTCCACCGTGGTTCGGATCCCACGTTAAACTGTAGGTACTTCATTTCATCTCACAATCACCCTACCATTACACATTAGCGTAAGTGCGTATAACCCGAACGGGTAGTAAGACGCGGTGCTAATAATAATAATAATAATAATAATAATAAACTGTAGGTCCTCCATTTCATCTCACAATCACCCTACCATAGCATATTAGCGTAGGTGCCCTAACGGGTAGTAAGACGCGGTGCTAATAATAATAATAATAATAATAATAATAATATATGGTTAAGACTTAGAAACCCCACTTAAGATTCCAATAGAAAGGTGATAGGCTGAATAAATAGAAGAAATATTAGAAAAATAATATTATAAAAATTAATCTTAAGTTAACAATGATTATATTTAAATAGTGAGAAACACGTTAACCAATGATACAACAAGCATGAGATAAGTGAGATAAAAAAATGATAATATAGCTAAAAAAGTTATATTGTATTAGAAATAACTTTATTTGAAATTCTCGTGACGAAGTTGACAAGGAGACTAAAAGTTTTCACCTCAACCCCTTGTTTCGTGGGGAAAGTAATCATAATAGAAGTGATTGGAGGGGAATGGGTGGTGGATAGATGTGGATAGATGTGGCGAGATGGGGTGGTGGTGGTGGTGGTGGGTAACGTGATTTTTTAACCTGCTTTTTTGTTTAATATGCACGGCAGGTTTTGGCTGGGAATTATTAGCATCTGTGCTTTGCGAAAGGATTTTCAAAAAAATTGTTTGAACCTGTTTCATTAGGCTGATTGGAGGTTTTGTGTTGTTACCCCTCACCTCCCCCTTCTTGCATCATTCAATCCGTGGTGTTCCAGTAAGCCTGTAAAAACATTCGAATGTTAATTTGTGTAGATGAGGAAAGGTGGAGTGGTGGGTGGGTATGTGGGGGGGGGGGGGGATTGTACGATCGTATATAACAAAGGTTTAAAATATGATCTACGCCAACGATATCGCAGTTCATCGGTCAGTGAAATCTTTTTTTAAATAAATGGTACGTAACTCCGTACGAAATTTCTCGTTCTATTTTTTTTTTTTTTTAGAAATGGAGATATTTACTCAAAATTCGTATTATATAATATATACACTAGTAAACCCGAGAACAAATTGGGCTAGACATATGTAAAACCTTTTTTATTCATGATTTTTAATTTCATAATTATATTTTTAAAGAATTAACGTCTTCATTTTTATATTTGGATAAATACAAAATATTGATATTAGGTCCTCAAGGGTCCACACATCGTATTCAAATTTTAACTTCCGGTTAAATTTTTTGTCATTTTACTAGGGGATATATTATGGCTATTGCATTGCTATTAAAAGTATTATTTTTTATATAAATGTTGACCAATTAAATAGGTAATTATTGACTATTGAGTTTAAAACGAGAGAGAGAATCGTTATAAACTGTTTTTAGAAAATTGAATTTTTCTCTTTTCATACTTTAGTAAACTGCAATTAATTTTAGGGTTAGACAGATGGTGTTGCAAAAACAACTTTTTAGGGTTTGGGAGGGTCATGAAACGTCCATTTCCATCAATATTTTAGGTTAGATTTTTTTTTACGTTCTCAATACTTTACCTTTATTGTTCGAAAAGTTAAAACATAATTATTTACGCATAGCTTGAAAGTTATTGATTTTATAAAAATTTGTTGCGAATAAAATATTTGTATTATAAATATATCTACATATTTACAAGATAAGTAATTTCATATCTCAAATAGTTTCGGAGATATGATAAAAATTGAGAATTTACGCATCAGACCGGAGCCCTTAAATTCAGTTTGCCGAAATATTGAGAGAAGCCATTTTGTTTGGAATATTTATTAATGTTTTGAAATTAAATTTAATCAAAATCTACTTTTTTTCTTTTTGCCTTTCAGTAAACTACCCTTAATTTTAGGGTTAGATATTCAATTCTAAAAACCCCTTGGGGCAACCCTATGAAAACCCTAGATACAAAGTTTTAGCCCGATCGGTAAAACAGTTTAGACTATTGTTGGAGGTACAGGCAGACGGAAATTCAAAAACCACTTTTTTGGATTCGGGGGGTCATGAAACGTCGACATTCATCAAAATCTCGAATTCGATTTTTTCGCTGATCACAATACTTTCTATATCTATGATAGCGATAAAGTGAACATAAATGTTACGACACAATCACACAAACTTTCTCTTATTGTGTATTATGGCTTCGAAGATGATTATAAAAAAATGGGTTTTGAGTAAACTACCTTCAAGTATGTTTTACCCATCAAAATAAACTCTTCATCCAGTAACAATAATATATTTTTACATAAAAAAATTAAATTAATTGGTCAAATTATATTTAACAAAACTCATATTTTCAAAAATAAATTATTTGTTAACTACCATAAAATTATTTATTTTTTGTAAAAAATAAAAATTTATTATTATTTATCATGAAAAATTACCCCAATGTCATTTTAATTAAATCCTTAAGGTCAATTTATTAAAATTCAAATTATCTATAATTTTTAGTAAGTAAATTAACCTTAAATTAATTTATTTTATTCTTTAAATTGAAAAATGACATCTGGACATGGGAGTTTAACCCAGGCAGGACCTTTGGTTTAGTATGCCATTGCCCTTACCACTGAGCTACCACTGATCTTTCAGGAGTTGTCCCGCACCCAGGGTCATTATTCGCTTATATTTACGGCAGTCTGTGAAAGACGCGAGTATATCGTCAGCTACATAATGAATGATTAATTAAGATTAAATTACTTATAGCAATTTTCAAAATAATCAGGGTTATTTATTATTTAAAACCCTCCCAAGATACCCAATTGAAATCAAATCGTTAGACCCATTTGTAAATTTTTCCAGCTTTTGAAAAAAATCAGTCATCAGTAAACTACGCTTCAACAAATTTTTGCCCAAAAGCCAATTGTGCTATTAGTTAGGGTCTATATGAATCAAATCCTTGATATAAATTTTAAACAAAATTTATAAAACCATTTTCAAAAAATTTGTAATTGAAAAAAAACTATTCATCAGTAATCTAGGTTTAATTAAAGGGCAAAGGTAAAATCAAAAATTATGTTATAGCCGTATAGTACTAAATATCAATTTTGAACAAAATTCATCAAATCGTTTTGGATTCGTGACCAGGGACAGACAGACAGACAGATAGTCATGTAGATATACATACATTTGGAAAGACAGAAAAGTAAAATCCACTTTTTCGGATTCATGTTCAAATAAAATCTAGAAACTTGTTATAATATTTTTCATGTTTCTCTTTCGATGAGAAAGTAATAATACTTAGCACCGCGTCTTACTACCCGTTCATGTTGTACACATATGTAATGAATATAATAATGTCTTAGGGATAAAGAAGTTTGAATTTAGAATTAAATGTACCAGCATTTGCCTGGAGAAAAAGAGAAGAGAGAGAGAAGGAAACCATTTATCGAAAAACCGCCCTGAAAACAACCGACCGAAATTCGAATCCCAATCTCCCCGTCATCGGCAGTCTCCTCTACTGAGAGAGTGACACTTCGACGCCCTAGACCATGCGGCCACCATAGTGGGTGTTATATTTATGTTATTAATAGCGAGCCTACCTTGTAAATAAGTATAATATTCTAGTTACTATAATATATATTATATAGTGAACTCCAAATCACTCCTAAATGCATGGGCTATCAGTACTACGGAAAATACCTGTAACTGGTGAACACGTGGCCCAAGACGTTAGACTCGCTCGTAATGTGTTTGATCCGCGTTGAAGATGAGATCGGAGAGAACCAAGGTTATTCCTTTTTTCCGTGGTTTTGCCAATCTCTCTCAATGCTCATGTGGGTGCACTTCCTCCAAACCATCCTTCTAATGCTTATCCTTTGATTAAGACATTAAAATGATGAGTAACTTGTCAATGTCATCTAGTCATGTTTGCCGGAGACGAGGAGGTTAAAGTTCTAATCCCGGTCGGTTGTTATGATTTTTTTTTACTAAATGGTTTTTCACTCTCATCTAAACAAATGTGGGTACATTTCATCTAAATTGTATCATCCTTATCCTAACCCTAGTATCGTGAATAAATACATATACCTCGAACGGGTAATAAGACGTGGGGTAAAACAAATAGTTGAGATGTAAATAAACCGATAATTAAACGTACTAATGATAAGAATAACACGCTAAAAACAAATTTTGTCCCGCTTTCTCACACTTCTCTTCACACACACACACACACACACACACACACACACACACACACACACAACAATACATACATACATACATATATATATATATATATATAATATATATAATATATATATATATCATATAATAAATATATACTCTCTATCAATACACTCGTCGAGAGTTGGTCAGCCAAAACATTTGCCCCGGTCTGCTTTATAAGATTTTTAAAAAACCTACCATCTCAAAAATTTTATAGCATAAAAATAACAATAAAAAGGTGAAATTATTTCATTTTCAAACACGTTTCGCGAAAATTTATCACTTAAGAGATCAATATAAAATATTATAGATATATATTTACTCCAATAAATGTTTTCAATTTTTTTAATTAGATAAAAATAGAGGATTTAAAGATATTTGAGGATTTTTTTGGGTACTTTTGAAGCTTCAGAACTACTAATCCTATAAGTAATAATATAACAATATGATGATATTTCCCTTCGAATAGGCGGTGCCCTTAGTTGCGAATCACACAGAAAGTTAATCCTAATACGCGAAACATATTTTTTTTTTTTAAAGTTGTTAATCCAGGCTTAAACCTTTTTTTAAATCCAAACACATATGTCAATAACGACTGCACAGAAAACAAGCCGGTTAGAGCGTAGTTAATAATGAGTATGACCCAGTTATATAGAAGTCAATGACCTGTGACTTCTTTGGATAGTTTGGGAGAAATAAAACCCTTTATCTTTTTATGATTGTTTGCCCGTGGCATTATTTATAAACTCAGTTTTTAAGGCGTCATTCTGTCAATTAAGAACCTTTTGTTCGATTCCACATGATGATACTTTTCGTCATACACACATGCGAGTATGACATGTGGTGTGAGATGGTTACTTTAGATTAAATCCTTGATTTGAACAATTAAATTCTAAGTTTGTTGCTTTTTTTTTTTCGTACCATGTTCTGCTATGTGTCTATGCTATACGCATTTGAATTATGCTAATATATAGGGATGAGTAGAGTTGAAACTTATTGAAAATTCACTATCATTTTCATTGAGGACGATTGTAACACAATTTTATAAGATAAAACACTTCAGTCCGGATATGAACTATGACCTCTGGTCAAAAGCAAACCAGAATAAATTAGCTTTACATTTAAACAGCGTATTCATTGATTTTGATGTATACATTTTATTTAGATTAGGGTATTGGAATTCTGAGCTAAGTGTTACCGAATAAATATTACACAACCGTAAAATAAAATAATTGTCTCAAAACTCATCTTCAGTTGCACCAATGACAATCAGGAGGTGACTGTCAATCAACTCTCTTTAAACCAGTCAATTCTCTACCATAATCTCTATGATTCTCCGTTCATCATTTTGGATAACATACAACCAATAAGTTTTAATAACTGAGTTTTTTTTATATGTATTTAAGTGATTAACCAAAGTACATTTTGTGTGTATTAAATGTTTATATGGTGTGTGACTTTTTTTAAAAGATAGTAGTGCTAATTATGCCGTTTAAAGATTAAGTTTTTTAAATATACACTGAAGTTATAGAGAATGGCTGAAATCCAAAGCAGCTACAGGAAATAAATTAGGTTTTCTTTAATCAAAAGAAGACCATTTGAGAAAAGATTTATACTGAATACATTTTATCGTGTATACTTAATAATATCAATACATTTTTGTAAACATTTTCTCAAGAAACGTGCCCAAAATTACAATTTAGTGAAATGAATATGTAAATATTAGGCAGTATAGGTTACTAGACTCTACTAACTAGACTACATTATTCCTACTTACTCTATGGCATTTAGGAATTCTAAAGTTCATTGACGTATTTACAAAAATATGCAACCTAGACCTTTCTTGGGCTAGTTCTATCCAGTCCACCTCATTATACCATATCCCTATCTTGAGCTAGCTAAATCCAGTCCACCTCATTACACCTTATCCCTACCTTGAGCTTCTACCCAGTCAACTCTATACATCATATCCCTTTATTGAGCTTATTCTACCCATTTTATCTCTGTCGGGTCCATTCTAATGATATCCTCCAAACTGCATCTAGGTATTCCCAATGGGTTTACCAGTCAGTACCCTGAAGAAGGTCCATAAACTTGGCCCCGCCCATGAAATGCACCTCCCTGAAGAGGGTTCTAGATCACAACAAACCTTGTGTATAAAAAATTCATGTCATTTATCAATTAGATTTTCCAAGTACAGTAGTTTTTACAGTGTTACCTATTTTTTTTCGCTTGTTATATTTGATCAAATCTTTGTTAATGTGATAGAAGATTTTGACCCTTAACTTAAAATGTTGAAGCCCAAATTTTTCTAGAGTTAGGACCAAGCTTATTGGCAATCGGGTGATTGAAGAATAAATATGATGTTTGTACAATAGCCATAAATGAAAGAAGAATGATTTGAGCATCTCTAAAACTAGCAAGGGATGGTTGGGTAGGCTGTGAGGCACAATGAGATTATGAGAATGATTACTGAGGGTTGGCTGGAGGGTAAAAAAAAAAAGAAGAGGATGGCCACATCTATAGTGGGCCAATATGAAACAGATCATGGGACCAGTAATTACAGTCATCTAAAAGCAATAGCTTTAGAAATGGTGCGTGGAGACCATTTGCCTACCAATATGTGTTTTGAAGATTATAGAAGAAGAAAAATACACAAACTCGATTTGCATGAAATATAGAAAATATTAGAATATGACTCATTAAAGATTAATATGCGCTCAGCCTGAAGTGTGGTAGTCACTTAAGTGTGAGGAGTAATTAAATTTATTAAAACAAACATGAATAGATAAAAGAAATTTTGGAAATAACACGAGCCTCTACAGTGTACGTACACTATTAACTTTGTTTCTAATTTAGGTATTTCCAAAACAATTAGTGTAAACCTTAGGGCACATGTGGTATTCTAGTTGCTTTGGAACACCTCCATCCTGATACCATAGCTATTCTGAGTCACCTTCATCCTAACACCATAGCTATTCTGTCCTACCTTCATCCTGACACCATAGCTATTCTGTCCTACCTTCATCCTGATACCATATCTATTCTGGTCACCTTCCTCCGACACCATAGCTATTCTGTCCTGCCTTCATCCTGACACCATAGCTATTCTGAGTCACCTTCCTCCTAACACCATAGCTATTCTTCCTACCTTCATCCTGACACCATAGCTATTCTGTCCTACCTTCATCCTGACACCGTAGCTATTCTGTCCTACCTTCATCCTGACACCATAGCTATTCTGTCCTACCTTCATCCTATACCATATCTATTCTGAGTCACCTTCCTCCTAACACCATAGCTATTCTGTCCTACCTTTCTCCTAACACCATAGCTATTCTGTCCTACCTTCATCTGACACCATAGCTATTCTGAGTCACCTTCCTCCTAACACCGTAGCTATTCTGTCCTACCTTCATCCTGACACCATAGCTATTCTGAGTCACCTTCCTCCTAACACCGTAGCTATTCTGCCCTACCTTCATCCTGACACATAGCTATTATATCCTACCTTTATCATGACACCATAGCTATTCTGAGTCACCTTCTCCTAACACCGTAGCTATTCTGTCCTACCTTCATCCTGACACCATAGCTATTATATCCTACCTTCATCCTGACACCATAGCTATTCTGAGTCACCTTCCTCCTAACACCGTACTATTCTGTCCTACCTTCATCCTGATACCATATATATGCTGAGTCACCTTCCTCCTAACACCGTAGCTATTCTGTCCTACCTTCATCCTGACACCATACCGGTAGCTATTCTGAGTCTCCTTCATCTTGATATTGTAATTATTCTAACTCCAAAATTCCTCGGTCCCGGCACAGATTTATCTGATTTCCAAACCCTTCCTTCACCTCTGACAAGACATCTTGTGAATGTGAGGAATGCCAGGCCTCCACCGTGGTTCGGATTCCACGTTAAACTGTAGGTCCTTCATTTCATATCACAATCATCCTACCATTACACATTAGCGTAAGTGCGTATAACCCGAACGGGTAGTAAGACGTGGTGCTAATAATAATAATAATAATAATAATAATAATCTAACTCCAAAATGATTTCTTTACCCAGGTAAAAACCTTGGTTAAAGCCTCTGTGTTCGGAAGTGAATGTTGTCCTCGGTTGTACTGCGAATAGTGTGATGTAAACAAGACCACGTGACATCGGTTTACGTGCCTCTCCGCCCGAACCGCCTAGCAGGTGTGACGTCACGTCCTAGTTTCGTTTCCTGGCACATTCCCTGCGAGTTTCGGCTTGTCCTCAAGTAACCAACAACATTTTGTTCATGAAAATATCCAACAACTCGTTATTACTGTCTTTCAGATCACTGACTGGGGCGGTATAGACCACCGGGCGCCATCAAAATGGGTAAGGGTGGCAACGCTTTTTCTTTTGGGCATAGGGTGAGCTGGTGGTCTAGGGGTAAGGTGTCGAACTTCTGTGCTGGGGGTCCGCGGTTCAATCCTCGGTCCTAGCACAGATTTGTCTGATTGCCCAAGCCCTTCCTTCACCTCTGACAAGACGTATATTAATCACAACTTGTGAATGTAGGGAATGTCAGGCCTCCACCGTGGTTCGGATCACACGTTAAACTGTAGGTCCTCCATTTCATCTCACAATCACCCTACCATTACACATTAGCGTAAGTGCGTATAAACCGAACGGGTAGTAAGACGTGGTGCTAATAATAATAATAATTATTATATTAATAATTATCCTTTGGGTTTAAAACTATTGCATACACCGCTTTGATTGAAGGCACTTAGGAGGTAGTCTAGTTTGTTGACTCCCATAATGAAAATCTCTAGATTTTTTAAAAATTATTGTTTGAATTATTTAATGTGTACGTTCTGAACTGACTGATTATATCAGCACATGAATTATAAACCAACTTGAATCTAAAACACACACAGCATCAATCGAAGGCCGTTAGTTCATTTCTATGAAAATCACATTTCACTAAAGATTATTTTTTCAGTTATGCCAGTAATCGAACCCTGAAAACTCTTTTTCTATTAAAGATGCTGAGGGGAAAGCTTTAAATAGTAATTTAGAAGAGGGTGGGACTTCTTTTCTTTTAACCAAAAAATACCTCTATATTGTTTTAAAGGTATTTGTGTCTAAATAACCTCCCAACCCTACGTTCCCCTTACAATTTAACTTCCCCTAAAAATAACAAAAAATTCCCTACGGTAGCTACAGTATCAGGATGGGGGCTGTAGTCCAGGGGCGGATCCAGATCATTTTCATAGGGGGGGGGGCATGATTATAAATAACTTAGTTAACTTACAATGTTAAATTTCTGTTTAAAGCCATTGAATAGTTTATCATTCATATTTGATCTTATTCAGGTTTTAAACCGTGATCATCCTTTCAAATTTTTTTAAAATCAGATAGTTTTTATAAACTATTTAGAGGCCCTCCTTTAACAATTTTTTGAAAAAATGGTTCACTATAGAAACTGTTAGTAATCTTCGCCTTCATTTTTTTTTTAATTAGAGTCTTTTATAAGCCATTTAAAGTGTTCCTCACCTAGAAAGTTTGAAATTTGGATGCCCCTAGAAGCTATTTAGAGTGATCCTCCACTTAATTTTTTACGATAATTAGATACCTCTAGAAGATAATCTTTGAAGTGGTCTTCCACCGACCACATTTTGAATTATTTCAGAAATTTCAGAATTTAATAACTGTCCTCCCCTAAACATTTTTGAAATTTGTATGACCTTGGAAGCTATTTAGAGCTTTCCTCCTCTGACTTTTTGTGCCAGTTATATGCCTTTAGTCTAGTAGTTATTTGAAGCGGTCTTCTCCGGCAAATTTTTGACAATAGAACGTATCTAGAAGTCATTTGGAGTTTAATTTAAGGCCATCTTTCAGCTTCATATTCGATAATATCAGAGGATTTGAAATATATCTAAGGGGGGAATTTATTCCAGGGAAGGGCAAATTACAAATTATTTCCATGGGACAAGAGTCCTCCACAGTTCCACAGCTCTTGGTGTCCACACATATTCACTTTGTTTTTCGTATTCACAGGGAGGTCAACTAAACCTTTGACCTAAGCCTTTAAATCTGTGCCGGGACCAAGTATTGAACCCCGGAACCCCAGCACATAAGTCTGACACCTTACCCCTAGACCATCAAGTCACCCAAGATATATAATTGATAATTTCATCACTTACTATAGACTTAAAAACAACTCCTGATAAAATTATCTGATTTTTTTTAGGTGTTTAACGTGCACTTTCTGAATCGATTGATTATATCAGCACGTAAGAATTTTATATGAGCGAGAGTGAAAGAGCTTACCAATATTCCCGGGAATATTATTTTCACATACCTTCCAGGTTTTTTACATAACCCAATCAACATGGGACCGAAAGCTCTACTTCCCCTCCGAAGGAAGTTCTGTTATGGATTTTTATCGCTAAAGAGAAACTCATTGACCTTGGTTTGGTATGAACCCACGAATGTCGGGTCTTGAGACGAGTACTTTACTCCAAGACCACCAAGGTCAACAACTTATTAACTAATTACTTTCATTATTTATATACAAATTGTATATTTGTTTTGTTAGTAGAATATTTAAATTAAACTTCCCCCTTTTCCCCCCAAAAAAGTTTAGGATTAATCTTACAAAAATATTTTATGAAATATGCATGCACACACACGTTCACCTTTCATATAGCAACTTATCACTTTAAATTATATTTTATACATATTTTTATTAATCAAATAAATACATATTAAAATGCAATCATGACGTTTTTAAATAAATATTTGTATTTGAATTCTTTTCATATATTGACAAAAGGGTTCCCTTTAATTTTCCTCCATGATACCATGAGGGCCGTATTTGGCCCATGGACCGCCAGTTGGAGCACACTGCTTTGGGCGAATCAGGGGTGTTAATATCGGCGTGACCTACTGTATGTTGGAATTGATCCCGACACACCTTTCACAACACATAATCGTTGACGGGCCTTGGACCGGTCGTTGAACCCACAAGAATAGCGCTGATAGCTGCTCATTGCGAGGGCTAAGCGCTTTCACGTACATAGTTGGCCCACCACATTATCCTAATATTTTAAAATTCATACTGTCGTTTGTGCTCATATGTGGACGAAATTCAGCATTTGTGATATTAAATTAATCAAATTATAACGACCCACTTCGGTGGCTGAACGTTTTAAGTTAATACTCTCACAATAGACTAGACTGGCAATGGTGGGGGATCGGTGTTCGATCTCAGTCGGGTGTACTGTGATGTTTTTTTTCCTAAATGATTTCTACATTTTCTTTCTCCACGCAAACGTGGGTATATTTCCTCTAAATAATATGAGTAAAAATTTAGTGAAAAAAAAGGGGGGGGGGAATGTAGCTGAAGTTAATTTGACAGTGGGGAGTCGATCTCGGTGGTCATGACGTACGGTGCTCATCACAGGACCAGATGTTCGTGGGTTCAAACACAACCGAGGCCGATTGATTATTCTTGAGCGATAAAAATCTGTAGCACAACTTCCTTTGGAGGGGAAGTTGGTCCCGTATGAGTGTGGCTTGTAAAAGAACCCCGGAAGGCGTGTGAAAATAATGTTCCCGGGAATATTGGTAAACTCTTTCACTTTTTCTCGTAGGAATATCGTGGGCTGATATAATCAATCTGTTCAGAAAGTGAACTTTTAAATATCTCAAATAAATAAAATAAATATATAGTGGTGAAGGGTGTACAAGGGTAATTACGGTGTACGGACTTAAACATACACACATACACGCATTGCTTATTAAAGATGACTATATAATAAGGAGTGGTGGATCCAGAATAAAATGACTGGTGGGGATACCATGATACAAATCATTATTTTGATACCCTAAATCGTTTTAAAAAAAATATCATATTTTAAGTAGTGTTAAAATTAATTTTAATAAAAGATGCATAAAGCAAGGTTATATAAAAGAGTTTGTGAATTGGCTTATAAATAATTAATTATCACAGTATAAATGATAAGAAGCATTTTGTTTTTATACACGTTAACATAAATTTTAATTCAAGTTATCGCGAAAGTTTAAAAACAAATATATTTAAAACCTCTTTCAAGGATTACCTCGATATTTTCATTCATATTGAACATGGCCAAATAATTTAACAATGGGTCAGAGAAAGAGTATTCTCAAGTAGGTTTTATATAAGTCTTAAGTCCGTCGAACTAAAATATCGTTCAGCTGTTTATTATTATATATTAGCACCGCGTCTTAATACCCGTTCGGTTATACGCACTTACGCTAATATGTAATGGTAGGGTGATTGTGAGATGAAAAGAAGGACCTACATTTTAACGTGAATCCGAACCACGGTGGAGACCTGGTATTCCCCACATTCACAAGAATTCTTGTCAGAGGTGAAGGAAGGGTTTGGAAATCAGATAAATTTGTGCCGGGACCGAGGATTGAACCCCGGCCGCCAGCACAGAAGTCTGACACCTTACCCCTAGACCACCAGGTCACCTCGTTCAGCTGTTAAAGTTATAAATGAACTCACACAAAGTGTGTTCAATAAGCACTCAATGTTTGGAAATAAAGACGTAAGATATGTAAGCTTACATTGGCGCATAGCCTTGTTTAGGTTTCTGTATAAAGAATTATTCCTTCCATAATTTAAAATTGCAATAATGTATAGTAGATGGAAAAAAACAGATTCATGAGTTTTTGCTGCATCGTATATCTCTTCATTAGTTAGCAATTATTTTTGTCATAGGGAATTTAAATGATTGCTGTCTTATCATTTACGAAAATAAACAGGGGTCACGTGACCCAGTGCCCCTGAATTGAATCCGTCATTGCATGTAATTATAACAAACAACGGTAAAGTTTATTTTATTTATTAAAGGTATTTAACGTGCACTTTCTGAACCGATTGATTATGTTAGAACACGAGAATTTTCTATGAGTGAGACCGAAAGGACTTACCAATTTTTACGGGAAAGGTATTTTTCACATACCTTCCAGAGTTCTTTTACATGTCACAATCAACACGGGATGGACGGCTTTTCTTCCTCTCCGAAGGAAGTTGTGCTACGGATTTTTATTGCTGGAATATATATGGGCCCCACCTGGGTTAGAACCAGTGGACATTGGACCCTGAGTTGAGAACCTTACCCCAATACCACCAAGGTCGATAATCTAAGTATAAGTTTATTATTATTATTATTATTATTATTATTATTATTATTAGCACCGCGTCTTACTACCCGTTCAAATTATACGTACTTACGCTAATTGGGGAGATGAAATGGAGGACCTACAGTTTAACGAGGGATCCGAACACGGTGGAGGCCTGGTATTCCCCACATTCACAATTGTGATTAATACACGTCCTGTCAGAGATGAAGGAAGGGTTTGGTAATCAGATAAGTCTGTGCCGGGACCGAGGATTGAACCCCGGACCCCAGCACAGAAGTCCGTAAGTATAAGTTATTGATAATTGAAAATTAATAACCAAAATACATCGATGATATAAACATCGATATTTTGACAATATCGTTGCTTGTTTCCCATGACCATGGTTACACAGATCAAGATGTCAACAATCTCACGATAGATTGGAATGCCGGTGTTGGAGAAGAGAGTTCAGGGTTTGAATCTCAGCTGAGTGTCTTGATGTGGTTGTTCACTATTTGTGTTTTATCAATGTGGTAACATTTACCCTCTCCCCTTGCTAGGGTTGGTACATATAACTTAACTTACCCCCAAGAGACTAAGAGTAGTATTTACTGTCATTAATACCCACTTCAGTGGCCACAGGGTCTAAGGCGTAAACTATTGCAGTAGAATTAGACTGACGGAGAGATCGGGGCTCAAATACTAGTTGGCAGTACAGAGTTATTTTCTAAATGGGGTTTTTTCCTCTCTCCCCCACGAATGCGAGTACTCCTCCTTTAAATTCAAGCCTTCCTCATCTCTAACGCATCAGTTTAATTCGTACATATTCATACAACCTGAACGTTATAGAGTCGTTGTGATAAAAAAAATAAAAAATCATGCAACTGAAAAACCTGATCTTTAGAAGTTGAGTTACTAGATCTACTTCCATGTATTCACACGCCAAACCATGGCTTTTGGAGCTTTCTCTTTTAACAGAAAGTGTAAAATTTGACGGATGTCACCACATTGTATTCATGTGGTCCGACACCTTATCTTGGCTATAATAGCCCCGTGACTTCTTTGGTGCTGACTGACAGCTGACAGTCAACATTTAGTTATATACCTAAATTTTGATGGTCAGAATTGACAGATGCTAAACATATGTTTTTGCAGATTATATGGTTCGGCGTAGGGATACATAATTTGTTCTGGTAGTTTTTCAAAACTGTGAGCTGTCAGTCAGCACCAAAGAAGCCATGGGGCTACTGTAGAAGAGTCTGCCTATTTAGCTAAAGATAATTGGGGTTTGAATCCTGGGATGTAGGAAAAAATATCTAATCGGTAAAATTATGGCTTCCCTTTTACAGTGATAAATTAAAGACTTGGGGACTGGGGACTGTGTCTGTTATAGAATTAAGTTAGTTTGTAAGTCGTGTTATGATATAATCAGTCAATTTTGAAAGTGCACGTAAAACACTCTAATTAAAAACAATCTTATGTTTCATTTTAACTTAAAACATTCCGGTGACCGCATGGACTAAGGTGCTACTCTCACAGTAGACTTGACTGTCGATGAAGGGGAGATCGACGTTTTAATCTCGGTCAGATGTACAGAGGGTGGTTTTTCCCAAGATAGTTTTTTCAATTCTTTCCCTCCACACAAAATACGGGTTTACTTCCTCTAAATATAGTCTTCCTAATTCCTAAAAACATTAACGTAATAAATAAATAAGCGTACTACCCGAACGGTTAGTAAGATGTGATGCTATATATATTTATATACCTACAAGGCGTTATTATGACGACTATCATATACGTATATGAAGCGAACCATGGATTTTCTTTGTGGTAGGGGGCCAATTATACTCTGAAAGAAATATAAATGTTAATAAAAGTCTAAAGAAAAGTCAAGTAACGAACTCTATTATAATCTGTCTTTGCTTTTGGTTCATGGAAATAATAATAAATAATTGAATATTCTACTCTCTAGAACCTCTTTGATTTTCATCTCCTCTTTCACGTATTTGTCGTACTTTGCAGCAGGTGTGTATGAAAGGGCCCCAATTTCGACCGCCTGATTTATTGCGACGGGGCTCTCAAAATGTCATTGATGGCTTCAAACCCGCTCGCTGTTCGCAATAAAAGCCTTTCTCCTAAAACGTTCCCACATCGCCCATCAAACGTGGCGACGTCACGTAAAACACTTTAACGCGAAACAAACATAATCTGCAGTGTTTTGTCATACGTCCCACGCTGTGATAATGAAAGCGAGATTATTCTATAAACTTTAAAAAGTGAAGCCATTCTACATTTTCCATCTTCTCTCTCTTTTTTTTTATATATATATATTATAAGCTCGTAGAAGGGGAAAGGGAGGTCATTTTCTAGGTTAAACACGTGATACGTTTGTTATGATCCGAAACTTCCCCCCCTCCTTCCCCCCGCCATAGCGTAGTTTTAAACCCTTCAAAACCCGAACGCCGGTGGCTGGCCAATCAGGTCACGAGTAGCGGCGCAGACCCTCTCTGACCGACCTACGCTCGTCCTAGCGGCGAAACACTGAACCTCTCGTGGCTTGGAGCTTTAGTTTGGGCTTAGTCTTAAAATGGTAGATAGGCGAGAGGCATCGTGATTTTGTTCACAGTTAGGAAGCGGATTCGAAGCAGTTAACATGGTTTTAGGAAGATGATTGTGGATTAGCTTTGTATTGGAGAAGGGACGACTCATCCAAGAGTGTGTTTAGAAATAAAGTTGCTTTTTTTATATATATATATTTCTCTCTTGGGGGATATTTGAGCTAAAAAATTATTATTTCCTATTTTGGGAAAATTATGAGTGAAATATTTTTTTCTCATATTTGAAAGTTTCGAAAAGTTTGATTTATTTTAAATCTGAAAGAACAAACTCTCTTATATTTACAATGGAATATATAAAAGGATATCTTTCTTGATGATAGATTTGTTTTAGATAAGTTACCTTATTCTTCTTGCGAATGTTTTAAGATAATATGAAATTATTCTGTGTTTACAAGAACTTCATTGATGAATCTATAGACACTTTCCGTTTTTGTTTATTCTCCCCGCCTTTGTTGAAGATAAGACTCGACACAGACGTGTTTATTCCAAGTTTGTAACGTGTATGTGTGTGTATGTGTGATTTCGTAACTTGAAAACACTGCATTAACAAAGATTTTATGTTGAACTGTACCTATTTGGTTTTTCTAGTTTGTGTGCAAACAAATTGACTCATTGCGTTTTTTGAGCTGTATTAGCTAATTTGTATTTAATCGTCGACTTAATTATATTTTAAGAAACGGTTTTACTTTTTTTTTATATTGAACTCTATATTTTTCTATTGACTTATATCAATACAGCGAATTACGTCGATTACATGTTTCAAACTTTTTTTTTAAGCTACTAAGTGTATAAGAAACACTGCTCACTCTGTAGTTTATGAAAATTTCCATTGGAGGTTGGACTTAGTGGACAGTTTATTTAGGACAACACTCAATTTGTACCAAAAATAGATCACAACAAAACTTCGTCAGATACCGCGATTTTGAGACTTTTTTTTTTACGAAGATATATTTCTCACTGGAACGTAATTCAAGAGTAAAGATGGTGCCCGTGTTGAAGTGTTCCGACATTTGACTGGTAATATCAACCAATAAACATCCTCTAACATTACAGTGCTGAGACCGGTGTGTGTGTGTGTGTGTGTGTGCGGTCGGTTCAGTGCTAACCTTGGAATCGCGGCGTGCGCATCACAACTAGGTCATTCGCACGCTCAATCCCGCGCCGCCCTTCTGTCACGTGACCTCCCTCTTACGCAAAAAGAGAGAGAGAAAGGTGATGGCGCCGCGACGCGGCCACCACGGCCATGGTCACGGTCATGAGGTTCAAGTTCAAGGCTACCACGTGGACAACAACAACGACGCCGGCGTCGCCGTAGACAACCACCACCACCAGCAGCAACAGCCTCATAACCGCAACCGCCACCACCACCACAACGGGAACATGGTCCGTTGCTGCGTCCCGACGGGAGAGTGTCTCAGGGAGCCTCGGAGACCCCTCAGATCGACCTGTCTGACCTCCACGACGTCGTCAAGATCCTCTGTAACAACGATCACTGTACAGTGGGGCAGTACATGCACCGGGAGTGTTTTGAGCAGTGGGAGCAGACAGTGCTGACCTACCTTAAGACATGCGGGCGCGCCCGGTCCTGGTCAGAGCGTCAGCGCCACCAGAACCTCTGGACGAAGAAGGGTTACGACCTCGCTTTCAAAGCTTGCGGTTGCCTCTGTGGACGCGGGCATCTGAAGAAGGATCTTGACTGGACGCCACCACCCTCGCTGGCGCAGGGCGTCGGTGCCGCCCCCGGTGATGATAACAACAACCAGCCGGGTGGTGCGGCTCCAGTCGACGCAGGGAAGAAGAAGAAACGGCGCAACCGACAGAACACGAGGCCGGTGTTGGCCGTGTCGGCGCACCCAGGCCACCACAACAATAACAATGGCAACAAGACGGAGGCGCAGTTGATAGGCGTCGCGGGGGACGCCGCCAGAGGCAGAGCTGGATCCTTGTCTTCGTCCAATGGGTCGGCGTCGCCTCCTGTGACGAGCGAAGCGAGTGCTGCTAGTGTTTCACCGGCGCACAGTGGCGCCGCCGGCAAGAAGAAGAGTAAAAACGAGTTCTTCTCGGACAGGTCCAAGTGAGTAGATCCGACATTTCTTTACTACCCTCGATACAGTCCAATTTTAATAGGAAGAATCTTTTTGACGATACAAACACACGTTGTTTTTTGCATTCCACATTGATAACATTTGACTATTATATTAATTATTAGTTGATAGGTAAGCCTATCTTTGCAGCTCACATGCTCTGGCGTATGAATACGTTTAAATTAATCCAGTAACTTTTTTTAGCTATCAAATGAGGCCCTTCCTTTTAAAATTGGATTGAGTTAAAACGTGTTCTTGTTACTGGGAACGAAACACCGTGATTGGTCGACGAGTTTCTCTCTAGTTGTACCCTAAACTTGTGAATGTGGGGAATGCCAGGCCTCCCCCGTCGTTCGGATCCCACGTTAAACTGTAGGTCCTCCCATTTTATCTCGCAATCACCCTACCATTACACATTAGCGTAAGTGCGTATAACCCGAACGGGTAGTAAGACGCGGTGCTAATAATAATAAATAATAATAATAATAATATATAATAATAATAATAGTTGTACCCTGCTCTTTAATTTTTCTTATGTCAAGTCTAAAGATGGCGTAACGGACCGTTAAAGCGCAAACGTGTCATTTTCACTATTCATTGGCTTAGTTTGCAATATAATTTAAAGTAAGAAACATTACTATGCAAAAGTGTTTGTCATGGTGTTATCTATAAACAATAAAAAGACTGCATTTTTTTTAGGAAAGGTACAGTAGCCCCACGGCTTATTTGGTGCTGACTGACATCTCACAGCTGACAGCTAAGAGCTTTGAAAAGTTACCAGACTAAATTATGTATCCCTACGCCGAACCATAAGATCTGCAAAAACATGTGTTTAGCAGCTGTCACTTTTGAAAGTCAAAATTTAGATATTATACCTAAATGTTGACTGTCAGAAGTCGGCTGTGAGCTGTCAGTCAGCACCAAAGAAGCCATTGGGCTACTGTAGGTAACCTTTGTTTACCCTGTAAGGTAACAAACCTAAGATGCCTGGTTTCATTCTGGTGAAAGTTTTACGAGACTATATTGTGTAATCCATGGTACCTTTCAGAGAAAATGAAGGCGTACCTGAATTTGCGTGTAAGGTGAGTGGAAAACGATTTAGGGTTAAAAAAAACTTTTCAGTAAAATCATTCGGGTATTCGAACAATGACCTCTTTTTCCCTCGCCAATAAATCGGACTAGACCAACAAATCGCTAAATACGAGACTGAAGTTTAGTCCTCATGCCCACCGACAAATGTTGGTTTAAATCAAACTAAATAAGTTTTGGCGTCTGAAACTCCACACTTAAATGTAATTACAAGAACTACTTCTATAGATGTTTGCCATTTGACAAATAGTTTCAGTTTTTACAGCCACAAGCCAAGTTTATTGCTTACAGTGAAGATTTTTCAGTTTTGGTTCCTCTTGAATATGTTTTTTTATTTGTATTCTCAATATAAGGTAATTGTGTGGAGAAGCAATATGTGGCAACGTCGCACAGTCCTGCCGAAACCAGGATTGTCACTTAGTATACTCTTATCTGGAACTAACAACTGCCGGTCGAAACTCGTTCTAGGATAAAATAGATAGCTTAACTTGTGTACAGTGTCCTTTTTTTTTATTTAAAGATTTCAAAGGCAGCCATTATAAAACTATTTATGGTAGCTAAATAAGACTTATCAGTATACCCTTGTGAAACTTTCGCACATTCAACCTTCCCCCAGCCCTTCCCCCTAAAAACATTTAGTATTTTGTTGGCTTCTTTAAATTAAATCCTCAGCGAAGTGTATAAACAAAATAGCAAAAGAGTTTATTTTCAGTAATTGATACAAAAATATTGTTAGTTTTTCTTTAACTTAAATTTTAAACCAACATGTTTTAACGTAAACTGAGTAAGCTATGTCAGAAGTCGGTAAAAAAAAAAATCCTATCCACTGATACCTTATTCATAGCTGTAGGTTTTGTATTAGTTGAGAAAAAGGGTTGTTGACAACAGAAATATTGTATAGGATAGTCCATCCTTTTGTAATAAATAAGGCCTTTGAAATAAAGCGATTTACATAAATAAAGGATTAAGTATGAACTAGCCTACACACAGTCAGAATTAGTTAAAAATATTCGTCTATGATTATGATGATGAACAGTGCCACCACATTTTAGATTAAAACCTTTCGTCTATTCTTTATCACCAAATATTTATTCCACTCATAAATTTCAACTGGTAATCATTTATTTTACAAATAATGGACATAGGTGATCTTATTTCGGGGATAAATAATACTTTGGCTCGAGGCCAAGTATGAAATTATCTTCTATTATAATATTATAGACATACCCCAGTTTTATTAAGAATGGACATAAAATGACATATAAAATGTTGATAGAACTACTTTCACTTGGTGGTCAAAGGGTAAGGTGTCAGCCCTCTGTGTTGTGGGTCTGGGGTTCAATCCTCGGTCCCGGCACAGATTTATCTGATTACCAAACCCTTCCTTCACCTCTGACAAGACGTGTATTAATCACAACTTGTGAATGTGTGGAATGCCAGGCCTCCACCGTGGTTCGGATCCCACGTTAAACTGTAGGTCCTCCATTTCATCTCACAATCACCCTACCATTACACATTAGCGTAAGTGCGTATAACCCGAAGGGTAGTAAGAGCAGTGTTATAACACTTTAACATATTAGTGTAAGTCAATTGATATTCGCTGTCACTTATGATAACATTACTGCTAATATAAAATAACACTACAAAATTGTAAAATGTTAACAAAAAGTTATGGTTATATATTTTTTTAAATACCGCTTTAGTGTCCGGTTGGTCTCTGGCGTCTCTCTCGTGTTAGACTGGCCTGCTGAAGAAGAGGAGATAGTGGTTCAAATCCCGGTTGGGTCTACTGAGGGTGATTTTCCCTAAAATGGTTTCCCACTCTCCTTCCACGCAAATGTGGGTAAACTACCTCTAAAATGCTTCCTTCCTCATACCTATCCCGTGTGTGCGCTCCTGATGCAAGTAGATGTAGTGTACAAATTCATTCACGAAAGAAAGTTAGAAGGTTGAAGGGTAAAGAGTATGCGAATTTTTTTTAGACACCAATTTCACACACATGTTGATACAAACAGCAGTCGTTTTTATTGCTTCATTTGAGGACGATAATTTTATAGATTGCTGCGAACAACATATCATTTGACATGGTTAATGAGTTCAAATATTCAGGAACAATTTGAACTAGCAATAACGATATTAGAGTAGAAATTAGGAAAAATACAGACGGGAAATGAATGCTATTACTCGGTCAGTAAGTTGTTTACAACTCGTGTCCTTTCAAGGAATATAACACATGGACTATAAAAACAATTTTAGCGATTATTCTCTATGGGTGATAAACGTGGCCTCTAACTTTACATGACGAAACAATTTTTAGGGTGTTTGAAAACAAGGCGCTTAAGAATATATTTAGTCCGAAAAAGGATGAGGATATTGGGGAGAGCAGGAGGCTAAGTAATGAGGAGTTATGTACTCTATACTCATCACAAGACATTGTTAGGATAAACATTTCTCGTAAATTACGGGGACGGGACATGAGCGTGAGCCGCGCGTGCCATGCCGTGTTCAGGGTATTGGCCGGTAAACCTAATGGGAAGACCTAGACGCAGATGGGAGAATAACATTATAATGGACCTGAAAGAGGTAGGTTGTAATGAGGTGGACTGGATAGAACTAACTCAAGATAGGGTGTAATGAGATGGCAAGGGACAGTTTCATAGTCAGACCTAGTAATCTCAAGTGTGGTTAGATACAATACAAGACGACTGCCTAGACAAGAATGGAATGGGCCAGTTAGACTAGATTTGCACTGGCAGGGAGATAAGGGTTCTAAACCTGGTCGGTGGTTTTTTTTTCAAAAATGTCTTTCAATACAAATGTGGGTACACCTCCTTAAACATTGGTTTTACACACAAGTTATTATTGCTATTGACTTCACAGAAAAAGGACGCAATGTAATCCAACTTCAGGGCCGAAACGGGAAAATATTGTATTTCGGGTCACGCTCAAAAAAGTTTGGGAAACGATGGGCTGTAATGCCTCTATGGAGGAAATGTTAAAAAAAAAAAAAAACATGGAATATTAAACATAGTTTTTAGAACGTAGTCAGGTACTAAATATTTAAGAAAACTCGCTCATCAAAGTAATTTTATTACACAATTTGGAAAAAAATAATACTCTGTGAATTTCAGATGAACAAATTTAGACCGGGTTCCTAATAATAACCTTAAAATTAATAAATAATTTATTTTAGAATAACAAGGAAACATTCGAAATCCATAAAGAAGATTTCGAGAAGCAAGGAAGAACAAGGTTACTACTACTTCTCATTAGTGGACTTTATAAAGAAAGGAATATCTGTTATAATTAGACCTGTAGTAAGTAAAATGTTCAAAACATTAACGTTGACTACCAATCGGTAGCAACACGATTGAATTTGAATACTTTTCATTAGAATATACTCTCCGACTCCTGTATTTTTCTATTGTATGACTTCAACTCTTTTATGTTTCTACTCTCCGATTAATCTCTTTTTCTTCTCTATGTTACTATTATTATTATTAGCACCGCGTCTTACTACCCGTTCGGGTTATACGCACTTACACTAATGTGTAATGGTAGGGTGATTGTGAGATGAAATGAAGGACCTACAGCTTAGCGTGAGATCCGAACCACGGTGGAGGCCTGGCATTTCTTCTCTATGACTCATCTCTTTTTTTAACTCTTTGAATCATCTATTTCTCTACTGTCGACTCCACTATTTTCCTATTCTCTAATTCCTTTTTTTTTTACTGTGACTCTTCTATTTTTCTACCCTCCAACTCATCTATTTTTTACTGTAACACTGTGACTCCTCTATTTTTCTACTGTCCGACTTAATCGCCAACTATACCCAAAACTGCTTCCGACTCAAGACTCCACGACCCTGCTTAATAATATTATATTCTCTAGTTTTAATTCGATAATTACCATAATTAGGCCATATATATCCATGCTGTGCCCCACCTAACCCCCCCCCCCCCCCACGCCTCCACCCCCTCATGTCTCACAGTTCGAGAAACTCTGTCTTATGTGATATTTGGTTCGAGATCCGGGTGTGGAAGCGTCTGAAACTATTATGTTCTTAATTAGGACTTCCTGTCTTTTAATCAAATGATTCATTCCAGTATCAAACAATAGTTCATTGTTTAGCTGGGAAAACACACTTAAAGAGATCATGGCAACACTTTCGATATCACGAATAAACTTAATAGTAAGGAATGCACCTCTAGTGTACAGAATAGATATTAGTTCGCAAGCGTTTATTGCAACACATCTAAGACTCTGGAAACCAAACATGAGTGAGTCTCCCAGGAATGGTTGTCAGCCGTCTCTGGAGCTGGACACACTCGGCTATGACCAAGCTTAGTATTTTTCTTAAATCACACACGCGCGCGCGCGCAGGCTGGATACTCACAACCAGGAACTGTGATAATTTCATCGACCACTGATACATTTAGGAGTCAAGGAATAACACTAACCACTGAAAACATTTAGGAGTCTAGGAATACACTAACCACTGAATTGAGCAGAATCACTAGCATGATCATTTAGGCTCTAGGAATAACACTAGCCACTGATAAATTTAGGAGTCTAGGAATATCACTAGCCACTGATACAATTTAGGGTCAAGGAATATCACTAGTCACTGATAAATTTAGGAGTCTAGGAATATCACTATCCACTGATATTATTTAGGAGTCTAGGAATATCACTACCACTGATATATAGGATCTAGGAATTCACTATCATATATTTAGGACTCTAGGAATAACACATAACCACTGATATATATTTAGGAGTCTAGGAATAACACTAACCACTGATATATTTAGGACTCTAGGAATAACAATAACCACTGATATATATTTAGGAGTCTAGGAATAACACTAACCACTGATATATTTAGGACTCTAGGAATAATACTGACCACTGATACATTTAGGCGTCAAGGAATAACACTAACCACTAATAAATTTAGGACTCTAGGAATATCACTAACTACTAATACATTTAGGAATATAAATAGCCACTGAAAAATTTAGGAATATAAATAACCACTAAAACATTTAATATTCTAGTAATTTCATTGACGATAGTTCATCATGAACAAGTCAAGACGCTGGTCACAAAGCCATTTAGGACCTCAAAGAACTTTTCCATTCACGGTTATATCTGTTATAGGTCAGGATCATTTCACTTAACGATTTCACTTATAGTGAACACATCATGGAAAAGCATGGAAATTTAACTTGCTCTCAAGATTTCAAGATTTAAAACAAAAACATGAATGTGGTTTCACAAATCTGATAAATCGTTTTAAAATATTAAGTGCAAAAGCCATCACTTGGTGAGTATTTAATTTTTTTTAAACATATATACATAGTACATACTTAAATTACTCCGTTCCCGTGGACAAGAAACTGTGAATATAGCTAAAAAACAACTGGGCCTAATCCATCCTCACTAAATTTCTCCAAACTTCCCTATCCTTGCAAAAGACCTTCACTTCAACAATATCCATACACAGAGTCAAACATTTTCTTTTATTCTTAAAACTCTTAATGTTTCTCTTTTTCACAAATTTAGCCACGTCTTATATGACCTAACTCTTCCATAATATATTTGCTTTGTGACACAATCCACACTCATCCTCTCAATATACCCAAACCAACGCAAGAAGAGTCTTTCACATTGCGCTTTTGAATTCCCTTTCAAACCGCACTCCTTCAGCACCCAATAGTTATCGAATCTGTTTATACGAGTTTTTCCACATACATTTCCAACCGCATTCACCTTGCTCTTGTGTTTTACCTAACAAATCCACGATTCATATTTATAAAACAATGTTGGTGTTAACACTCTTTTATATACTACCATCTTTACCTCTTTGATACTCCTTCATTCTTTGCAATAGTCCACATACATTCAACTACTCTCCGAGATGCATTCACCGGTCTGTCAATTTCACAATTTTATCCTTCCCTTTTTTGCAAAACGTTCTTCACAAATACTAAATCATTCACATGTTCTAACAGTGATCCTTTTATACTAGACTGGAAAATAATTTCCTGATCAGTCCTTATCAAAAACTATCATCTTAGTTTTGGATACATTAATATTTAACAATACATGACAGTTATTAGTAATTTGTGTTTACAGATCCAAGTATTAATAGTACAAAGCTTATACAACATTCAACCTGTGTTTTAACCTGCTGGATAATATATCAAAATATGTTTGTAAAATAGTAGTCCAACTTTATAATTTAAGGTTTAGTGGACCATTTTACCACGAGTAGACTATTTTCAATATCGTTTGTTATTCATTTTAAAAGAAGGGATATTGACTACACATAATTATTGTTTGAATTAGTGGTACCTATAATAATTTTAAAGAATATTAAATTCAAACAAAATGTTTCACATTAAATAAAATTCCTTGTATAGAGAGATTTGCTCTCGGTAATATACTCTCGTTTAAAATTTAAATAACGAGGCATTTTATTTCAGCGTCAGATTATTAAACAATATAATACGATACTAACTTACATGGTCGGATTAAAAATCTATTTTTAAATATTAAAAATGTAATATGAAGACTCATCTGTTGAAGTGTGTCCATAGGGTACAGCAAAAAAAATTCAATATAACTAATTTTCTAATTTTTTTTTATAGATATCGAAAACTAATCATTTAAACACTCAAAATAAATTACATCTTCATTGTAAAGTTCACTGTATGTCCCTTCTCAATACACTGTTTTATTAAAATATGTTCTCTTTACAGATGACACTTTGTTTATTAAACATGGATGCCACTTTTTATATATATATATAATATTTTCAGTCTGTGATGAGATAACCTCTAATTAGTAGAATATAAATATTGACCTGACCTTGAAAGTATGTGTGTTAGTGTGTCTGATAAAATGTGGCTTTGTTTCCATTCTATTTTTAAATCTACAACAAAAGACAATACCATTCTAAACCCTATATACGTTAGCAGAGGTGTTGACACCTGGCAGGAAATTATTTATTGTAAACTTTGGTTGAAAGTGATCAATGTCATCCTGTTCGGAAATAATTATTACTTGCTCAGTAATACTATATTATCAATAAAAGGTGCTATAAAATTATTCTAAAAGTACTTCTCTAAGAATTACGATTTAAGTTAACGCATTGAAAGAACAAGATATATTAATAAATACTCTTTTTACTTTCTCGCTATATTACAGGTAGAGAAAGTATTATGATTGTAAAAAAAAAATCGAGCTCGAGACTTTTATGAATTTCCGTCTGTCTGTCTGTACCTCGGACTAGAGCCTAAACGATTTTACGGATCTGGCTTAAACTTAGTATCTTGGGTTTTCCCTAGGGGTTTTTGGAATTTGATATTTAACCCTAAAATTAAGGGTAGCTTAATGAAGGTAAAAAAGAGAAAAAAACAATTTTCTAAACATTGATCAATATTATAAACAAAATGGCTACTCTAATTTTTTCGGCAAAATGATTTTAAGGGTTCCGGTTCAATGCGTAGATTCTCATTTTATTTTATCACATCTCCAAAACTCTTTGAGATATGAAATTACTTCTCATCGCAAATATGTTGGTATATCTATACTTATAAAATAACATGTCCTGACTGACTGATTCATCATCGCCGAGCGCAAACTATCAAGGCTACAAGCATGAAATTCGGACTGTATATTCATTTTGTTATGTAGGCACCCACTAAGAAAGGATTTTAGAAAATTCCACCCCAAAGGGGTCAAAATAGGGGATGATAATAAGTATGAAAGTCCGTCATTTTGAAAGTTACACAAACAAAATTTTGTATTTCGGTTATTGACATAAAACAAATAAATACATGTTTCAGGAATTTTGGAAATTTTATTTAATAAGGGATGAAAAAGGGGGTGAAAGTTTGTATCGGACTTGCATTATTTTTGATCAGAGGTCAAGTTATTGTCATCAACGTAACGTAATATTTTAAATTAATCTGTAAATACATATGTATATTTTCGTATTTGTATATAATCAACTTCCACGCGAGCAAAGCCGCGGGCAACAGCTATCTAGTGTATAATAAAAAACTTTTATTCTAAACATAGTTTTGTAAAACCAATATTTTTTATGTTAAATGAAAAAATATATATTTTCTAACTTTCGAACACCAAACAAAGGTCAAGTATTAAGACCGTAAAAAAAGTCTAACCCGAGATATTGATGGATGTCAACGTTTCATGACTCCCCCCCCCCCCCCCAGAGCCCTAAAAAGTGGTTTTTGCAATGCCACCTTTCTGTGTTTTGTCTAACCCTAAAATTAAGAGTATTTTAATAAAGAGAGAAAAGAGAAAAAAGTCAATTTTCTCAAAATCGGCTCTAACGATTTTTATTAAAATTTGTATCTAGACGTTGATTAAGATTATAAACAAAATTAATATTTTAATTTTCCTATGAAAATAAATTTTAAGATACTTTACAGAAGCGGAAATTTCCTCATCTCCGCAACTATTTAAGATACTAAATAACTTATCATTGTAAAATTGTAGTACTATTAAAAATAAAAACTTTTTTTGAAATATATCCTTATAAAACCAATATTTCCTGAGATATTGGCAAATATATTAATACAATCTTGTGAGATTTAGTTGTACAGAGATACTACTTAAATTTTAACGAAATAATTCTCTAGATCCATATAGTGAGTAGATAAGTAAATCTCTCAAAAAGTTTGTACTTTTTTCTTTAACCTCTTAGGAGCAATTTTTGAACAACAATGATATCTTTCCATCATTTTAAGTCTCAATATAAGTTTCAGCATTTAATATTAACCTTTTTTATTGGTCTAGATTTATAAATGAGGAATTTAATAGCAATGCGATAACCATAAGATGTGCAACCTCTGATAAAATGTCAAACATTTTAACCGGAAGTCGAAAGTGTTGAACCTTGTGGACCCAATATAGATTTAGTTTTTTGGTCTAAACATACAAATGAAGACTTAAATTCCTTAAAAATAAAATTATAAAATTTAAAACTGGGAGTCATAAAATGTTTTACGAAAGTATAACGCGTATTTTGCTCCTGGTCTGCTAGTGTACATTACCGTATTTTGTTTGACATATATCTCGAGTTTTGAGTAACTATCTATCCTGTTTAAACAACAGAGTGAGAAAGTCCGTGCGGAGTTCCATACCATTTATTTTATAACTTAGGGAAAGATCCATACAAAATTATTAGTTTCAAAATCAAACCTTTTAATTTGTAAACAGCGCATGAACACAACCGAAACCGGGTTGTATGACGTTATCAACTGCCTGTTTAGTGTTTTTTTTTTAAGCACTGCGTTTTACTACCAGTTCAGGTTACACGGAAGGCTCAATTTAGAGGAAATGCAACCACAGTCGTATGGAGGGAGAGTGGAAAATAATTTAGGGGGGAAACAACTCAGTGCACCCGACCGGGATTGGACCCCAATCTCCTCATCTTCGGCAGTCTAGTCCTACACAAGAGTAGCGCGTTAGACCACGCGGCCACTGAAGCTAGTATTTTTTACTAGTTTACTATTTCATATTATGAAGAAAATACATTTTATAAGTTCTTGATTTAAAATCATGGGAACCACGGACGCCGGTGCTTCGATAAAAGAAAAAGAAATATCCAAACAATTATTTTCCAGGATTCGTGTTTCATTAATATAAAAACAGTTAAAAGAAAAAATTAACTAAATACAAATGGTTTGCTTTTTGTGAAAGTTTTCACTGACAACATGATCAAAAATTCAACATTTGGAATTAAAGATCATATGGTTTAGCGAATGGATGCACGTTAATTGTCTGTCATTATCACCTCTCCCAACGTAGATAGGATATAGCTTCAACCCAAATTGTTTATTATTAAAAAGCTTATATTATGGTAAATGTTTGAATTTTTGTCACGAAAAAATCTAGAATTTCGGGTTAAACATTCTAAAGAAAAGTCCTAAAAGTGGGTTTATAACACTTAAAAATTCATTAAAAAATACTTTTTGGACAATACTTCAAAAAATAATCTCAATAAAAAACTTGTTTAGACTTGTAAACCCTTGTAAAGTATACTTTTTAGAGGTCTAAAAAATATGGCATGGCCTAGGACATTTTCTTAGGTTTTTTTGGTGATAATATTTTATTTTATTATGTTAGTAAAATCAAAACAAACACCCAGCCAGAATTCAAACCTCAGCCTTCTCGTCACTGACAAACGAGACGACAAAGTTTACGACTAGTCCGTATGCTCATTGATGCGAGTCACAGGCTTATAACATAAAAAATTGCATTTGCGTATAGACTTGCTTCGGTGGCCTCATGGTTTAAGGCGTCACTCACGAGGTAGACCTAACTGTCGATTACAGGAGGGTCCGGATTCGGGTAACTTTGCATCTAGCAAGGTTATACAGATCGTTCGACGGCCCAGAACCCCGAGGAGATATTCTTACCGGAGATTATGACCCAAACCCCGAGGAGAGTTTCTTACCGGAGATTATGTCCCGAACCCCGGGGAGAGTCTCTTACCGGAGATTATGTCCCAAACCCCGAGGAGAGTCTCTTACGGAGATTATGTCCAGAACCCCGGGAGAGTCTCTTACCGGAGATTATGTCCCAAACCCCGAGGAGAGTCTCTTACCGGAGATTGTGACCCAAACCCCGAGGAGAGTTTCTTACCGGAGATTATGTCCCGAACCCCGGGGAGAGTCTCTTACCGGAGATTATGTCCCAAACCCCGAGGAGAGTTTCTTACTGGAGATTATGTCCCGAACCCCCGGGAGAGTCTCTTACCGGAGATTATGTCCCAAACCCCGAGGAGAGTCTCTTACCGGACAATACTAACCGAACCCCGAGGAGAGACTCTTACCGGAGATTATGAACCGAACCCAAGGGAGAGTCTCTTGCCGGAGATAATGAACCGAACCCCGAGGAGAGTCTCTTACCGGAGAATATGAAGTTCAGGTGTACTGAGGGTGGTTTTCCACTCTTCCTCCATGCAAACGCGGGTAAACCTCTTATAAATATAACCTTTCTAATTCTCCATACATTAACGTAATTAATACATGAGCGTATAACCCTAACGGGTAGTAATACGTGGCGTTAAAACCAAAAGATACTTCCTTTCGAATGACAATCCCACCATAGATTTCAACCCGTCTCTTGTAATTGCTCGGAGTAATATGGTGATATGTTAGACGCGTGTAACACACATTTGATTTGTGACGTAATAATATGTCCAGAGTAATGGTCGACCCGTGTATTGGATACCATCCCGATAATAGCGGTTATTAACTCCCCGGTGGCAAGGGGGGGGGACGGGGGACGGAGGAGGGATATATATCAGTGGGGTGGTGGTCATCTTACGCCACGAGGTCCTGTTCTGTGATTTGTGGATGGAGGGGGGGGGGTCGAGGCTGTGGCACAAAATTAGCACCGCTATCAATTGTCATCGGATCACTCCGCGGGAACTGACAGAAGATTGATTCACGTGGTGATTCTTGGGTTCGACTCCCGATTTTCTCTTTCACAGTGGCGGATGGTGACCTGGTGGTCTAGGGGTAAGGTGTCAGACTTCTATGCTGGCGGCGGGGTTCAATCCTCGGTCCCGGCACAGATTTATCTGATTACCAAACCCTTCCTTCACCTCTGACAAGACATCTTGTGAATGTGAGGAATGCCAGGCCTCCACCGTGGTTCGGATTCCACGTTAAACTGTAGGTCCTTTATTTCATCTCACAATCACCCTACCATTACACATTATCGTAAGTGCGTATAACCCGAACGGGTAGTAAGACGCGGTGCTAATAATAATAATAATAATAATAAACAACACAGTGGCGGAACCGTAAACTTTCTTGGAAAGATATTCTACCAAAGCTATCATTTCGGTTATTTAATCTAAATGAGAATTTGAGGGAATCTTTTTAATACCTCTAACGATATACCTTTTGAATACAATAAAATCGTAAACTGAGTTTTAGAATCCAGCCTATACATTTGACACATTTTCATAGCTTTATATTATGGATGTAGGGACCTACTTTAGTTGTCGAATAATCTAAAACTTCATTTACACAATATACTTGATTTCCAAAGATGGGGAGATCGGGTTCAAAACCTAGTCGAGTGTATTGAGTTTTTTCCTAAATGTTTCTCTTTCCCCCTCCACTCAATTGCTGGTACACGTCCTCTAAATTTAACCTTCATTATCCCTAACGTTAGTTGCATAATTATTACATACTAGATAGCTGTTGCCCGCGGCTTTGCTCGCGTGGAAGTTGATTATATACGAATACGAAAATATACATATGTATTTACAGATTAATTTAAAATATTACGTTACGTTGATGACCATAACTTGACCTCAATCAAAAATAATGCAAGTCCTATACAAACTTTCACCCCCTTTTTCATCCCTTATTAAATAAAATTTCCAAAATTCCTGAAACACGTATTTATTTGTTTTACGTTAATAACCGAAATACAAAATTTTGTTTATGTAACTTTCAAAATGACGGACTTTCATACATATTATCATACATATTATCATCCCCTATTTTGACCCCTTTGGGGTGGAATTTTCTAAAATCCTTTCTTAGCGGATGTTTACATAACAAAATGAATATACAGTCCGAATTTCATGCTTGTAGCCTTGATAGTTTGCGCTCGGCGATGATGAATCAGTCAGTCAGTCAGTCAGGACATGTTATTTTATAAGTATAGATTATTACAACCTTACTGTCTACTGTTTTACTAATTATATAATATATAATTATAATTATATACATTTGCCATTAAAAAGGAGTCGGAGTTGGAATCGAAGTCAGTCAGGTAGCAGAAAAAGTAGAATAATTATTAAAAGTAGTATAATTATTATTATAATTATAATAATAATTCTTATTAATATTTTTTTTTTTAATGTTCATCATGGGCATACTGCCTATAATAATAATAATAATTATTATTATTATGGGCAGTATGCCCATGACAAACATTAAAAAGTAGATTATATCACTATGTGTAGAAAATTAAAATGTGTAGACTATGTTGCTCCAGTCGAAACATTTATATATTAACTCGTAATAAAAGATTTATTATGGTAAAATCATTTAACTGCAGTAAAATTATGACTAATTAATAAACATTCAAATGCTAAGTACTAACGTGATAGTACAAGACAGCTCGTCACCAACACGTGGATCATCAGATTAGTTCTTAGTTTAATTGAACTGATAATATATTTATTTGATTACAATTTATGGATAAGTACATTTCATAAATTCTTATGAGAATAAATAGGCATTAATCGATGCATATAATAAATTAAAACTAAGAATATTCACAATTGAAAACTACTCAATTCTGAATGTTCTCTTTTGGTTTGTATTTTGTATGTCATCAAAGTTTTGATAACTAAGAATCGTGATATTAAGATCGATCCTTGATTATATCTACACCAGTAAGAATCGATTTTGACACTATTATAAGTTTTTTTTAAGTCGGAGTCGGTACCTTTCTACAACTTCCGACTCCATCCGAAACCGCTTCCGACTCCATCCGAAACCGCTTCCGACTCCATCCGAAACCGCTTCCGACTCCATCAGAAACAGCTTCCGGCTCCATAAGAAACTCCTTCCGACTCCACCCGCAACAGCTTCCGACTCCACCCGAAACCGCTTCCGATTCCACCCGAAACCGCTTCCGATTCCACCAGAAACCGCTTCCGACTCCAGCAGAAACCGCTTCCGACTCCATAAGATACTCCTTCCGACTCCACCCGAAACCGCGTCCGACTCCACAGCCCTGGTTGGCCCACAATTGTCCGATCTCATCATATCGGACACCGGACTGGGTAAAGAATAATTCATAATTAAAAAAATGTTACCATCTTCTTCAAGGACTCTCTTATGAGTCATTTCAGGTACAGGTAGTGACTGTTCAACATAGCTCTTTACCTGAATGACAGTTTAAAAACCACGTTTAGGTTTTTGGTTGTGGACACATGTAAAAATCGCTTTTTATTATAAATGATAAGTTTTTTAATTACATGTTATATTTTACGTTTAAAATAACGTAAAATCAAGTTTTCTCACACTATTTTATTACCTTTAATAATTTATTTTTATCCAATCCAAAATAATATTTTTAACATAATTAAAAGTACTTATTTTTCCTTTTTGGAATGTTAACTATATTTTGTAATTTAGTGTACACATTAATACCTTTTAATACATGCATCGTAATTATTTGGAAAAGAGAAAATACTTGTTATTTTTTTATACATAATACATTAATTTATGATTATTTTATCGTGTTTCAAAATATTCAAGTGAATAAAATATGTTTATCCACTGCGTGGATGCGCCATTGTAAATAACTTGTTTGCGTCATGATCTTTCACACGGTTTAAATTCGTCGGTCACCATTTTGAATTTAAGTTCATTAGATATTTTGTGAAAGTGCTGTGATTTTCTTTTAAGTGAAATAAAATCATAAATAAGCTTTGTGCCTTACCTAAAATAAATATAAATAATTTTCGCCTTAATTACTTAATTAATTCATACATTACCATGTTTTCATGACAGTTATTCATAATGACAGATGTCAGCTGTTGGCGTAGGGATATATTAGAAACTATTTCTAGTAACTTTTTGAGTTGTCCAAGTAAACTCGAAAGGTGAGTGTACTCTAGGTACTTTCCTTCTCCTAAATAAGATATTGTACTAACAGAGTAATTAAGATGTTGACAGGGGGTGAAAGGGATGCTGGCAGGGCTAGAGGTTACATGTCTAAAGTATTATTGTACGATAACCGTTTCGTATCCTAGTCATATTTTAGATCCGTGGCCCAAAACCCACTGTTTACATCAACTTAAATAGTTTACATTGCACTATAAATACTCTGGCCTCCTCAGAGCAGTGTTTACGTTGGCGTTATAACCCGCTCCTCCCTCGACAAATTAACATGCTCTAGTAGCCAAATTTTGTTCACGCTAGAAATTTTATGGTGGGATCACGTTAGAGAAAAGGCAAGAAATTTTATAGTAGGATCACGTTGGAAAGTTAGGATATATGGCTGCCAGCTCTACAAAGCATTCCGTAATATGTATGGAAATATAAATCTTATTTTTTTTATAGGAAGTCCATTTAAGGTGGTATGGAAGGGGTGTGTGAGAAAAACCCATGTTTTTGTAATTTTTATGCCATTTTTTGTCAGCATTGATAAAATATTGCTCCAATGCAAACATAGAATTTAATTTCCTTCATATAGTGGCCTCAAAATGTATTGGATATCTGTTAAGGTCATCCTGTAATTTAATGACAACTTTTTATTTTAATTTAAAAAGTTTCTCATCTAATTCCGCTCTGATCATGATATATATTCAAGAACTGTTGATATCATCATGTGAAGAAAATTTAACTCTGTTTGTACTGGAGCAATATTTTATATAGTTTGGCCAAAAAGGTTTTGCCATAAAAACTACAAAAACATTGGCCATTTCTCGCGCCCTTTTCCATCCCACCTAAATACCACCAGCAATTGGTTGAAGATCACTAAATTTGGCTTTCAAGAAATAGGTCTTATTTGATTTATTAATACCAAAGCTAATGTAAAAGTTATCAAAATCTTCTAAAAATATAATATACTTCTTTAAGGATTTTTGTATGGTTATTTATCTTTACATAATTAATTAAATGGGGTAAAAATGTAAAAACCATTATTCCACCCCCCCCCCCCTCCAAAACACTCAATCATATATAAATTTAGAGTGAAACTGTTATAGCATAGTTTTAAAATCACTCTTTAGTAAAAAAAAATAACCAAATACATTTTTTTAAACATAAATGTATTCATATTTATAATGTGAAAACTCTCCCTAGACATTTTGATCAAAATTGTGTATTTATTAGACTAATTCAGCTGCATTAGCTATGGTTGCATCAATATTCATTCTACTCAAAACATCAACTTCTTATTTATTTTAGGTGACCTGGCAATGTAGGGGTAAGGTGTCAGACTTCTGTGCTGGGGTCCGGGGTTCAATCCTTGGTACCAGCACAGATTTATCTGACTACCAAACCCTTCCTTCACCTCTGACAAGACGCGTATTAAACACAACTTGTGAATGTGTGGAATGCCAGGCCTCCACCGTGGTTCGGATTCCACGTTAAACTGTAGGTCCTCCATTTCATCTCACAATCACCCTACCATTACACATTAGCGTAAGTGCGTATAACCCGAACGGGTAGTAAGACTAGGTGCTAATAATAATAATAATAATAATTTATATTAACATGATCAAAAACTCTTTTAAATTGTTAGACAATAGATTTATCAATAGTCGATACTTACTAAACAATTTTTTTTTTTACGTTTGACTTAAGAATGTGCTTATAAATAACACCAAGAAAAAACAAAGATTTGGTTTTACAGTTAATGCCATCGTACATCTTCACGAATGATGTATCCTGGACATCTTCAGATTTACTCACTGGAACTTTTGATTAAAGTTTAATAGAAACTATGATTTATAATTGGATGCTTAGCACTATTCTATTTTTAAAAGTAAAGTTTGTTCAGCTTAGGAATTGTTTTCTAAAAGGTCTTTTTCCTTACCAGAAATCTATTATATAGTAGGATATTGGTAGGAAAAAAGGCCTTTCAGAGAGTAATTCCTACCATGAATGGATTATAGTTGTGGCAGCCCAAATCAAACCGGCCCACCAAGATGTGGTCCAGTCCACCCCTGTCCTAAACAAACACAACTCGATCACGTTTCTAAAACTGCGCATCTCTTTCTCTGACTGTTAATTATTCGAGTGTTCCCGAGGCGAAAGTTTTGTATCGGACAGCCGATTACATGCGATATAGGCCAGCCGGCACGTGGGACTGACGTTAGCCGAACGTAGGGGTTGTTTTAGAAACTAACACAAGGTTCCATGCCCTGATTTACAACTACTTGGCGTGGGAACTCGAGGGAGAAAGTGAGATAACTACCAGAAAACCACCCGGGATTCATCTATTGTGCTTTTACCGTTATGTCTGACTTGGGAGGTCAAGCTTCGAGTCCTTGAAGGGGAATTTTTAAAAAAGTTCCCTTCTCTCTTTTTTACTACCCTTAAGGACTATCCACATTTAACTATGCTAATGGGTAGGGAGGAGGAAGGTATGGTTGAAAATAAATTTACTTGCATTTCCTTGAAGTATTTTTATTATTACTATAATTATTAGCACCGCGTCTTACTACCCACTCGGGTTAAACGCACTTAGGCTAATGTGTAATGGTAGGGTGATTGTGAGACGAAATGGAGGATCTACAGATTAACGTGGGATCCGAACCACGGTGAAGGCCTGGCATTCCCCACATTCACAAGTTGTGATCAATACACGTATTGTCAGAGGTGAAGGAAGGGTTTGGTAAACAGATACATCTGTGCCGGGACCGAGGATTGAACCCCGGACTCCCAACACAGAGGTCACCTTCCGTGAAGGAATAATGGGTAAAAATTAGGAAATACACTCTCAGTACACCCAGGAGGCATTCAAACCTCCATTATACCCGTCACTGGCAAACCAAATTTGACGAGCTATACATTTAGATCACGTGTCCACCATTGTGTGTCACAAGGTATTCCCTTAGGGCAGCCCTGGGAATTTTAAGGGCCAGAGGCTGAAATTCTGCCCGTAACGTATTTTTATGTGACCCGATAGCTATAAAGAGAATATAAAAATTTTAAAAAATTATGTTTTTATGTAATTATAAGCCTGTATAATTTCTATTCAACACAGCGATGAACATTTACAAGAAGTCCTCAGAAAAGCAATTTCTAAATCTACACCTCAATTCTAATAAATAATGAAAGGCATGAAAAAATTGTGTTTATCTCATAAAATTATGTTTTATTGTAAAAATCACTTGGCTACTTTCATACTGTCTCTTTTTCCTTGCTATCCATACAATTTTCTTTTTATTGTAAACTGTGCCTTACGAAAAATAGTGTTTTATTTGGTGGCCTATTCTTAAAATTAAATTTGCAGTGCGTCCTTTTAAGTAAAAATAAATTGAGATTATTCATACCCACTTCCCTCCCTCACTACCGCCCCTCAAAAATTACCTATATTTTCTCACGCAACTTTCAATAAAAATAAATATTTGCCCTACATAACATGTAACACATTTAGCGCTTGATTAGGTCTACATGAATAAACTATTATTTTGAACTTTCGAATAAGCTTCTTTCAGTGACGAGCCAACTATAATTTATAGAAAGAATTGAGTCCTGTCTAAGGTACACCTACCGTTATCCACCTATTTTAACCAAATTCATTAAGAACGTAAGAGGTACCATAAGATTTTATAAAATAATTTTTTTTAAATACAATGCACACACAAATAAAATAGATTAATGGTAAAGTCTGTTCAGCGTAGAAGTTGTTTTCTGAAAGGCCTTTTTCCCTACTAGAAATCTATTATATAGTAGGATGTTGGTAGGAAAAAAGACCTCTCAGAGACCTCCAGAACCCCCCCCCCTCCCCCCATCCTAGAATAACACACTTATCGGAGTACTTTCCTCCAACTACTGAGAAGAATATACAATATCGCAACATATTTTACTTTTCTAACTAATCTAGAGGTACTGATTTGAGATTTATTTATTTTCTTCTTAAATGTATGAAATACTAAATTTTGGAGGGAAAAATGACTAAACGCTTCTGGTTTGTGATTGATCCTTGACATTTATCCAGATGAAAGTTAAGCTAGTACGACTTGATATTCAAAATAGTATACCATTGTACACACTAATGGCACCCTTAAAATTCCCAATCAGAAATTTTACCCTCGCTCCCAAAAGTAAACTTTTAAATGAATATATCTGACCCGCCTCGGTGGCGTAGTTGGCTAACACGCTTGTCGTGTTGGGCTCGACTGCTGAGGACGGGGAGATCGAGGTTCGAATCCGGTCGGGTGAACAGGGGGTGGTTTTTCCTAAATGGTTTTCCACTCTCTCTCCACGCAAATTCGGCTTCATTCCTTTAATTCAACCTTCCCAATTCCTAATCCATTAGCGTAATTAGTACTTAAGCGTATAGCCCGAACGGGTAGTAAGACGCGGTGCTAAATAATAATAATAATAATAAATATCTGACGGTAAGAATAAACGCTACCTACTCTAGTTTAAAGAATTTTCACGTCAATTTATGTGATCTGCCACTGTGACATTTATTAGGTATTATATTTAGGTGGTGACCTGGTGGTCTAGGGGTAAGGTGTCGGACTTCTGTGCTGGGGGTCCGGGGTTCAATCTTAGGTCCCGGCACAGCTTTATCTGATTACCAAACCCTTCCTTCACCTCTGACAAGACGTGTATTAATCACATCTTGTGAATGGGGGAATGCCAGGCCTCCACCGTGGTTCGGATCCCACGTTAAACTGTAGGTCTCACAATCACCCTACCATTACACATTAGCGTAAGTGTGTATAACCCGAACAGGTCGTGAGACGTGGTGCTAATAATAATAATATAATTAGGTACCTATAAAATAACACTAATATTCCAGTAAAACGTTACCACTGTTGGTCGCAGCACTTTATGCATTTATTTTTAAAAAAACTTTCCAACCTAAATTGTAATGCTGCTCGTATTCCCTTCTAAATGTGTAGTTACATATACCCTTCTTCCACGCTCATCAGCTATATAATAATATATCAGGCAAGGACTTGGTAATGAAGGAATAAATCAATGTTGCTGTTGCTCAAAATTGTTTCCGCATATGAGCGAGATGTAAGGGTTGGGAGGTTACATAGGGCAAGGGGGGGTGGGGGGTGCTTTAGCGGTAATGTGTAGGAGGCAGATAAAACTTGTTCGGGATGAAGATCGGGTGGTATTAGTCATTTTATAAAAATTTGAAACGTTTTCAACACATTATGTGACGTTGCCTTAACTATAAGTTATTTACTTCTCATTGTTTGGGGACTTGTGTATTGTAAAATACTTGTTCAATGGTTTAAAAAAAATCACCCTTTTTTCTTAAATATAAATTCTTTGTGAAGGTGCACGATGGGGAATGTATTTGTACTTGTTTACAATTTTAAAATTATTTAGGAAAATGTTTGATTTATTCAAGAATCTTAACACAATTAATCCGGAAATGTTTATTTGACAATGGAGGCCTCTTTTAAATAGGTACTATTATAAATATGTCCTGGGCTACCTTCGTGACTCTCGGAACTTTAGGGGCTTCGCCGCCCTAACCTTCTTATCACCACACCACCACCCCTGCCCTCCCTCCCTCTGCTTTCCTCACCACACACACACACACACACGCACACTAATCCTTTAATACTACACATTTAGTGGTAGTCTATTTATTAATATGTGTAAATCCACTGTTACCAACATAGCAACTAGCTTAACGTTTACGTAATGCAAACTTTCTTTAAAAAAAAAAGTTTTAAATTTATGGGAAGGATTAGAAAGTGAATTTTAAAATTGTATATAAACTTAATATATATATTTATTTTTAATAATAGTGATTTAAGAACTGTTTTTTGACATGAGATATTGACAATATTAAATGATTATGTTTTTAATGTGGCCATTCCCAAAGTATTATAATTAATATTCATCATGGCATTAGTAGTCAAACAAGTTTGTCAAGCCGGTCCTGGATCTTTTTTACCACCTAAGCGGATATCGATGAAGTTACCTATATTACATCAAACATATCCTATACATTTATTTCTGTTGTCAACATCTCTTTTTCCCAACTAATACAAAACCTACAGTGATGAATAAGGTATCACTGGATAGCATTTTTTTACCAACTTCTGACATAGCTGTGGGGAATGCCAGGCCTCCACCGTGGTTCGGATTCCACGTTAAACTGTAGGTCCTGCATTTCATCTCACAATCACCCTACCATTACACATTAGCGTAAGTGCGTATAGCCCGAATGGTAGTAAGACGCGGTGCTAATAATAATAATAATAATAATATATAATTCTGACATAGCATACTCAGTTTACGTTAAAGCACATTGTTTGTTTAAATTTTAAGTTAAAAGAAAAATATAACAATACTTTTGTATCAATTAACGAAAATAAGCTCTTTGCTATTTTGTGTAGGCCTATACACTTCGCTGAGTAGTTAATTTCAACAAACCATCCAAAGACTAATTTTTTGGGGGGGGGAGGGGGGTTAAGGTTGAGTGTGCGAAAGTTTCGCAAGGAATTTTGGTAGGCCTATATATACTTTTGGGGGGTTGTAGAGGGGTTTCTCAGTGTTATTTTTTTTAACTATCTTTAAAAGGGTCTTCCAAAGGCTATATTTCTCGACATGTTCACATTAGCTAGATCTCCAGAGCTAGTAGGTGGGCAGCAATTGGTCGATGTGACGTAATCTTGTACACTTACACAGTGATCCTGACAGGGAAAGTTGTCATGTGAACGATATTAGTCACCTCACAGTTATAACAATCTTATTATCTTTATTACCACCATGTCTTACTACCCGTTCGGGTTATATGCTTATGTTCTAATTACGCTAGTGGCTCTAGGGATGAGGAAGGCTATATTTCGAGGAAGTGTACCAGTATATTAGTGAGGGAAAGTGGAAAACCATTTTGTAAAAAACTACCTTCAGTACACCCGACCGAGATTCAAACCTTGATATCCCCGTCATCGACAGTCTAGTCCAGCGTTATAGTAGCGTGTTTGACCATGCGGCCACCGAAGTGGGTGTAGTAATCTTATTTTACAGTTCATTAAATTATTCATAGACAAATAAGGTATCATCTTTGACATCTGTTAGATAAATTAACTTAAATATTATCAATTATGGTGTGTGTATATATATGTATATATTGATGTATTGTATTATTTGGTGGTCAAGCAGTCTACCCGCCAAGGCGTCACTTTCGCCTTAGGCTGTACTGCCAGGTAGATCGGGGTTTGAATTCTGGTTGGGTGTACTGAGTTCTCCCCCCCATCCCCAACCTCAGTTCCCTAAATGGATCTCCATTCTTCCTCCACACAACTGCGGGTACTGTGGTCTTGGGGTAAATGGCTCTCAGAACCCGTTGTTCATGTGTTTAAGCCCAGCCGGGGGAGGAGAGGGGAGGTTAAATGGTTTTTACTGGTAAAATTATGTAGCACAACTTTCTTCGGAGGGGAATTAAAGCATTCAGTCCCATGTCTATTATGGCATGTAAAATAACCATGGAACGTACGTGAAAATACCTTTTCCGGAAAAATTGGTAAGCCCTATCGATCTTATTCATAGAAATTATTGTGTGCTGATGTAATCAGTAGGTTCAAAAAGTATACTTTAAATACTTCAACAACAATTTTATGAGGGGGAAATCCCACCTTACTTTCAAAATATAATCTTACCACAAAAATAACACGCTTAAAATTCAACAAATATTTAAATGGTACAACATGACAGCCGCCACAAGAGACTTCCCTTGAAGTACAACTTTTATCTCTATTCATTTAATTGGATTCCGTTGTTGCTGTAAAAAATTTTTTTTTGTTTCATTTTAAAGTTTTAGTATGATAACATTAAAATAAATAGTATATAATTTCTCGCGCATTTGCCCAAAAATGGAGATATCATTGACTTTGAATATTTTATAGTCGACTTAACATACAGAACAACATATGGTTTGCAAATTAAAAAATAATAAATACATCATATTTGTATACAGGTGGGTTCAATAAACAAATTTAATAGCTGGAACGTAGTAAGAAGGAAAGAAAAAAAACTCAATATTAAGAAATATTTTAGGAAACATTTCACGAACAACAATCTCGTAGTACTTAATGATATATGGATGTTTCTAATTTTGGTTCTTCTTTTATGGTAAAAAATCAAATTCTGGAAAACTAAAGTTAACGCTACTTATACCAAGCCGAGAGGGCTTAGTTTGTAAGAGTTACTGATAAAAATATTTTAAGGATTGCTAGAATTTTGAGAGGGTGCAATAATACCCACACGTTCAAGGGAAATAGGTAAGAAATTTTACTATTAAAAATGTTTGAAAACAAAAAAAGGCATCCCAATAGAGTCTTCGCAAAAAGAATGTTTGGAGTCTTAAAAGGTTTCAAATTATATCATAATCATTGTAGAATAGGTTGAAAAATAAATTATGAGAGCAAGTAGTGATAAATTTGAGTTGAACACTTTTCCAATCTGAGAGAGTCGGTTAAAGTTCTGTAATTCTAGTTTGGATCAGACCAAACAAAACACAAACTTATACAAAAATCAACTTTAGAGAATGAATAAGTGATATATTTAATAAGGCTGAGTAATTTAACATAATGAGAAATTATATGATCAACATGATAGTGAAAGTAAAGATTATGATCTAATATAACACCTAGGCCATTAATATAAAAATAGACCCGCTTCAATAGCTGCGTGGTAAAAAAAAAAGAAGATCCAAACACTAGTTTATAATTCGGATAATGTCACCTCTAACAATTAACATTAATTATATTACCTCTTCTTGAAAGAAAACTCGGGATGTTTAAATATATTCACTATATTTTATTTGTTTGCATTTGATAATAAATAAAGCTTCGACTAGATTAGGTAGTGTAACTTAGAGCAGCTATAGTCACTTAACTAAGTCGAAAAATGGGGGGGGGTGGGGGGGGACTTGACAGAATCTATGGTAAAAATCCCTTTCAGTTATTTCTAGCCATGCCACCCAAAATTGACCAATGATAATCTTAAGAAGTCACGGAATTTCACATAGCCCTAATTGTGATTATGGCTTGGATAGAAAAAGCTATTGCATTATATAATTATTCTTTAAATTGAAAAATGATACTTGGACACGAGAATTGAACCCGGTATATTTGGCTTAGTACGCCAATGCTCCAACTACTGAGCTATCCAGGAATCGTGCCTCAAAATATGAATGAAGAATAACCCTGGCCTCGGGACGATTCCTGGATAGTTCTGTGGTTATATCATTGGCCTATTACGCCAATGGTCCCGTGTTCGATTCCCATGACCAGCTATCATTTTTGAATTTAAAGAATATAATTGTGATGATTTAAACATCCTCAAAACTTTAATTGAACGTAGTTTTTTTTTTTAATTGATGGACGCCAAGCCACTAAGATAAATTTTGCAGATTGAAACACTCCCATTTAAATTCGTTTCGCGTTTAGAATGACCGACTACCTTTTGACAACGGCATTCCTCGGACATTTTAACTATGCTTCTAGATTAATTTCCCTTCTTTTTTGCAAACATCACGATGAAAGAATGTTTTAACGAAATTCTGACCTTCAATTTCCAGTAATTGGTTAGACACACAACTCCCTCCCTTCCTCTTTTTCATTTTGAACCGTTTGAAGATTTCCTGTGATTAGGAGGAATGTGTTGGAAAAGTTTAGTTACCATTCTCTCTGGACCTAATGAGTAGGGCCTAATTAGCGACAAAGGTATTCGTATTAAATATTGTTTGGGATAAATACTGTTTTTTTTCAAGCGACGTTTGAAATATGTCAAAAAACCTACTGGGAATTTCGAATGTTTTATTTAAATAAAACTTACAACATTGTAAGCCCGTGAGGTTAGGTAAAATATTCATACAAATAAAGGCAATTCTATTTTTTATTTTTTTATTTTATATACATGTGTAGAATATTAAAAAAGTATTTTGATGCTGAAAAACTCAATTTTGAAACTTTTATGAAATTATACTTTTGTATGTTCTCCGAATTCAACGAAGTTGTTTAATGTTCGACATTTCGAATTTATGTTTGTGAACTTTAGTAGAAAATTAACAGTTGAGCCAATTTTTTTTATCAATGAAATTATACTTTTGTATGTTCTCCGAATTCAACGAAGTTGTTTCGGGTTCGACATTTCGAATTTATGTTTGTGAACTTTAGTAGAAAATTAACAGTTGAGCCAATTTTTTTTATCAATGAAATTATACTTTTGTATGTTCTCCGAATTCAACGAAGTTGTTTCGGGTTCGACATTTCGAATTTATGTTTGTGAACTTTAGTAGAAAATTAACAGTTGAGCCAATTTTTTTTATCAAGTATGGTTTTTAAAGTGGGATTGTAGGGGATGCGAGAAAAGGACAGTGTTTTTTTGTAGTTTTTATAGTCAAATATTTTTTCATTCCAAATAAATCAAACATCGCTCCAATAGAAACATAAGAGATTAATTTTTCCCACATAGTGATATCAACAGTTCTTGAATATCTATAATAAGTTGTAACGTTCTGGAATTACGTTACCGCGATGGGCGCCTATTGACGAATTATGATTAATACACTTTTCATTTTGACATGTTTTTTATTGCTGAATTAGTTTAATTAATGCGAAAATAGATCATGTCGAAATATATACGCGGGCTAGCGCGGACAGGTGTTGCTAGATGCCAAGTGAGTTCTGTCAGTATTAGACACCAACTCCCAACTCCGAACTGAACACACTGCCTTTATGTTGGACCATCCCTTGTATATATTCCTTGGTCATGGAAGCTTCGAGAAGGTTTAGTTTAGAAAAAACAAAATACAAGACAAAAACATCTGTCTTACTGGAAGCTTCGAGAGCCGGAAAATGACTCAAGTTACATTTTAAAATCTCTCTTCGAACCATCGAGAAGAGGAAGTTATTATTTGAAATATATATATTGTCAAACTGACTTGACTGGTGTCACGTGCGTGACGTCACTGATCAGTGGCTTTTGCCTTCTTAGAAGAAGAAGTGCTTTAAGCGCCATTTAATATACTATATAATTTAAATGAAATAAGATACGTTTATAAAATTAGGACGATATTATTGTCAATGCTTTCACATACTTTTCAGGGGCAAATCAGTTACATTACAAAGTCCAGCAGCATTAGATGAGAATTTTTTTCAATTAATAGGAAATGTCATTAAATTCTAGGACAACTTTTTAAATTGATAGAAAAAGTTGTCATTAAATTCTAGGACAAACTTGACAGATATTCAAGAACTGTTGATATCCCCATGTGAAGAAAATTAAGCTCTATTTTGGTATTAGACACAATGTTTTAATTACAAAAGGGTGACCTGGTGGTCTAGGGGTAAGGTGTCAGACTTCTGTGCTGGCGGCCGGGGTTCAATCCTCGGTCCTGGCACAAATTTATCTGATTACCAAACCCTTCCTTCACCTCTGACAAGACATCTTGTGAATGTGGGGAATGCCAGGCCTCCACCGTGGTTCGGATTCCACGTTAAACTGTAGGTCCTCCATTTCCATCTCACAATCACCCTACCATTACACATTAGCGTAAGTGCGTATAACCCGAATGGGTAGTAAGACGCGGTGCTAATAATAATAATAATAATAATAATATTTACAAAAGAATGTTTTGCAATAAAAATTGTAAAAAACTGCTCTTTTTTCGCATCCCCTACGCTTCCACCTTAATAATACGTTTATTTTATCTTGTTGCTTGTTGTCTTAAACGAAGCAACAAACACAATATACAAATATTCTAAAAAAAAATTGATCAAAAACTGTTTCAATAATCTACTAGGGGAAGAGGTAAAATTAGTAGCTTATACTTTATATGCCAAAGGCTCCAAAAAATAACAAATGCTTTATGATTTCTTAACGCCGCACAAAAACTGCAATTTTTTTTTTAATTTCCTTCAATTTTACCATTTTAAAACTATCTCTGGTCTGCCTAAAGCAACAAACACAAAACATATCTCATCTAAGGTATGAATGTAACTAAATGATAGCTAGGTAAAGTTACCACGTGTCAATTTGCTAAACTACGTGGTATACAAGACTATAATTAGGTGTAGTTTGTGTCACTTTTGACAGTCAAAACTTTCACAACAAACCATTTGTTTTTAATTATGTTTTTATTTTAACAGTTTTAACATAATTATGTATGCTGTCATTTATATATCACCACTCCTATCGCGGACGGACTCTAGTAAAAACTTGTTAATCCGGACATTAGTATTCTATAGCCCTCCTTCCAATTTAATCTAGACATCTAGTTTTACTAAATGAGAACGTTTTTGTAATAATTTGCAAAGTCTTAATTTTTTTAACTCTACCAACATATAATTAATATTTATAAAAATAGTACTATGATGATGATGATGATACTAAGTATCGCATCTTACTACCCATTCGGGCTATACGCTTAGTTATTAACTTCTCTAATGTGCTAGGAATTGGGAAGGTTGATTATAGAGGAAGTGAACCTGCATTTGCGTGAAGGGAGAGTGAAAAACCATTTAGGAAAAACCACCCCCCAGTTCACCTGAGTGATATTCGAACCTCAATCTCCCCCTCCTCGGCAGTATAGCTCAACACGAAACTAGCGCACTAGCTAACTACGCCACCGAGGTGGGTAAAGAGTACTATGAATCTTGCTTTTAGTGCAGGCTGAGCTTACATTATTTTAGCGACAAAAACAAAGTTTATTTTAAATAAATTCAGAAGTATTAATCTTTTTTTAAGATACTAAGCTGCTAAAAAAAAAACCTGTTGAATATAATTATGTTATTGCGAAGAATAGAGTTGGTATTTAAAACCATATTATATTCATATCCACTTCCCATGGTTTGTCGGTCTGTGACACAAACCACAAGGTATATACATATATGTACACACGGTGGAGGATGACACACGCACACATGTGGAGGATGATTGATGCGGCATAACATGTGGTCGGTTAGGCTCGGAACCACAAACACGACAGCCAGTATTCTCTGGTCGCCATCCTAAGGTGACCTGGTCTTGTTGCAAACTGTTCGTTGAGGGGGGGGGGGGGGGGGAGATGGAGCGCATTGTTTTTATTTTTAATTACCAAATGTTATTGAATTATCTACACAAGGGTTAGAGACAGGGAGGGAGGTTTAAGAAAAGTGAATCAATAAGGTGAAACTACATTGAGTAAATCACATGAAGAAAAATCACCCATAGCTCACTCGATCAAGATTCATCAAACCCTGAACTCTCTCCATCACGTGCGATTCATTCCATTGCGAGCCTGATGCCTTAGACCACGTGACCAGTGTTGTAGGTATCTGATTAAGGCTAAGAGGGCCTCCTTGGTAAGCGAGAAGTTGCCTTGCATTCTACGATACGTTATTTCAAAACATGGCTCGCTCCAAAATAAAGTCGAAAGATTCCATCCAACAAGGTTCTTTCTCTTTAACAATCCAATATATTTGGATTTTTATTAATAGAAAAAAAAAGTGTGAAAATGTGGTATTAGCTCATTTTTTAACGTCTTTTTAATCATATTTATGGGGCTATGAGACAAGGCTCGATTAAAAAGGTCTTTAGATTGAATCTACCTCTAACAAATACAGTAATATTTATTATAGACTCAACAACAGAAAATGTTATTTTATTTGAGATTGTGGAAGCTCTCTTCTTTACCACAAGAATAAGCAATTTTCCTAGCCTCCTTTCCACTCTTTCTGATTGACATTATAAAGAGTGGTTGTTGGCGAAGGTCGAAAGGGAGTATAAGCTTAGAATAGAGTATAGTAGTAGCTCCAGGAAACCACACACACCATTGTATTTTAAGCCGTTGTGTGTGTCCCTGACAGCGGTTGATACTTTCTTGCTGACCGAAATCAGCTCCACGTTTGGGCAAACTTTGTGACACCGCGGAGTATATATATTCATTTTTTAAGCCTACCTTCTGAAAAGGTAAAACTATTCTTTATGTAGAACAAAATATTTAAAATAACAATTAAAATATAGTAAATTTTATCATGTTTTACAAAAAAAAATCATTTAAAGGTACTTTCTTATGTTAATTAAACTGTATCCCCTTCCAAAATGACTACACATTTACTGGTAATTTGTCGAATATTAAAAAAATGCCTCGGTGGCTAGTTGGCTAACTTGCTTGTCGTGTAGAGCTCGACTGCTGAGGACGGGGAGATCGAGGTTCGAATCTTGGTCGGGTGAACTGGGGGTGGTTTTTCCTAAATGGTTTTCCACTCTCCATCCACGAAAATGCGGGCTCACTTCCTCTAATTCAACCTTCTCAATTCCTAATCCATTAGCGTAATTAGTACTTAAAGCGTATAACCCGAACGGGTAGTAAGACGCGGGCTAAATATTATTATATTATTATTATTTTTATTTAAAAAAATCAAGTGTTACATTGTTTCTTAGGCATATTTTATGCATATAAATTATAAGTTTTAGTTTAACAATATTTTCGTCTTTTTTTCCTCAAGTAAAATTATATGCACGAAAACGCAAAGAAATGCGGTGGGGGGGGGGGGCTTGAAAGAATGTGCGTGGAAAGTGGGGGGGTTCTGTAGTGAAAATTAAAAATTGTGCGTGAACTTAAAAGGCTGGGAATATTTCAGTCAACTTCAAGGACCAAGGTATACTTATAAAATACTCTCCGTCTAATAGACTGTGATTAACTTAATGAGATTTAAATAGCTTTGTTTCATGTTTACTAAGTTTACTCATTTTAATATTAAAAAAAGTATATAAATTATGATTGGTAAAAAAATATTAATTTATATATATATATATATATATACACATAATGTATATGTTGTCTCTAAGCACGCTAACCCCGGGAATGATGCATTTTTAAACGTTAAAACGTCTCATCCGCTGCGGTTGTAGCGTAAAACATTAATCCAAGCTCGACCGGACAAAATCAAAATGAATAAGTGAGAGTAAATACTATAGTCTAAACAACGGTAATACATATATAAATCAAATTAAAATAAAGTATCAACAAATATTTTAAAACCCCCTTTGGTGGCCGCATATTCAAAGGTGTTTCTCTCGCAGTATGCTAGGCTGCCGATGATTGGTAGATCGAGGTTTGAATCTTGGTCGGTTTTCCCAAAATTGTTTTTACACTCCACGCAGATGGAGGTACACTTCATATTAATATAACCTTCCTAATTCATAAAACCACTAGCGTAGTTAGTAGATAATCGTGTAAATCGAACGGTAGTAAGACGATGTGCTAGAAAAAAAAAATCTGTCATACCAACATAACAACTGCCCATTCCTCCCGAATCATCCGTAATGTGTACGAACACACAACTACTTTAATGATCTTACGGTATCTTTGATTACGGTATTTTATGATTATATTTTTACAAACGAGTAATAATAATATTATATAAACATCAATATTTAAACGACCATTATAATTATTTCTATGTAAGGTTTGATTCATCCATTATAATGTGAACTGTGTTCATGAAGAAAATAAACAGTTTGTAATTTTGTGTACATTTTTTTGAAAATGTTTGTAAAAAGGAGATAAAATCATATATTTTAAGGTGTTTGATATATATTATGTTTTAAGCAAATAAGAATTTGACTTAATTAATGTAATTTGTTGAAATTTAGCAGCTCCATGATAATTATTTTTTTGTTTACAAATTGTTGTAATATAATTAAAAAAAAATTTCCCCCTTCAAATTGGGCAACCAACTATCGACTTTATTTTTTATTTGATCACTAAAATAAATAAATATTTTTTTGCGGCACTACAATTAGATGATGATATGAAGTATTTTTTTTACAGTAAAAAAATGTTTCATATATTCAATGTGTTTTAAAGCTTTTACTTTTGATAGAAAGTATTAATACCTTTAAAATAATACATATGACAGTAAAACTATATCAATAGGGACCGTAAAAAAGTTTGTATTTTCTTCAAGTTTCTTTTTTTCTTAATCCTTTTATGTTTGTAGTTAAAGTATTGCGGCTAAGATATATAAATCATTACAGTAAAAAAAGTAACTAAAATTGCTTTCATATATTCATACGTCGAATCATATACCCTTCCACTGTCCCGTTCAACAAATTGTATCAATACTACTCATAATAATATAAATCCATGTTGTCAACATTTGAGAGCAATAAAAACTTGATTTAAAATGCTCTTAACCTAATTTCCTGTTTTCACTTAAAGACGCTAATCGTGTGTCTAAGCTACTGTGAAACAGATAGGGGGGGGGGGCACAATAGCAAACTACTAATATATTGCTAACCCTATTTCTCTACATGTTGAGTAATCACTGTGTTTATGTGTGGCCTATCTTCATTTGTTTGCGGTTGGTTTGGTTTATTTTTAAAGCGCGCCAAGTGAGCGACCTTCCTTGAGCTATCAATTTAACTCTACATCCTCTTAAGTACTATGCATAGTTCGGTAATAACATAGCACAATACCATGACTTAATAGCGTAATTGTGATGTGTTTTTTTTATTTCAAAACAAATCGCCACGGGCTAAGACAAATCTTTGCTTCTTTTGTTTTAAAGTGCGCGAATACTTCCTGTGTTCTTAAAGGTGAGGATAAATGCAATATACCACCTTCTCTCGACCTTATGTTCTGAAGGAAGTGCTAGTGTACACCACGTCCACGCTAAGCTAGGGATTCAGGGAACACTAGAAAAGTGTTTCTTTGCAATATCCATAGCATTACTTTTTTTTTAATACATAAAATATTGCTTGCAGTACAAACATGAATTTTAATTTTCTTCACGGGTGACCTGGTGGTCTAGGGGTAAGGTGTCAGACTTTTGTGCTAGCGGCCGGGGTTAAATCCTCGGTCCCGGCACAGATTTATCTGATATCCAAACTCTTCCTTCATCTCTGACAAGACATCTTGTGAATGTGGGGAATGCCAGGCCTCCACCGTGGTTCGGATTCCACGTTAAATTGTAGGTCCTTCATTTCATCTCACAATCACTCCACCATTACACATTAGCGTAATTGCTTTTAACCCGAACGGGTAGTGAGACGCGGTGCTAATAATAATAATAATCATAATTTTAATAATTTTTAATAATAATTTTCTTCACACGGCGATCTCAACAGTTCTTGAATATCTCTCATGAACAAAGCGGATTTAGATGACAAACCTTTTTAAATGAACATAAAAATGTGTAATAAGATTCTTCAACACCCTTCGACAAATATTCAAGAACTGTTGCGGATTTGAAGAAAATTAAACTAATGTTTCTACTGGAACAATATTTGATATATTTTGACCCCCAAAAAAGTTTTGATATAAAAAACTGACCTTTTCTTGCGTCCCCTACAACCCCACCTTTAATTTCAACTGCGGTAGAGTAAAGGAAATAACCCATTTTACGTTTATATTTTTTGAACGCTTGAAACGATTATTGATGCGCTGGATATGAACATACAAGTCAAAGTGTCCTGGTGGTATCGGTAAGACTACACTGATAATTGCGCCTCGTTTCTCTGATGCTTCCTAGATAAAAAACACAAGAGTAAATTAAATAATGTACAGATTCCTTAGGCCACACTAATTTTGGGTGAAAATAAAACTGGAGACCACATTAATGGGTATGAAGGGATTGACCTATGGTCGTTTGGGTCATCCAATGATTTATCTCTACATGTTTTAGTGTGTTTTGCTATCGTGAATACATTTATTAATTTTGGTACCAGAGCTTGCTAAACAATCTGGCATTTTGATACAGCCCTGGCTATCCACTATTAGGATAGGGGAATAAGGAAAGGTATATTTTTTTAGAGAAAATGTACTTGCTTTTGCGTGGATGGAGAGTGACATCCCGTCTATGAGAAGACACAAATGATACCTAGCTGGGTTTTGATTCCCTACCTCCCTCGCTTTGTCATGTCAGATGTGGGTAAAGTAATAAGTTAAAGTGATATATATATATATATATATCACTTTATCACTTTAATTGCTTTATATATATATCCTTTTAATTGCTATTATTATGTATCTCTATATAAAACACTTTTAATTGTTATATATTATATATTATATATAATACTACGTCCACAACCACTATAGCTGGTTAGGATCAAACCCCAAGCTCTTGTAGTGCAATGGTTCTGAGAGCTGACCACACGTCTGGCCTTGTGCGAGTGTCGCTCGTCAGGAGTCGAATTAGGGGCAGTGGTTGACCTGTGACCTCTCCCTGAAGTGCGGCCAGCACTTAGCCCATTTTGACCCCTCCCCCCCTTGACCCCTCCCTACGTGACACCCGGGACTGACCAATACGAGGCCTCCCCCTGATTCTCACAACCTTGAACCGCACGCGATTTGACGTGTCAAGGTCGATCGAGTCTTACATGTATTCGTACACTTTTTAGAAGAACTGTACTTGAGGAAAAATTGTTGAAACATTGATCTTGACATTAAATGAAAAAAAAAATCTCTTATGATTATACATAATATATTTAAAATTCTATTTGAGAGATTGAGGAAGAAAAACTAGCCTTTCATTGCGTATAGCACTAACACAACAAATATATTTGTAATCGGGCGAAAATTTTGGTATTGGTCATTACTCTAGCTACAGGTTTTACCATACCTGCTGCACCCGTTTTAGTGAACGTTTGGTAAAAGGCGCTAAGCTTGATTCACACACTCAACGAAAAATATAAAGCAGAATCTTAGCAGTAATTCACACACTTTAAGTGGACCCATGACCCTTTAAAACAGCTGATTATCAAAATATTTTATTTTCTAGTAGATAAACATATATTTTAGATAATTGTCCCGATGGATGTTTACAAATTAAAATGCTGTGTTGTGGCACAATCCAATACATCGATACACACGTTTTACATTAACGATTTATTTCAAATCTCCTCACAACAGCCAATGGGGCTGTCTGCTAGCTTCTGGTTGTAGAGCGCATGCGTTGTCAAATGTGCATGCGCAATAATTTGAGATGGTTGGTTCAGAGATTTGATTAGTTCTCCTGTGCCTAACATCTCAGGCAGAGCGGACAAAGTAGAGAATAGTTGAACTTCAGCAGAACAGCTCGCACCGGTTAAGAAGAATTCTTGTGATTGGCTTAGAGCGCGTCATGTGACCACATTTCTGTTCTGCACTTGTTTTTCGGCTAAAGTGTGAATCTACATTTACTCTCGCAATAGACTGGTTTGCCGATGACGGGGAGGTTGAGGTTCTAATCTAGTTCGGGTGTGTTTAGGAAGGTGTTTACAAAATAGTTCCCCCAATCTACCTCCACGCGAATTCGGGTTCACTTCCTATTGATATAACCTTCTTAATCTATAAAACCGTTAGCGTATTTAGTAGATGGGCGTATAATCCGAACGGGTAGTTAGACGCGGTGTTAAAATGTTGTCCACATGAAATAGCTCTACACAATCGTATTTGTGAATTTCTGAACCTAGTGTAAACGTTTATTTTGTTGAAATATTCTCCATTTATTTGTAGGCTTATGTGTAAAGCCTATTGAGGTTAATTCTTTTTCGTGGTATCTCATTAGTGAGACCCGTCAATTGACTGTAGTTTGAAAACATTAAATTAGTTACCCTGGATTCACTTCTCTTGCCTCTGAAACTTTCAAGGGTTATTAAACTACCACGCAGCTATGTTTCTAACTAATTAATGAAGAGCACGCAGCTATGGTAATCTGTTATTATGACATAGGGGTAAAAGATTCAATTACGTCAGAGCACGTCAAACCACCTATTCAGAATTCACGCACAGGTACAAAGTTTATTATTGAAAACCCCTCTCGCTCTCCTTTGAAATGCCGACTCTGTATACCACTGTCCATTCTGATTTAATATGGTTCATCTAAATGGGCCATAAAGACTGTTTTTTGAAAGCGAACTAAAGCATTTTAATACTTAATGTTGACTCGCATTTTATACAAACTTAATTGTAATAACGCCGCTTTATTCCATATTCTAAACTTATATTATTGTTATTATTGTTATTAGCACTTACGCACTTACGCTAATGTGTAATGGTAGGGTGATTGTGAGATGAAAATGTAGGACTTACAGTGTAACGTGGGATCCGAACTACGGGGGAGACATGGCATTCCACACATTCACAAGTTGTGATTAATACACTTCTTGTCCAAGTTTATATTCCCTTTCACCATCCATTTACATCCACCCTTTGTCATTTCATTAAGAAATAGAGGAAAGAAAACTATGAAACTTCTTATCTCATCATAAAGAAGAAAGCTCGTTTCTAGTTCTCAAATATCTTTAAAAAATTTATTATCAAAAATAACTATATTTGTTAGAGGAAGGTTAAATATAAAGCCCGTTTTCATCAAAACAAGTCACATTTTCGCACTTTTTTTTATTAATAAAACTTAAAACTATATAGGGCTGTTAAGAAAAATAACACATAGTAGATTTAAATATTACGTTAGAGCTAACGTCTGCGTGGTCATTTTTCGCTTACCGAAGCGGCCCTTTAAGTATTTTTACAGTTTTTATAGAAGGGAAAAAAACACCTTTTATTGATAGAAATAAATAAAATATTTTTCTTTACATACATTTAGTTTTTTCTACACATAATATTCTCAACAGTTCTTAAATATTTGTCACGAGAATTGTGGCATTTGACTGGGAGCCTTTTGAATTAAGAGATCAAGTCTCTTTGTAAAATTACGCAATAACGAAGACAGATATTCAAACGTGACTTAGATTTATATGTGTAGAAAATTATACTAAACGTTTCTACCTAAGCAACATTATATTTATTTTGGTCAAAATAGTTTATTTATCTTATAAACTGCAAAAATACTGACTTGAACCTGCGTTATCCTCCGACATTTTTTTTCTAGCCCCGCGTCTTACTACCCCGTTTGGCTCATACGCTTATGTACTAATTACGCTAATGGGTTTATGGATTAGGAAGGCTATATTTAGAGGAAGTGTACCCGCATTTGCGTGGAGGTATAGTGGAAAACCATTTTGGAAAAACTACACCCGACCGAGATTTGAACCTCAACCTCCCCATCATCGGCAGTCTATTGCGAGAGTAATGCCTTAGACCATGCGGCCACCAAACGGGTTCAAACGAAAAAAAATTGTCGCATATCAAAGGCATGGTTGGTGTGTCCTTAAAACACAGAAGTCACGCAAATAAATATTGAACGATGAAAGGAAGGGTTGGTGTCCAAAAGCAAGCTAAAAAAATTATTTTTTTAATATCTTGGATTGAAGTTGTAAAAAAAAAAAAAGTTTGAAACTTCCCTGATGAAGTGCTAACTCTTAGCTGCGTTCTTTTTTTTATTATTATTATTATTATTATTATTATTACGGTTCCTCGTTCATTAAAGATTTAACGAGTGTATTCGACAGTTTAGTAAACAGAGAGATAGCTGAATAAAACGGAATAAAATGAAATAAAACAAATAAAGTGCTTGGTGAGAGGTAATGTAAACAACACAGGATGAGGAATCCTCCCTAAACTTTTGGAATGCTCCAAAGCAGTTCTTCTTCCGGGTTCTTTTCTTATTCCCGAACGAAGGTGACTCTACCTTTTCTACCTTTTACTATTACTATTATTTTATTTTAAAGGCTTTTTTTGGGGGGGTGGAGAATATGGACTTTTTATTATTGTAAGGTCGTTATATTGTTTCGTTTTTTTTTTTTAAATGTAAGTATACCCCAATTTTCTTACGAATGGACATACCTGTCAACTAGAAAATCTATAATATCTACGTTCACATATCCATACGTCAAGTCATATGATCTGGAACTGTCATTTTTGATAGATATTATCAATACGTATGAAATAAAAATAATAACATATCAATGTTGATCTAAAAAAAATGATGGATTAAATAGCCAAGATATTATATTTGTTATTTACGGTTATAACCGCATCTAAATATAGTATTCTTTAAATTCAAAAATGACACCTGGACAATGGACTCGTGCTGGGGACCTAAACAGGGTGTCCATCGACTTGGAAAACGGGGAATTTTCAAGAAATTTGCTAGGTGAGGTAAAATCAAATTTAATCAAATTTCTAGAATGTTTATACTTAGTAAAAAAAACACAACTTTTGATTTACAATAATCAAAATATTATTTTTCTCTCGGTTAATACACAACGCGTATTTCTTTTAACGAATCTGATCTTATAAAGCAGATTAATATCAATTCTTAAGGTCACTATGTGATTTTCGTGTAGTCTTTTCTTTATTCTACCACCGTCTTTAGCCAAAGTTGAGTCATGGTTTTCACATGCGTGAGAAATTAATTATATCATTGGTAAAATTAATTATATCATTGGTGAAATTAATTATATCATTGGTAAATTAATTATATCATGGTAAAAGGAACTAAGAATGACTCTCTCGCAACTATTTTAAACCATTCTGGCGATATACACTCTCTTAATGCCCACTAAAATCTATTTTAAATTACCCAGTAGCCCATTGCCTTAGGTGGAAATCGTTTAACCCCTTGATTAAGTGATATATCAGAATGTATATTTATCTATATAAAAATAATTATACTAAGTTGTGATATTAATAAATTGGTGTTGGTAATATACTTAATATTGTTATATAATAGTCTTGAAAAAATATATTTGCTCTGAAAAACATAGAAAAGACAGGGAATTTAAAAATGCCTTTTGGCTGCCTATTAAAAAAAAATCCATTATACTTTCAGGCAAATTCAAACATATTTGTTCTTTTTTTAATTTGACCACTCTCATTTCTACCTCATTGTTGTAAATTTGTGGATAGTTCAGTCGGTATTAGAATGCGGTGTGCAATCGAATTTTCACTCCAATTGCATCATGCTTTTTGTGTATTATATTTAAAAAAAAACTATTTTTGCTTCAAACCAATATCGCCTAAAGCTATGGCGTATAGTTATGTGGTATATGTAGCACATAATTAGTTTTTGAAACGGGCATAGTCGCTTTCATTAAATGTGAACAAAGTGAAATAAAACGTTAATAACATATTGATAATAACAGTGCCGATGCGTCTTGCGACGTTAATCGTTAGTTTTGAAATATGGCAACATTTCTTAGTATTTAGAAAAGGGAAAGTGCTAAGTGGAGTCTATATATTTGATCGTTCGAATAAAAACATAGTTAACATGTTAATGAGCAGCGCATGAATACGTTTAATTCTTATGTAACTTCTTATTTGCCTAAATACGGGCGTTTATGTATTATGAACATTGAATTATTTTTTTTTGTCTGTCTCAGTTGCAATATTTTACTAAGATAAAAAGTAATTATATCTAATCGGTTTTTAAGGGTGACCTGGTGGTCTAGAGGTAAGGTGTCGGACTTCTGTGCTAGGGTCCGGGGTTCAATCCTCGGTCACGGCACAGATTTATCTGATTGCCAAACCCTTCCTTCACCTCTGACAAGACGTGTATTAATCACAACTTGTGAATATGTGGAATGCCAGGCCTCCACCGTGGTTCGGATCCCACGTTAAACTGTAGGTCTTCCATTTCATCTCACAATCACCCTACTATTACACATTAGCGTAAGTGCGTATAAACCGAACGGGTAGTAAGACGTGATGCTAATATAATAATATATTATAATCTAATTGGTTTTAATAATTTTATATCAATTCACTTAACAAGTATTCATTTCAGCCACTTCAGTGATGGACTGGTCTAAGACATCACTCTCGTGCTAGACTGGCCTGCTGAAGAGGGTAGATCGGGATTCGAATTCCGGTCGGGTCTACTGAAGATTGTTTTCCTACCATAGTTTCTCACTCTTCTTCCACGCAAATGCGGGTAGATTACTTCCAAAATTCTTTCTTCCTCGTTGGGGTAATTATAGGCCTATATGTGCAACCTGGACCAGTATTAATTGTGAGACGCGGTGGCAAAAAATAAACAACAAAAATTCAAGCCAAACATTTTTATCTTTCTTTGCCGTTCACATTTTGATCTTGAAGATTTTTCACAGCATTTCATGTAACTCGCAGATAAAATTTGTAAGTAGTTTGGGTCATGTTGTAATTAACTTTTTCTCTTTATTTCATCCCTTTAGTTATAAACTAAGGTAATTTTTAACTCACACGAATCTTTCAGCTTTGGCATATTTTTTTTTTAATAAGTACAATCCTAATACATACACACACACACACACACAAATCCAATTGTGAGAAAAAAATAGTGTCTATCGCCGGAAACGTTTTAAAATTACAGTAAATAACTTTTTTTTGTTTAAATAAGAGACGGTCATTTCATATAATGATAATGTAATCTGGACTATAATAACAAAATGGTATGCATTAGGTCAAGCAAGCGCTTCCACAAATTAAACAGGATACAAAACCTGATTATAACTTGAACTGCGCATGACAATGCTCTGTAACATCCACCAAGACGTGGGAGATTAAAGCCATATGTAAGCTAGCATTCGGTTAACATTGTACAGCTAAATAAAGATCTATGACCGAACCACCGAGCACAATAAAGTCATTTCCGCAACAGCTGAACGTCACTTTGTGACCAGGGTATAGTTTAGTTTTAATATATTACGATACTCCTTATACTACGCGACCACCAATCCGTCTGAGAGTTAAGTTAATTTTTCTAGCACTGATACCCGCCTCGGTGGCGTAGTTGGTAACGCGCTTGTCGTGTTGAGCTCGACTGCTGAGGACGGGGAGATTGAGGTTCGAATCTCGGTCGGGTGAACTGGGGGTGGTTTTTCCTAAATGGTTTTCCACTCTCCCTCCATGCAAACGTGGGTTCACTTCCTCTAATTCAACCTTCCCAATTCCTAGTCCATTAGCGTAATTAGTACTTAAAGCGTATAACCCGAACGGGTAGTAAGACGCGGTAGGTCCTAAATATTTTTATTATTACTATTCTAGCACTGATCCTTATTATGTGCCAAAATAAACACGAAATGAACATTTGGTCTCTTACAAGAAAAGCGACGTTTAACCCTTCCCATCTGCGCTGTACATTGTACCACAATAATAATAATAATACATGGCAATGCCGTCAGTGGAATTCGAACAAGAGTTTCTAGTACTTTAGCCTTGTCAAGTGGATGAACCCTGAAGTTGCAAGTTTGTGTCACAGTATACGTTTTAGTGTGGTTCGCCTCAGGGTGACGTTTCTGCATGTTTATCGACTTGACTGATTTTGACATACGCTAACCTGTGTGACGTGTCAAATTGTACACGCCCCTTATCATGAAAGGTATCAGTATTAATTTATTGATTACATTATGACCATATTTTATAAACTATGTCATGGGAATGTAAAAGGTAGGCTCGCCAGCTTTCAGGGTAAACGGTTTGTACAGTCCGCTCGTCATAAGAGTGGTGGTAACTGATAAACAGATTATTTTTATTGCAGAAATTGGTTGAAAGTCACTATGAGGAAATAGTTATTTTTTTCTTAGTGATACTATATTATTAATCAAAAGTGTTAATATGCTCTTTACTAAGGATTATTGTATAATTGGAGTTGTTTGTAACTTATTAAAAGAACAAACTATACAGATGGGACGGAAACAATTAAACGATGACATTATTTTTTTAAAAGCTAACAAGTTTAATATGTAGCTTGCTTTTATTTAGCTAGTGAATATTTTACTTTTAAATTATTGTTTTAATTTTAAAATTATTAATCGTATAATAGTTTCAGCCTCACCCTGTATTAATAAAACTATGTTTTTTGTATCATGGTTGTATCAACAGATATTATACTTGTTTATGAAATACTAAATTAAAACGTATCATATTCATACTTATATAACTGATAATCAAAATCAATTATTTTTTAATGTATGACTTAGAGAAAGAGCCATACAAAATATTAGTTTCAAAATAACACTTTTTTTTATAAACATATGCACGAAAAAAACAACCTAAAACTGATTCTATTACGTCATTAATGGCCCTGGTTTCCATTCAGTTTGCCATCATGGTTTATTAAGCTAAGGCATTCTTTAAAAAGCTCTCGTTTGTAAAGAATTTTGAAGTAAACTACAAGCGCCGCTCCCACATTTATTACTTATTATTATTTAATTTATAGGCTACTCAGTTGCATATTTACTTAGGTACTTACTTAATATGTGGCATTAGGAATTCGAAAGTTCATTGCCGCACTTAAAAAAAGTACGCCACCTATCCCTATCCTGACTGGTTCTAACCAGTCCTTAACATCACACACCCTATCCATATCTTGAGCTTGTTCTATCCAGTCCACCTCCAGTGATATAATAGGTACAGGATATGTAACTCATCCTTATGTATCCTCATCCACTCCCAAGATTCTTTGTCCCTAAAGATATTTATAAAATATTTTTTTTAATGTGTTCACCTCTGTATTCATTGCGGCCCTTATAATCAAACGAATTTGATACGCTCGGTTTATAAAGTACTATCAGGTTAGGATAAAGTCACGTGGTATCATTGTGGACGCAGGCTGTATTTAGGAATGTCCACGTCAGCAGTCTCTAGTTGGTCTGCTTCACTCGGCTACACTTCTCTGTCCACAATGAGCTCACCATCTCAAGGTCACCTACCTCATGAGAAGAGTACGCAAGGTTTTTTTTAAATTTTTACACCAAGCCTTACTATCTGTTCAGATTGTACGCATATATGAACCTTACTCTAATGGGGTAGGCATGAGGAAGGAAGTATTTTAGAGGTAATCTACCCTCACTTGCTTGGAGGAGAGTGGGAAATCGTTTAGGAAAAAACCCTAAAATGGATAAAACGGATTTGAACCTTGATCGTCCCGTCTTCAGTAGGTCAGTATAACACGTGAGTAGGTGAGCTAAGAGACGAAATTTTGCAATTTTGTATGATAAAAATAAACTTTTTTTTTCGACAAGGTTAATAAAATAATGCTTTAGTAGAAAACTTTCAAATTTTGTTTAGGTCCTACTCTGCATAGTAATCTACAAAGTTTTTTTTAACATCTGTCGTGGGGATCGCAGAATATAACCAGAATACTCTACCTTTATTTGAAAAGTGTATAGTCGAATGCCAAATCACTCATGACCAGGGCCAGCCAGGACTTTGATGACTTTAAAAAGTACGTTGTCAAAAAATGACTTATTAAAAACGACGCTAAAAATTCAAGTTAATTAATTTTTTCAAAAAATTACCTATAAAATATGAACAAATACTCGTAATTATAGCACATGACACACTTTTCAATGAAAAACCTTAAAGAACGTAAGGAGGGATCGAAGGGGATGCAACAAAAGGCCAGTGTCATTGCAGTTTTTATGACAAAACTTTTCTTTTGATAAAATCAATAGAATATTTCTTCAGTACAAACATAGTTTTATTTTCTCCACATGTTGATATTAACCATTCATGAATATCCATCATGATCATAGCAGCATTAAATGATAAACTTTTTAAATGAAAAGAAAAAGTTTTCATTAAATTTCAGGACATTCTTGACATATAGTCAAGAATTATTGAGGTCACCATGGAAAGAAAATTAAACTCCTCTATGTTTCTACTGTGTCAATATTGGATTTATTTTGAACAAAAAGAGTTTTGCTGTAAAAAATGCAAAAACGCTGGCTTTTACTCGCACCCCCTTACATCCGCCTTAACTCCTAGCTCTAATAAATATAATATTAATATAGAAATATCTAACTTGCTTCGGTGGCCACATAGTCATAAGACGTCACTCTTGCAATAGACTAGACTGCCAATAAAGGGAGATCTGGGTTTGGGTAATTAATGCATATGCGTCTAGTCTGAACAGGTAGTAAGATGGGGTGCTAAAATATAATTGTAAAAAATCTGCTTCAGAAAAAATAACCATCCCCTCATTGATTATAGATTTACTACAAAAAAGTCAAAACCCGAGACTTGATAATGATATATTTTAAAGAACTATTTATTACACTATGTATTAAGAACTATACAAATCTACCGAAGAAAGAAGTTATTTGATATGTTTGGTTTAAAAAAAAGGTTTTTTTATTTAAAAAATTTGTAAACTAATGTTTGAAAACATCTGTTCACTTCCAACCCTCACACAGACGGGTGATTATTTCATGCCTAACCCAGGCATATATTTCCCCCAAAAAGATCAAATCATCCTGTTATGAACACCAATGCCATGACTTCCCACGAGTTGATTTTATGAAAAATTATTTCTCTCTCTTTCCCCGCCCCCATACTAAACTGACTCTTTTAATTAGGGGTCTGTAACCATTTTTAGTACCCACATCGACTTTAAAATGTATCAAAGGTTACACGTTCTTGGGTGACCTGGTGGTCTAGGGGTAAGGTGTCAGACTTCTGTGATGGCGGCCGGGTTCAATCCTAGGTCCCGGCACAGATTTATCTGATTTCCAAACCCTTCCTACACCTCTGACAAGACATCTTGTGAATGTGTGGAATGCCAGGCCTCCACCGTGGTTCGGATCCCACGTTAAACTGTAGGTCCTCCATTTCATCTCACAATCACCCTACCATTACACATTAGCGTAAGTGCGTATAACCCGAACGGGTAGTAAGACGCTGTGCTAATACTAATAATAATAATAATAATAATATAATAATAATAATATACACGTTCGTCCATCATTCCACCACTTTACCTTGCTTTTTTTTATGTGTGTGTTTATGCAGCTTATACTTAGGACTATACCTTAAATTCAACTCTCCATCGACCTCGATGGTATTGGAGTAAAGGCCTCGTCTTCGGATCTGATGCTCGTGGATTCAAACCCAAAAGGGGTGGACGAATTTTTAAAAATCCGTAGCACAACTTCCATTGGAGGCAAATTATAACCTCCGGTCCTATGTCGATTGTAGTTTGTAAAATAACCCTGGAAGATTTGTGAAAATTACCTTCCTTGGTAAAATTGGTAGATCCTTCCGCTCTCATTTATAGAAATTCTCGTATGTTGATATAACCAGTCGGTTCGGAAAGTGCACGTTAATACCTTAAATAAATAAAATGAAAATCAACCTTTCCTTAAATACTTTTTTTTTTACCACCTTTCTAAATAAATGGTACGGAACTCCGCACAGACTTTCTCGCTCTATTGTTTGAAAATGGAGATATTTATTCAAAACTCGTAATATATGTGAAACGAAATACACTAGCACACCTAAACATAAATGGCACTATACTTATGTAAACTTTTTTTTAGTGCCGGTTTTAAATTTTATAATTTTGTTTTTAAAGAATTACTGTCCTCATTTGTATATTTGGACCAATAAAAAGATCAATGTTGGGTCCAAAAGGGTCAACACGTTAGTCAATTTTGAGAAAATAGATATTTTCTCTTTTCGCCCTTTCTTAAACTACTCTTAGTTTTAAGTTTAAATAGACACACAGACAGACGTAATTGCAAATGCCATTTTTTAGGGTTTTGGGTCTTGAGACGTCGACATACATCAACATTTTAGGTTATATTTTCTTTTGCAGTCGCAATACTTTTTTTTACCTTTTGTGTACGAAAATCTAAAAAATATATTTATTTACGTATAGCTTGAAAGTTATTGGTTTTATAAAAATAAGTTTCAAATAAAATATTTGTATTATAAAGAGACCTACATATTTGTAGCGATAAGTAATTTTATATCGCAAATAGTTAAGGAGATATTATATTAAAAAAAAAGATAATTTACGCATCAGACCGGAGCCCTTAAAGTCATTTTGCTGAATATTGAGAGAATCCATTTTGTTTGGAATATTTATAAATGTTAAGAAATTAAATTAATCAAATCGTTAGATCGATTTTGATAAAATCGACTTTTTCTCTGTGTTCCCTTCAGTAAACTATCTTCAATTTTATGGTTAGATATCCAATTCCAAAAATGTTTCGGGCCAACCCTATGAAAACCTTAGATACCAAGTTTTAGCCCAATCGCTAAAATAGTTTAGGCTCTAGTTGGAGGTACAGGCAGATGGAAAGTCAAAACAATTTTTTTTTATTCGGGAGGTCATGAAATGTCAAGATTCATCCAAATCTCGAGTTAGATTTTTTTTACGATCCCAATACTTTTCTACCTGCGAGAAAGTAAAAAAAATAGTTTTATCATAACAATACCAACAATGTCCTATCAAATTAATTTTGGCCAAATTAAAATATTATTTGTATATGTTTCATAATACATTTGTTAGCTCAGAAAATCAAATATTGGCTTTTGCTTACACCTTTTTACGCAATTTTTTGAAAATTTGTCGTGAAATCGACAAGTTGCGAAGCCCTATGATCTAATTTTGCCAGGAAAATTCTTTCTGGACAATCTAATAAAAGAATTTAGGGAATCTTTTACTAAGAAAATAGTGGCAACCCTGTAAAAAAAAAACAGCCAAGGCCAATAGGGGCGTGAGTACTACCGAGCGCCGTTGTGGACCCCTAATCCTCATTGCATCAACCGTTCTCTGTCGGGGGCTCGAACCTTCTAATTAACATGAGTAATTGTGGCCGCAGAGTACAAGCGCGTGGTCAATAATATGCATGCGCTCGCGGCAAGTGACTGAACTAATTACCGGGTCCTGGGGGGAGGGGGGGGGGGGTTCTGCGCTCCTGTCCACGCCTTGTCTTTCATAGTGGTCGCCTCATATTATTGCGCGAGTGTGTGATAGGGTCGAGTGAGAAGGGGAACTTAATTCCTTGCATCCAAACCTTTATTACTGCTCTCTCAATAGCTCTGATCAGCTATTCAACTGTCCGCAGAGATCCTGATTACAGATAGAGGTCCCGGGTTTAATCCTTGGAGCTTCCAGATTCTTCTGTGTGTACGGAACGGGTTCAACTCAGCCTCGTTAGGACAATTGAGGAGTTACTTGAATAAGGAAGTATCGGCTCCTGTTTGGACTGAGATTAACGATGGAGGGGGGGGGGGGGGGGTTGCTTGTTGAACATCCTCTATACGCAAATGTTGGCATTATCTTCGGCAACATGTGGCAACCGCTTGGTTGGTATAGCTTGTTTGCGGCCTGACGCCGTATAGGTTTTTATGATGAGAGCCGCGTCAAGACATTTTGATACAAGTCATAAAACTCAAATCAGAATGAATTCATGTGGCGGTGAAAGGACAGGGTACATTGTACCAACCCAATTTCCAAAATAAAATATCGATCTTGAACTCAAGGGGGAAATGATGAAGTAAATTTGTCACAGTATAAAAATTCTCATAAGACTTTGATAACATTCTTCCAGTAACCTTAAACTCATACTTTAGATTAATGATGTTCAAGCTGGGGTACGCGAATAAATCTTAGAGGGTACATGAAATTTAAATTTAATTTTAGATGTAGATTATATAAATGTTAAGACCTGAACTTGCATTATGCACAACAACTTTGGGGGTACAAAGTTGAAGATAAATTATATTTGGGGGTACGATAAAAAAAGGTTGAATAACATCCAATACACTCCCGATGAAAAAAAAAAACTAACAGAAAGCTGGGTGAATCACCTCCCCTATCTCTCACTCCTCTCACTCCCCCCCCCCCACCTCGTTTTTTGGTGTGGTATCACAGTCATATTTATTTTATAAACTCTATTTAATAAAATCAACATTATTTAACTTGAATGCTCCATGAAAGATATCTTACAAAATAATATTTATCTTAAAGATCTATTATAAGACATTTTTACCATAGAACATGCGAGAAGGTTTTATCAAATAAAACGTCAACATTTAAAACTTATAAACAATTTAACTGAACCATTTAAACAAAATATTATTCTTGAATAGTACACATTTCTATCAATTATATAGTGCGTGTTTCTTATTAATTAACCAGGTAACTTATTATTTAATTTCTTATTTGAGGTATTTAATGTGTAATTTCTGAACCAATTGATTAAATCAGCACATACGAGAATCTTTATGAACGAGCGTGAAGTGGCTTACCACTTATACCAGGAAAGTATTTTTACATAGCCTTTCAGGGTTCTCTTACATGCCACAATCGACCGACTGCTTTACTTCCACTCCGAAGGAAGTTGTGCTACGGATTTATATCGCTTACGAAAAATCCATCAACCTCAGCTAGGTTTGAACCGACGATCATCGGGTCCTGTGGCGAGTACTTTACCCCAAGACCACCGAGACTGATAACAACTAAATTAATTTCACGGTCAATTCGTAAATATTATATGATTCCTGGCCTTTAATTTCAAGTAATTGTAACATACAATATGTTTTAGTTAATTTCTCCCTACTTTTACTAGACAAACGGTGACCTGGTGGTCTAGGGGTAAGGTGTCAGACTTCTATGTTGGCGGCCGGGGTTCAATCCTCGGTCCCGGCAAAGATTTATCTGATTACCAAACCCTTCCTTCACCTCTGACAAGACATCTTGTGAATGTGAGGAATGCCAGGTCTCCACCGTGGTTCGGATTCCACGTTAAACTGTAGGTCCTCCATTTCATCTCACAATCACCCTACCATTACACATTAGCGTAAGTGCGTATAACCCGAACGGGTAGTAAGACGCGGTGCTAATAATAATAATAATAATATAATAATAATACTAGACAAACTTTTAAGGAAGGAAATGTATTAATGTAATTTCAAATATTTCATTATTAACGGCCTGAGATATTTTGTCATGTATCTTATAAAATAAATATGATATTAATATTGCCCCTACAAATCTTCACCCTACATCTTTGTAATTTATTTTCAGTAATAATTTCACACTTTTAGCCCTCTCCATTCCTTCCCCAAACCAAAAACGTTCCTCATGGCTCTGGATTCATCGATGTATCACACCCCATTGATCCACATAAACTGATAAAAGCCATTTAAAGTGACTTTGTCCCTCCCCCCCCTCTCTCCTCCACTTTTTTTTTACCAGTTGCATCCACTAGTCTTAGGAAGGGGAGAAAAATCAGGGAATGTTGTAATTGGTTAGGGAAATTTATGTAATGGGCTGTCTCAGGAAGATAAATAACTGCATATTGGTTATATCCTCTTTTTAATTAAGCCTTTATTTATTTTTTGTGTATTCCAAAAATATTTTCACAGTGAATTTAAAAAATAATTTGCTATAACAAATAGAATATTTTGGTTCTTTTAACGATACAAAAAAAAAATACAATCACGACAAAAGCTTGACATGTTTTTGTATTGTAAATTTAGTACGTGTTTAATGACTTATTTTTCAATGAGAGCCATGTTTACTACGAGTTTAGCGCTCCGTTTCGAGACGTGGTAGAAAGCTGAACTAGCGCTTCTGAAAACGTGCCTGTGGATTGTGCTCGTCACGGGTAGTCAAGTCTCCTCATAATCCCCCCCCCCCCCCCCCCCTCCCCCTACACACTTGTCACAGCCATATCGCTGTGACCGAGAAGGGAAATGGCGCTTACCCGTGCTATTGGTTGTTTTATTCTGTTAAGGGTAACAAACAGCACTTTGACATCCGTCTAGCTGGGCTGTTGTCGATCGAAATGGCACGTTTCGACCTGGGCAGGTCGGCCATTAGGTTTGTTATTCGAGATCTTTTCAAGTAGACCTACACTTGAATTTTCTCCGCCTCTCAACACCAACAACCCTCATCCTTTATAATAAACCCACCGAAAGAAAATGTTTCATTTATTTCGAAATAGAAAACACTAAAACAGGGGGTGGATGACCGCTTCACTTGTTAGACAAGAGACTGTAGAATCGTATTGAACTACGTCACGTCACTTGGAGATTTCAGAGCTAGTTCACGAAGAATGTTGCATCATAACTGGACGGATTGTATCCTGATAGCAAACAGTCCAGATTGGAAACAGGCCAAAATTCGTCCCAAATTGCGAACACACCCAAAAATGTTATGTCCACCTGGATAAATATCCAATGTCCAGATTGCGATCAATAAAAAAGCAATTCAGGCTGTTAACACGGTGGAAGGGGTTACTCGCAGCACCCACCGGCCACCGGGGCTTTCCTCCTGACCAAGCTAACCCTAACCTAATATGCCTTACATAACCTAACCTAACATAATCTAGAAATATTCGTGTATCTAATTTAGTTAAATTAAGACTGACGAGGCTGAAAGCCCCATGGGCCACCCTTATTATCAAATTATCCCCTTTTATAGTGATTTATTTAATTTATTTATTTAATTGGGGTATTTACACTAGCACTTTCTCGTCCAACTGATTATATCAGAGAATTTCTATGATCGAGAACGAAATGACCTACCAATTTTGCTGGGAAAAGTATTTTCACATCCTTTACCGGGTTCTTTTATATGCCACAATCGACATGGGATCGATGGATTTACCTCCCCTCTGAAGGAAGTTCTGCTACGGATTATTATTGCTCAAGAAAACTCCATCAACCCCGGCCGAGTTTAAACTCATGAAAATCGGGTCCTTAGACCAGGGGCTGTTGTGTTGGTCTTAGATTTAAGTTGGTCAGTAAGTCGTGTTCTGAAATCATCAGTCGGTTCATAAAGTTCACGTTAAATACCAGATCTCAAATAAATTAAATTAAATTATTCACACGGTCACCGAAAGAGTAGAATCTGTTTTGATTGGCGGAAATGAAGCCCATGTGGACCCAGGATGCTTTGCAACACAAACTAGAAACAGCTGACTATCAACCTATCTTTATTTTGGAGTGGATAAGCATATATTTAAGTTTAATGGCACTATGAATGATTTCAAGTTATTGCGTTGTCGGGGAAACAAATGAAAACCGAATGTTTTACATTTAACGAGTTATTTTAAATATCCCAACAACAGTAGTTGCAGCAGTCTGTTTGTATCTGGAGTAAATGATTTTATTTTGAAATGTTATTGATTTCACCGAGATGATGTTGTTACCCACTTCTGTGGTAACATGGTCTCATTCGCTAACCACCTAGTAGACTAGACTGCAGAGAACGGGGAGACCGGGGTTCAATCCCATTCGAGTACACTGAGGTTTTTTCCTAAATGGTTTTCCACTCTCAACTATACACAAATGTGAGTGCACTACCTCTTAAATAAACCTTCCTAATCCCTAACACATTAGTGTAATTAGTAGATAAGCGTTATAACCCGAACGAGTAATCAGACGCTGTGCTAAAACAAACTTTACATGGTTGTAACGCAAACACTTTTTTTTTAAATCTAGCACCGTGGTTTACTACCGTAAGGGTTATACGCTCATTTAATAATTACGCTAATGGGTTAGGAATTGGGTGGATTGGATATAGAGGAAGTGAACCCACATTTGCGTGGAGGGAAAGTGAAAAACCATTTATGAAAAAACCACCACCCTCAGTTCACCCAACTGAGATTCGAACCTCGATTCCCTCGTCCTCGGCTGTCTAGTTCAACACGAAACTAGCACGCTAGCTAACTAGGCCGCCGAGACGGGTGTACAAACTTTATTTTAATCAAAAGCCCAACGTTGTGGATACATATATGATTGTTTGAATTATTTTGATGGTGTTGATGAACACCTCGGTTATTTTAAAAGTAATCAATTTTACTTATATAAATACATTATGGCCCTATTTTATAAGCTGCCCCACAGTATAGGAGCATAGGACACTTGGTTCCTTTCAGGTTAAACGGAGTGTACTGGTTTATACATACATAAGCCATATTCTACCGAAACTGCGATTGACTTTCTAATTTCCTTTAAATGAAGGTAAAATCTTTGATCCTATAAATTGAATTTTATTTTTCTCGAATACAAATCTAGCATATTGTTCTTTCAAATCGTCGAATAATGTAATATTAAAAAATTATATAACAAAAAATAAAACTGTTTTGTGTCCGATGGTAATCTCCTAAATAAAACGAATTTATAAAAGGTTGGGAACATTTCATATTGATTTATTTGAATATCTGTAGCCTATTACATTTTAACAAAACAAAGAGGACATTTTATATGGCTGGGGGGGGGGGGGGGGGGTTGTCACCGTGACTCACTATCCGTTCAGACTCTCTACGCTTCTGTACAAATAACAAAGGATGAAGGATGAAGCAAGTTGAATTTAGAGGAACCGTACCCGTATTCGCAAGGAGGGAGAGTTGAAAACCATTTGGGAAAAAAATACCCCCATTACACCCAACTTGGATTTTAATCCCGATCTTTTGTCAATGGCAGTTAAGTTTATTTCGAGAGCGATGACTTAGATCATGTGACTACCGAAGTGGGCTGTAATCGTATGTATAAAGGTTAAGAACCCCTGGGCCAAAATATAAATACGACCTGTAACGTCTAGTTAGGTCATTTGTAAAAGAATGTTAGTATTAGTAAACTACTGAAGGCATATTAAAGAGAAACTTGTAACTTCCCGTGGTTATTTTGCAAAACTCATTAACTAACTAACTACCTTCTACTACTCATTAGTGCTACACACAGCCCAGTTGTTTGTGTAATTTATTGCACAGAAACAAGTTCAGTGAGCCTGTTCTGGGGATTTAAATGGAATGTTCTATATCCATGCTTGTTGAACATATGCTGTTGCTTGCACGCTTTAGAGTCTACAGGGTGGACCGTATGGTTTCCCGCGTGCTCATCTATTGTCAAGACAGACTTAAAGTGTTCTGGAGATTACTATTCACCAAGGCCGTAGCCGGGAGGTTTCAAACCCCCCCTGCGAAAAGTTATGAACAAAATATATATGGCATATTCTGAAAATTGAAAAATGACACCTGGACACGGGAATCGAACCCGGGACCTTCGGCTTAGTACGCCAATGCTCTTACCACTGAGCTATCCAGGATTCGTCCCGTGCCCTATGGTCATTCTTCACTCATATTTTTCAATTTTCAGAATATGATATCTAAGTGGTGTTAAGCCTCACTAAAATGTTAGATGATAGCTTCAGCTATCTGATTCATTAATATAAAATTATAATGGCTCTATTTATGGTTCAAACAATGTCAAAATTAAGATACAAATAAATACAAATTAGGGGGCTGTGTTACCATAAAAAGCACTTTCGAGAGCTTCTAGAGGTGTTAAATATTTAGAAGTTTTCTTAGCCTTTGACATTTTGGTTTTTTTTACCAATTTAAAAAAAAACTTCAAGAGCTTCAAAAAGAGTTTAATATTTATAAATTTTTCAAGCCTTCGGCATTCAGAGAGCTTCTAGACTGTTAACCATTTAGAATTTATTTTTAGCTTCAGTAATTGGGTTATGTGCCCACCAACACCCCCCCCCCCCCCTCCCCCTTCCTGAAATTATTGGCTAGCTATGGCCTTGCTATCCGCCGACACATCCGCATTTAATTACACTGATTGTGTAAGGATGAGGAAGGCAGTGTTTAGAAGAACAGTATCCGTATTTTAGGTAGAAACTTGGAGATTATGAAGGAAAAACCGTACACTTAGTCAGGCAAGATTTGATCACTTAACTATCCATTACTGGAAAATTATAGCCTTTATTAATGTGACTACTTATGCGAGTAGTATGGATTTTTGTTTTTAGCGAATGGCATTAGTGTCTTCCAGTATGTAGAATATTCGCCACTTTGGTGGCACAGGGTACACTTAGGCAGGTTGTCTACACATACAGTGATATGATGTGATTTTAGTGAATATGGAGGTGTGAGCCACTGGAAGATTTAAACCTAATTTACCAACCCCTAGTGACCGTTGGGGTATTTCCCCTTAAAAGAGAAATATTCAAGGCACCATCCGGGAATCAAACCTTAGACTCCTAGTCTCTTGGCCAGGTTCACTGACCACTCAATACACCACGCAGTGGTTAGTGATATTGATCGTCAATGCATATAAAGTAATACTAGTCTATAATTATGGTTATATTTTGTCAATATTGGCAGTAGAAAAATTATTTTGAACAGGTTCAAAAATCACTTTCATAGGAGGAGCCTTATCTAACAGCCATACAATCTACTAGGTCTATTTTTACCTTTAGTAGATATTAAATGAGCACTAATAAACAACAAAACTCCATGGCACCATGCTCTCAATCGAGCCATATCAACCGATCCACCAATTTTTGTGGATATAAGGGTGTCATGTGGTTAACACAACGAGCCCTTCATCAATAAATCTTAGTTTTCTATACCAGAGCTGCTACTTTTTCATTTAATTAGCTGCTCATTTGTCCTCATGAGACTGAGTTGACCCACTGGTCAACAGCAACTCTGCACGAGTTGGGAATCGAACCCGGAACCTCTGGTTATGTATCCAGGTACTCAGCCCATAAGATCATAGGTAGTAACTATACAGGGTGCTCAGTGACCTGGAAAACAGGGTAAAGTCAGGGAATTTGATCAAATTTCTGGAATTTTTACTAAAATGATACTAGACTTTCATTTATAATAATCAAAATATAATATACTCACCAGAGATCTCGTTTAACACACTTGTACCAGTTGAGCATACGAATCTAAATTCAAAGCCAATATGTTATTTTCGCGTCGTCTTTACACCTCTCTCCCACGCACCTTTAGCCAAGTTTGAATCATGATTATGCGCATGCGCGAGAATTTAAATTCGTTATAGAAAGAAGAAACTAAAAAAAGAATGTGTCTACTAACTCTACTAACTCAACTGTACTGGTATAAGGCAATAGTTGAAATGCTCAATATGATCTCACTGAAATCAAACTCAATTGCACCCATTAGCTATTGCTTTAGGCGGAAATCCTTTAACCCCGTCATGGTAACACAACTCCAGAATGTGTATGTGTCTAAGAAAGAATATTATGATTTAATTAAATTTGATATTAATAAAATAATGTCTATAATGTATAGTTACAAGACAACTTGGAAATAGGCTCTGTAAAAGTCGGAGAATTTTGAAATGTAGTGTTTGCTGGACACACTGTTATAATACTAATAAAATATTATCAATTTTGGCGACTAAAGAAAGTATATTTTCTAAAATTTCCTCTCTGAGAGAATTTAACTGCAACTGTATCGTCACATAAAGCGAGTTTTCATTTGCTAATCGAAGTTATCGAAACAGTGATCTTAGAGCACGGGTGACGGACCGGACTAGTCATCATATGAAGTGGGTGGAGGAGGAAAGAGGGAGGGAGGGGCACAATGATCATCTCGCCGGAAAGAACTGGTCCAGGGGTGAACCAGTCACGTGACCGCGCCCGCCGCGAGGGGCCCGGGTTCTGACTCCCGCCCGCCCCGTCCGGCCATCTGGCGAGTAAGGGCGATGTTGCCAAGCTTGGACACGTCCACACAAAAGAATTGTTCGCTGTGTGGGGCTTCAGAGATTTCTAGAATGTTTTTAATACTTTCATATGCTTCACTTCCTCTAATTAAACCTTCCCAATTACTAATCCATTAGCGTAATTAGTACTTAAAGCGTATAACCCGAACGGGTAGTAAGACGCGGTGCTAAATTTATTATTATTATTATTATCTTAAAATGAGTAATAAATAATGGATTTATCTTATTCAGTGGCCTGAATAGTGTTAAGGCTTCACTTTCACAATAGAGGAAGATTGGGTTTAGAATCTCGGTCACGTATTCTGAGGGTGGTCTTTCCCACTCTATTTCCGCACAAATTTGGGAAAACGCACCACGTATTACTAACCATTCGGGCTGTACGCATATGTACTAATTACACTAAAGGGTTAGAGATTAGGAAGGTTATATTTCGATGAAGTGCACCCGCATTTGCAGGAGAGAGAGAAAGATAATGGAAAACTACTCAGGTAAAAGCCTTTCAGTGCACCCGACCAGGATCAAACGCCAATCTCCTCATTGGCAGTCTAGTCCAACACGAGAGCAGCGCTTTAGACCCCGCGGACACTGAGACAGGTAACACAACCTTATGTATCCCTAACTCATTAGCGTAATTAGTACAAATGCGCATATCTCATACGGTTGGAAGACGCGGTGATAAAAAAAAAATAGTGAGGTTAGCTACAAAACCAATACACATAAAAAGCAGAACCTTGCAAAGATATTTCTTACTTTAGGAAAACTGAGGGTGTGTTGTTGTGTGGTGGCTCTGTTTTTTTATGTTTATAAATTATATATATAATATATATATATATATATATATATATATATATTAGAGACCTAAGAAGATTTAAATCACATGATCACCAGTCTGTATTTAATTAAGGTACCTATTCGATAAATTCTCTCTTTCAATTTGTGCTGTTGAATATTTAGTAGCGATTCGTTTTCTATCAACACTTTATTGCAATGAGAAAGCTCGATATTAAGCCCAAATAAAATAATCAAGATTTTTTTTTAAGTCCTGTTTTTCTTTCATAGGAAGAAACGTTGAGAAAAACACAAACATGTTTTTTTTTTTTTGCCATCAACATTTATAATATTTCTCTACCTACTCTAGTATTAGTGGCAATTAATAATATATTTCAAAAGTGACAGCTGCACATGACCTAACGTATGATTACAGTATTTGAAATTAAATCTATTGGCTCTTTGTTTAAAAATTGGATTGCCACTTTACACGGAAAACTCGTCTAAGCTACGCACTAAATTATGCTTATAAAAGTGTTTTAATCAAAATAATATACTTCCTTCCTAAATTAAGTAAAACGCAACACTTTTTCACGTTAAAAAAGGTCAAATCAGCAACATTATAGTACAAATAGGGAAAAGCTTTTAAGTTCATTAATTAATTAATTCACTTATTTAAAAAAATCTATTCGAGTACTTGAAATATTTGTTTATGAAAGGAGGAAGTACGCAACCGAAAAAAAAAGGTTGACCTCCACTTCTTTATTATTTGTAAAATGTTATACTTATTTATTTTGTTATAGTTTGATCATTTGTCTGTCCATCTCAGTCCGAACGTTTTCCACGTGATAACTGTCATCTGCGTTAAATTTTAACAACATTTGTCAGGTACATTCTTTGAACCTAGGCCGAACAACGTATGTGCATGATTTGTCAATCTGGTTATCCGTTTCAAGATGGCAGCCACTAAGAAATATATTTGTCTGCGATATGAAAACTGCCAAACACGTGAACCAATTCACATTTCGATTCTCAAGTGATTTGAATTTAAAATTCTAAGCAATCAAACGAGTACCTAGGGTGCACTTTAAGTTTTGATATATATTGTGATACTGACGTCTTAGGATACGTGAACAACGGTTATTATCTATGAATATAATAATATACTATTTAATATGGTGTTAATTTTTTTTTTTTTTTATCTAACTTGATCACCAAGGAAAAATTATCAACTTCAAGCCTACTAATGAAAGATTATTGAGATGCTTAAACTTGAAATCCAAATAAAAATCTTAAGCCTGGAGTAACGCTAAGAATATGGAGATACAGTAGCCCCATGGTTTCTTTGGTGCTGACTGACAGCTTACAGCTGACTTCTGACAGTCAACATTTAGGTATATACCTAAATTTTGACCGTCAGAAGTGACAGCTGATAAACACATGTTTTTGCAGATCATATGGTTCGGCGTAGGGATACATAAATTGGTCTGGTAACTTTTCAAAGCCTCAGCTGTGAGCTGTGAACTGTCACTCAGCACCAAAGAAGCCATGGGGCTACGTAGCTATTTTTACGGTTACAGAACTACTAGTGATATTTATTATCTACCAAAAATGAGATCTGCAAGTTATATGATTTTTGCGTATGAATATGATTTTATGAAAATCGTTTTACGAACTTGTGTGACTGCTGTTTCTTCATGGCAGAATCACCATCAGCTGATAATAGATCTGTCGCTAGTCTGTTGAGTTTCAAGTGCCACCGCCATAGGATATGTTTACTTATAAAGGCATGTGTTTGAGAACGTCTTGTGATTCAAAAATATAGGTTACATTTGGAAATAATAATAAAATAGAATCTACTCCTAACACCTGCACCGCACCTAAAAAAAACCTCCCTATGGCTTAATTTACTGTAAAATAGTGTCCCTCGCAATATATCACTCTGCGACTAGACCGAGTTGTCTTTTGTTTGTTTTGACAATGTCATGGCATTAATTGCCTGTGATAGATGTTTGTTAAACACCCGTCCACCATATGGCGTGGTGGCGCTCCCGTATGGCTAGTTTTCCCACACGCCACCGTAAGTGGCGCCTATTCTCGTGCTATGGAAGAGCATATCAAGGTCACGCACGCCTGCAAACCGCTACGGAAATATATCATGATAATCGTCCTTGGTTCGTCAACTAGAACCCAGGAACTATCGAATGGGCTGGCTGATTTTTATTAACATCCCGGCTATAATTTGTATAATATTGCCAGGTTTTACACTGCCTTCTAACCAATGGTGTAGTTGTAAAGTTAGCAGTGCCGGAACATAAGGGCGTAGCCACTCCAAAGTTGAAGGGCGGTAGGGAGTTCCAACGTTGGAGGTGAACAATTCACAAATATAAATGTCTCTAGAAGATATTTGGAGTATTTTTTTTTTACGAGTAATGGTTACTAAGACAGAAACTTACTCAACGCATTTCTCCTAAAATTTCAAGAATTCACGTAGAGCACGGTAAATTTCATCCAAATCTATTGATTCATAGTATGAAAAAAGTTTTCGTATATTATTGATATAAAATCAATTAGTTAGATTTGAATTGCATAGTAAAAAAACTTTACAAAAAAATCTTAAATATATTTAACACAAGAACCTTTTAATACTTGGCTTGGCACATTGAAATTTAATATTTTCCCACAAAAAGCAGTGACGGAACGCCGATCCCACTCTGCAACCCCCCCTGCCCTTAACATGCTACTTCACAATTTGACGTGACTTGACAAATATTTTGCTGAGAGCACTGGGGACTGATGATAAAACCTTGTCTCCCTATTGGTGGGTTGAGCTTTATTTGGTTTACAATCCATTCACCACTGATTGCACCGCTGTGTCATCAAGATCTTACCACACAGCAAGGGCGGATCCAGATCATTTTCATAGGGGGAGTCATAATTATAAATAACATATTTACTTACAATGTTAGATTTCGGCTTAAAGCCATTTAATAGTTTATCATTCATATTTGATCTTATGTATGTTTTAAGCCTTGGTCATTCTATCCAGTTTTTTTTTTTTTTTTTAAATTGGATAGTTTTTATTAACTATTTGTAGTGACCATCCTTCGACAAATTTTTGAAAAAAAAATTGTTCACTTTATAAGCTATAAGTAACCTTCGCCTTGATTTTTTATTCTTTTATAAACCATTTAAAGTGTTTCTCACCTATAAATGTTTGAAATATGGATGCCCCTCGAAGCTATTTAGAGTGATTCTCACCTTTATTTTTTTTAACGATATTTTGATACCTCTATAAGATAATCTTTGAAGTGGTCTTCCACCGACTACATTTTGAAAATTGATTTGGAGTTGTCTTCTCCAAAACATTTTAGAGATTTGGAGGAACTCGGAAGCTGTTTAGAGCTTTCCTCCTCTGACTTTTTCTGCCAAGTAGATGTCTCTAGTCAAAGAGTTATTTGATCCGGTATTTTCCGGCAAATTTTTAACAATAGAACGCAGCTAGAAGTCATTTGGAGTTAGATTTAAGGCCATCTTTCAACTTCATATTCAATAATAGCAGAGGATTTTAAATATATATGGGGGGGGGGGGGGGATGCAGAGTCACCCACAGATCCGTCGCTCTTCTGTCCACACACCTATATTCGTTATTCCTGTATGAACTGCTCTCTCAGGTGATTATTAGTATTCTTTGATGTGTGTTAGTCTACCGTCTCTATGCGTACGAATGTTCGTTTCTCGCTATGCACGACAAATATTCTTACATTAAAAGGAATATTTTTTCCACACTTGCGTTAGTCATATCGAAAATTGAACAAACGTGGACGAATAATAAACGTGTGGACCCGTGGTTGGGGGGGGGGGGGTCAACTGACCCTTTGATCCCCCTCCCCCTGAATCCACGCCTGCCACACAGGTGACCAAGGTGGACCCCTACACACATAATAGAGTACTTGTAATCATATTAAGGTGAAACACTAACTAAATAAACTTTATTTTCCTATTACAAGTCACAGGGTCTGTAGTATAGCCAAGCGTTAGCTCAGACGTTTAGTGCAAAACAACTTATTTTTGAGACTTCAAACCATTTTTGTCGGACATCAAGAATCCTGTCTTGATAGCTTCCATACATTCACCTACTCACGTACATTATTTATAATTGAGGCTTAGTCATTGAAAATGTGTATACTTTGATACAGAAAACTTTGAAATAAATTAGATTATTAAAAAAATGAAATTAGAATTTTGGTATAATTCGAAAAATCAATGTAGAAATAAATGGTTGTTTTCTATGATTGCAGTTTTCCCTTTAAAAAAAATATATATCGCTTAAACATATCATTCATTGGTACAGTTTTAACTATCTTTGCTTACACTGGCAGCACTCAAATACACACGCCACTGAATTTTAGGAATGCACGTTTTTCTGTTATATAAAAATATCTTCGCGGTTCTTGCTTTTCAAGGTGAATACTTCAAAGTTATTGAAATCATAATAAACATAATATATCAAGATTTAAAAAATATATATAAATGGTTGGTCTATGGCCGTACAAATTGTGGCATATCTCAATGTAAATATTGCAATATTGTTTGCCATTGTGGATTCTCTGTAATGCTTTGAATAGTAAAAAAAAAAAAACATTTGAATTTAAATATCGTGCGACCCTCGGGCTGGTTTGATTTAGTATTTTTCATTCATATTTTCATCACAAGGGTTATTAACTGATCTATTCAAGGTTTTGTTTACAATGAGATGGGTAGTTGGTTGGAAATTCATGAGCATTCACTTACAATGGAGGGAAGGACGGAACTCAATTGGCCCTTCACATTGCAAAAAAAAAAAAATGTTGTTTGTTCAATTGTTTGTGCTCATATGTACCCGAACATGAACATTTATGCTGTGAAACTAGCCCTTTAAGATAACTCATTTTAGAAAACATTCTAAAGATTGGTTAAGTAAGGAGTAATGAAATTTTGTAGTTAAGACTTCGAACCTATAAAGCTAAGATTACAAATGTGGTAGGTCATATAATAAAATAAGTTAAACACTAAAACAATATTATTAAAATAAGAATATACTATCAAAGTATTAGAGAAACCATACGCATAGTATGAATTTGCTAAAAAATATAAGTTAAAATATTTCCATATAAAGAAAAAAGAAAAAGATTAAGTCATATATTATCCTTCATCATTAAAACATTCATATATCACATAATATTTATAATAATAACTTATATTAGCGAAAATGTCCCTGGATAAAAATCTAAACAGACATATAAAAAGTTATCAAATGTAAACAATCAAAGTATTGAGTATTGAAATAAAGATTTTTAGAATTAAAGATTATAACATAATAAGATGTCTAAATTCCAAAATAAGCGATGTTACGAAGTCTATGTTTCCCTATATGTTGTTCAGGACGTCAACATCGCTCTCGCAATACAACCTTGCGCCATGATTATGATACTGAGTATCGAAACATGTCTAACATAAAGGACATAAATTAATCGACGTAACACGCTGATGACAACCAAGGAGCAAGGGAACCCAACTCATGTTAAGACTTCGTAACATCGCTTATTTTGGAATTTAGACATCTTATTATGTTATAATCTTTAATTCTAAAAATCTTTATTTCAATACTCAATACTTTGATTGTTTACATTTGATAACTTTTTATATGTCTGTTTAGATTTTTATCCAGGGACATTTTCGCTAATATATTATTATAAATATTATGTGATATATGAATGTTTTATAATGATGAAGGATAATATATGACTTAATCTTTTTCTTTTTTCTTTTAATGGAAATATTTTAACTTATATTTTTTAGCAAATTCATACTATGCGTATGGTTTCTCTAATACTTTGATAGTATATTCTTATTTTAATAATATTGTTTTAGTGTTTAACTTATTTTATTATATGACCTACCACATTTGTAATCTTAGCTTTATAGGTTCGAAGTCTTAACTACAAAACTTTAAGATAACATTTAATGTAGTGGGCCAACTTAACAATTTTTGAAGGGGCTTTGCTGGTTGACCAGATTTTTCTAGACCAGGTAGAATATGTACCCGCATTTAATTGTAGTGAGAAAATTCAAACGTAGATCACTCTGTCATCGGCCATCTAGTGACGCCTTAGACCATGGGACTATCGATGCAAGTATACAAATTTAGATGGCGCGCGTACCTGGATTCGAACCTCGATATCTTTAGCACAGCTAATGTCTGTTATAACGGTCGTACTTCCTTCCGAGTGCACCCCCACCATTTTCGAAGGGGTTTTGCCGATCAACCAGCTTTTTCTAGACCAGGTATAATATGTACCCGCATTTGCTTGGAGTGAGAAAATCAAACTTCGATCACTGTCATCAGCCGTCTAGTGACGCCTTATACCATGCGACCATCAATGCATGTATACAAAAATTATTATAAAATGCCTAGTGACGGTAGATTGCTACCCAAGGACCTAGTCTTTTTTTTTTACAGTGATGGGGTTCAAATATGGTCGGATGAATTGATGGGTTTTTTTTTTCAAAATGGTTTCATTATCTACCTTCACACAAATTAGGGCACACTTACAATTTAAATTATTCATAACTAGCAATCCCACACGGCGATGCCCGTGACCCACTATGGTATTGTGTTAAAAATAGCTTAATTAAAAGGCTAATTAAAAATCCGGCTTCGAGGTGCATTTGGATCCCCTCCCGTTTACCTATGTTAAAAATTTCAGATCTCTGCGTGCCGTAGATTTGGCTGAGCATTGCACACAAACAAAGACACACAGAGACAACTCTTCCATTTATTATTATAGATTCCTGTTCCATTAATATAAATATGTGGATAGGCAGCCTGGCACGCAAGATATAAAACACACACACATATATATGTGCAAGAATAGAGAATAGGAGAACAAGATCGAAAATCTCAATATAGAGATTTATTCCGTTGCACCCCAACGAGATTCGAATCGAATCCTAGAGATGAACATGATAACTGAGCACTGTCTCACCAAACTACAGTCCCATTTTCATAGGAACTAGAGAAGCCACTAGATCTAATTTCACGTATTCATACGTCAAGAAAAGTGATCTGCAGCAACCTATTCTGATATATTATAAATACCTATAAAATATCACCGATACTCTATTATTATTTTAATAAATGTCGGCTGAAAAAGGTTTGTATTTCGTAAAAGTCTCTTTGTATAAAAATTGGAATCTACCTATAAAAAGTTGTTTTTCCACAGCATTTTTTTACTAGTGGTTCGGGCTTTACTACACTTACTCCCCCATCAAGTTAATCTAGTGCGAGCCTGACGACTTGAAGCCCCGCGACCACCGATGTATAAAATATTAGTGTCACTGTACTTATTTAACTATGAAAGCACAGATTTATCTGATTGCCAAATCCTTCCTTCACCTCTGACAAGACATCTTGTGAATGTGGGGAATGCCAGGCCTCCACCGTGGTTCGGATTCCACGTTAAACTGTAGGTCCTTCATTTCATCTCACAATCACCCTACCATTACACATTAGCGTAAGTGCATATAACCCGAACGGGTAGTAAGACGCGGTGCTAATAATAATAACTATAAATATGAAAGGGTGAAATCATAAACAAAATAGTCAAAACAAAACCTTCCAAGGGCAGGAATGGGCTCAAACTACCTCCCTCAGTACACCCAGCTGAAATTTGAACCTAAATCTCCCCGTCATCAGCAATCTATAGCCTAATGCGAGAGTAGAGCGTTAGACTATGTGGCCACCGAAGCAGTGATTACCACTTTGTCCTCTAGTGTAGGCCAGTTTGCTATCTATTACTCTTTTTATCACCGCGTCTTACTAACCGTTCGGGTTATAATACGCTTAAGTTCTATTTACGCTAATGAACTAGGAATTGGGAAGGTTGCACCCGCATTTGCGCAGGGAGGGGGAGTGGAAAAACCTCCCCAGTTCACCCGACCGAGATTCGAACTTTGATCTTCCCCCACCCCCTGTCCTCGGTAGTATAGCTCAACACGAATCTAGCGCATCAGCCAACTGCGTCACCAAGCTGGGTATCTATCACTCTGCACTCTTTTTAGAGAGTTAACAATTTTTACGAGGCTGGCTCTTCTCTATATACACTTCAACCAAACCAAATATTACAACAGATTGAAAGAAGAAGCAGAACCGCGAGTCCAACAGGATTAGAAATTGGGAAGGTTGAGTCCACATTTGCGTAGAGGGAGAGCGGAAAACACCCTAGTTTGCCCGACCGAGATTTGAACCTCAAATTCCCCCGTCCTCGACCGTCTGCCACTACACGAAACAAGCGCGTCAGTAAACTACGCCACCGAGGTAAATTATTTTAGAAACAACCGTTTTATTAAATACAATTTTAAATATTATTTAATGTTCGCAACTATAGATTGATGAAATAATAATTAACTTTGTAATACTTGAATTAATCGCCCCGCGTTGGGCGTCGATTGAAACACTACGGATATAATAATATAATAATACTGTGATGATATTTAGGTTGTCTATAGCTCCGTGGTCGAGCGCCTATCGTCACTGTACGGAATATATTCCGTTTAACCAGCTGTCTATAGCTCCGTGGTCGAGCACTAATTACATCGGTATAATTAATAAATGTAAGAATAAGAACTAATGAGGCTGTTTATTCAAATGAAATCTGTTAATTACTTACACATACTCCAATTAAATGATTTATATAAATGCACACTTGTGATATTAATGTAAATTATTGTATTCTGTGTTAGACTGACTGCGAGAGCCAGTGCTAGGGCATTTGTGAGTCCCTAACTGCGTTGCTTGTGTGAGCGTGGGTGCTAGAGCGACTTAAAGTGTGTGTGCGGGATTGTCAATGTCTGTGGCTGTCTCAAATAATACGCACAAACGGCTTATATATGACATACCCCTTGCCTCTTACTCCCTTCGTCAACAGTGTAAAACTAACTAATAGAAAGACTCCTGGCGACAGGTGTTGTGAAAGCTAGCTTAGTGGCGTCTTTGCCAAATACTGCGTAGTTGTTCCTTTAGCAGGAAGAATGGTATAAAAAATATATTTTAATGGTGTAATCCTTTTCCCATTATTTCTGAAATGCACGTGTTTCTTCATGGATGGATCATAAAAGGATACTCTACGAATGTTACTTTAAAGAAAAATTACCTTCATCCATGACTTTTTATATATTTTAGAGTGATCTAAATCAATATCATTACCAACTTTTACAAAAATTCATAAGTATAATAAATACCATTTTAAATACGTGTGGATGGCCCGAACGAGTAGTAAAGGTTCCGTAGGATTTTCTTGAAACTTGATCTTGTTTTTATCACGAACCTTGCGGTCACCATAAATACTGTCATGCGTATAATATAACCTAACTTAGACTACAAAACCTAACCCACTTACATGTAGGTTCTCTATATAAAAAAATCAATATCAAATATTTATCACCCTTGAGCCTGGACGCAAACTTCACGTCAACGTAGTACATCGGAGGGCCAAAAATATTGACATAATATTCTCTCGAACTTTGGCAATTGTTACGAACCTACACATTCCATTAAATAGACACATTTAATGCTTCACTTTTAATTTGAAAGAAAAATTCAAATAGAGTTTTGGTGTCGCAAGCTATGATTCTTAAAAAAAAATAAAGTGGTGTCTTAATCAGGTTTTCAAGTTGACCTGTTGCTGAGGAATGTTGGGTTTTATAAACTTTTTATGTTCTTCCCGAACGGGTTTCTTTTAAAAATTATTCCTTGATTGGGGCGTGTTTTTTAGTAGCTTTGACAACTTAAGGAGCATAAAAACGGTCCAGACGATTTCATTTCTCTGTAGCTTCATCGCTTACAAAGTTTGTCTTTTTGGAATATGTGGGCTCAAACCTAGGAACACAGCCCTTGGGGGGAGGAGTATTTCAATATAAATAATTTTTATTTCACATCAGATCCACTCGTAGATTACAATTACAAGACTCTCAGATAACAGTCCAACCGATGAATTTACGCTAGATTCTCAAATTTCAATCGGACCGTTTGAGGTGGGATTGAAGGGGACGCGAGAAAAGGCCAGTGTTTTTGCAGTTTTTATGTAAACTTTTTTTTTGTACAAAATAAATCAAATTTTGCTTCAGTACAAAACATGGCGTTACATTTTCTTTATATGGTGACCTCAACCGTTCCCAAATTACTCTTGACAGATATTCAATAAATTTTGAGGTCATCATGGGAAGAAAATTATATTCTATGTTTATACTGAAGAAATATTTCTTTTATTTGGAAAAAAAAAAGGTTTTCCAAAAAAAACTATAAAAACACTGGCTTTTTCTAGCGTCCCATCTTAGGTTAAAGAGATTCCCAAACATCAGTGTAGTGTTTTTCATCATGGGGCCACGAGACGTGTGTGTGTTTCGACAGTAACTGTCTCATTAAAGTAGGCTAGTAATTAACTGTTACCCGCTTCGACTGACCACGTGGTCTAACGCACTACTCTCGTAATAGACTAGACTGCCAATGACAGGGCGATCGAGTTTCGAATATTGGTCGGATGTACTTAGGTTTGTTTTCCACTCTCCCTCCACGCAAATGTTTACTCTAGTCCTAGTCCCTAAAACGTCTGGCATAATTAATACATACACGTATACACCTAATTTCATTGCTGAGGGAACTGCATGCTTACTATTGAGCAACAGCGTTGTCATTATTTTGTTTTCCGTGATCAGTCTTCCTTCGAATGTATATCAAATTTGGCAATGCTGGGCTGACGTTGTTGTCAGTACTTGGTGCTTCTTCCTCCAACACAGTCGTAAAGTTACAGTAGTCTGAGTCTCGTGTTCCTAATAGCTAGCTCAAAAACATTGACTAAATAAACACTCATATTTTATAAGTACTCTGTGTAGAATAATATGTGTTATTGATCACGTTAAGATTTGGTGTGTATCTGTATGTGTTGGTTGCGTGTTCTTTATTTTTACGTAAGGTTGTGGAACTATAGTTGTATGTGCATATTAATATATTTATTTGAGTAATAGTTATTGTTAACAATTAAGATATAACAAACATTATGGAATCTCCGGCTTGTTACAAACAATTACATTCCAAGAGGAAAATATTAAGTAGTAAAGAAAGGGCAATGGTGTTAAGAGTCTACACCTATTTTCGTTAAGACGGAACTTGTTGAGTAACTCAAGCGCAATGCAGACTGCAGAAGCTACAGGTGTGTCTTATAAGTTAGTAATCTCTATTAAACAAGAATTCAAAACTAAGGGAAAGTTATTGACACCAATCAAAAGAAATAACTCTACTCAAATGAAGCGTTTGGATAAATATGGGCTTATAGAAAAACTGCATGACAGTGTCGTGATAAATTTGAAGGACAGCTCCTCTAGCTCTGAAGATGATGATAGTGATGCTGATCTAGGAGTGGTACCGTTACCTGATTAAGAACAAGTAAGAATGTAATTTATAGCATTTATTATAAAATGCATTTGTAATATATTTGTTTGTATATTAATTATGAGGAAAAAAGCTTTATTCATAAAATATTTTAAGCATAATTACGGAGGGAATAGAGAAACGTTAATAAACTTCAATCTTGAAAAAATTACGATTGTGGAAAGAGTTAATGTTTCTAGAAAAGGCTGTACACCGATAGGAAATGCTTTTGCCTGTCAATTGAACCCCCCAACCACCCCACGCCGCATTGTTTACAATGAGGGATTTCCAAGTAAACCCTCCCCCCTCACATTCCAACAACAGAAAGCTAGAAAATTTGGCAACCGGTAACAGAGAGAGAGCGAAGATAAATCTTTTCTCCATAAGACATGCAGTTCCCTCAGCTATGAAATTAGGTGTAGCTCTGACGGGTAGGAGGACGCGACGCGAAAATAAAATAATTAACTGTCCATTTAAGATATTAATTTCCTAACTATTAAAATGTGTAAAGTAAAATAAGTTTGTTTTAGAATTACTTAGTAAATAAATGATACGACAAAATCTTACAAAGTAGCTCATATCGTTTATTACATTTTGGAGGAAAATGTTCAAAAAAAAATGGGCTTTCAGTAAACTACTCAAAAGTAAATTCAATTAAGTGAAAAAAAAAACACAACATAGGCATGGGTATCGAACTCGGCACCTCTGACTTTGCACACCTATACTCTCTAATACTGAACCATCCTGGTTTGTCACGTAATCTGCCATCTCTCACTAGCTGTTTGTGTATCGAGTCTATATGTGGTAACTAACTGGTGAAAGTATCGGTCACTCAAGAGGTCTCTACGATTACAGAACACGGTGACGCGTGACTCAATTCTCGTGTTCAGGTTGTTATTTCTCACTTCATTGAATTTTATACGGTTATCAGAACTGATCCTTTGGATAACCATCACGCACCAGTTTGTGATACACATGAATAAAATACCCAAAAGTAAGTTATTTTTTTTTTCATATAAACCAACACATTATTTTGTTCATCATATTAAACACTCTTTATTTATATTTTAAAACCAAACTGTTCAAAATATACGAGTATTCAACAAAGTTAAAATTTTCAAAAATATTTATTTGCAAATTAGCTCAATTATTTTTATTTATAAAATAAATTTACCGTTATTCTTAGTTATAAGGAATAACTAGTACCTAATACTCGTTTTGAACTAGCTAATATCAATATTTTGAAAATTTTTAAATTTTTTATATTTTTTTCAGAAATTAACTAGCCTTAAATTATTTTTTTAGAGAAAATAACGTATGTGTTTATATTTATCATCTAAAATAGTCACCCTATACCAATTTTGAACAAAATCGTTAAAGCTATTTTCAAAAAATCCAAATTTTACAAAAATCAGTAATCTAATATAATAAAATTATTAAAAAACAAATATATACATATAATTATTAATAGTAAAAAAATCTTAAAAAAACCCATTTTAGAATCAAATCACTGGGCCATTTATAAAATAACATAATTTTTTTTTGTCTTCTAATTTGAATAAGTTAACTACCCTTAAAAGAAAATAACCCCAGATATTTTAAACAATAGATTTATTTTTAAAATATTTTGAATTTTTTTAAATGTAATATTTAGAAACTACCTTTTAACGAATTTTTACCCCAAAACTAAGTATAAAGTACTATTAGGGAGGTGCATCTAGAAGCCATCAAATCTTCCTAGAATAAAGTAAGTTATAAATAGAGAACTACATTTAATTTATTAAAAAATAAAACATGTATTTTTTTAGATGATAAAAGTATGGAAATAAATATAGATAATAGATTAACTTGAATAAAGTTAGAAATTTAGGTAGGGCCTATCAAATATAATGCAAAGCTATAAATAAATTCCTTGAAAAAGCAAAAAACGATTCTCGCTACACAAGTTTTTGTAAAATAATTATTTGCAGACAAGATTTTGCCAATTGGCCTACAAAAAATTGAATAGATGAAGTAAACAACCTGCAAAACTTTTTCACTAATTTCATTTATAATGTAAAATCTTGTTTAAAGGTAAGGTGAACATTTTAACTTAACTCTCTTTTTTTATATTAATATCTACACACTTTTTTTTTTGTTCATTTTAGACACAATATGTTCGGACAACTTAAATAACATTCACGGGTTATGGTCACTTTTCTTACTTATTTGAAGACAACTCGGCATTTGCATCTCTTTGTTGAAATGCAACGTGAAATAAAATTATAATATTTCTTACAATCAGCTGTGAGTAACCAACAAATGCAAGCCATAGAGTTTACATCGAATAACATTTATCTATGTTGCTGCTTTCCAAGTTATGCCCAACTTCACGCAAGTGCATTGCGTCACAGCTGTTTATGCCTTTGGCACCTACGTGGTGGTGTTTTTGTGTGTGTGTGTTTTGATCTTTAACGTGGACCGGTTTCTGTATACTAGTATCCTATTATATTGACACCTTTTAGATGGTTTAGACCACTGTTCCTTAAAAGTGTGCCGTTCGACCACAGCCTGGAGCGCCACACATCTCTCTTCAAAAATAACAAGAAGATGGCACGAACCGCAGCCGTACGTTGTACGCTATTTTTTACTTTACTGTATTTACTTAATTACTTACTTACTACATCTGACAAAATCATTAGCTTTCATTTGAAGTTAAGAGTTATGGTTCACCCAAATTTCTAATGGTTTGAACGAAATGTTTCCAAGTGTTAAAAGAAACGGGCACAGATAAATAGTATCAACCCCGGAACCTTTGAAGCTACTTTAGGAAAATCAAATTGATATATACTTTTCTAATTTTGACTTTACCTTACAACCGTTGGACTGGATGTGTAATCAATTTTATGCTGTCGCAGCGCGCAACCAAAACAAGTAAAATGTTGGGCTTGTTAAGTGTGAATTAAATAACAAAGCTATCATATTTGATAGTTACGGTTATTATAGTCGGATCTAAATATAACATTCTTTAAATTGAACGACTCTTAGAGAGCGCATTGTTTAGAACATTGGCTTTATGGGTTCGATTATCATGTCCAGGTGTCATTTTTAAATTTGAATAAAACTTGTTAAGTGTACCATGAACTAAAAATGTTTTGAGGAACATGGTTCTAGATAATTAATGTAGTCTGATATACAGTGTGTGTCAAATAATTAAAATAATATAGATTCAGTGTTTCAGATAGTTTGGACATCTAATTCTCGATACATTTATTGAGCGTGGTCTAGTTTGTTACATTGCTCAAACTCGGAATTTTTTTAACTCTCAAGAGCTTTTGATTAACATCACCGTCCAAACCCGATTCCAGGACAAACTAGATCGGATTAGGCCGAGTTGATACATCCTAAGAGCCTCAGGATGTACTAGTTTAACATAATCTAAGTTCGTTAATCCTGAAATTTTGGCCTAGCTCATAGGATAAATTAGTATAACCTACAATTTTATCAAGCCAATCCAGGCTTAGGTTAGGTTAGGTTAGCGGACAACATTTGCACGCGAACTGTGAATGATGAAACCTGTCCAAGGTTTCCCCCCTTACCCCGAGAGCCATTTATTCACCATTTTGACCGATTATGAATTGTTCGTCATGCCTATACCGAATGCGGGAGAATTTTGGCAGGGAGACGCGCTGCCAACTGAATCAAGGTGATTTGTAATTTCTCTTCGGTGTGTTTACTCATCCTGTTTCCACGCGAATTCTGGTATAGTTTCCTTTATATCCACCCTCTTCATTCAGATCATACTGTTTACTTGTGTTGGCTAATCAATATCGCGGTGGCTGGTACGGGTGTGTGCGACTCATGTGGCTACAGACAGGGAAAACCTGGAAAAGTCAGGGGATTTTTGGATAGCAGGGAAATGTCAGGATTTTGATGACAGAAAAACAGGGAAATGTCAGGGAATTTAATTAAAACAAAGGAAAAGTCAAGGAATTAAAAAATATGTTTTAAAATATCCATTAATTTCGCAACTAAACACTAAAACAAAAGTTAATAATACATAAATAAAATAATATTTTAATTTTTTTTAACTGATAAAACAGTTTTTGTTTAGTAGATACAAACTTTTTTTAAATATGTGATCAATAATAAATAAAAAAAATCATCCACTATTTTAGCTGAAAATGTCAGGGAATTTTGTAAAATGTATTTTGTAGCCACCCTAATTTTGGATATACAGCAGACTCTCGACCATCTGGGTAGGAAATATTTGTTTGGAAATTTAAAGAAAAAAACCACACGAATAATACGATCTAACACTCGTAGTATAGTGAGATTCTGGAACGAAGGAAACGTAAGAAAATATAAACTTTTTTTTTTTTGCGATGAAATTGATAAATTTTTACTTTTCTTATTTAGTATTAGTTAAAGGTGAACTATTGCTATTATCTATGAGAAATAATATTTGAAGATCACATGACCTAGAATATTACTATATGAACTTTTTTTGTAGCATAGCGTCTTACTATTTGTTCGAGTTTATTATGCTTTTGTAAGCCTACTAATTACGCGAGTGATTTTAGGGATTATGAAGGTTATATTTGGAGGCTGTTGCGTGGAGAAAGAGCGGAAAACTATTTTGGAAAAAAAAAAATCGGTACACCTGACAGAGATTCGAACTTCAATCCACCCATCATAGGCAGTTCATTCTACTACGAGAGTAGCGCGCTAGACCATTAGGCCACTGTCGATGTTTCTAAATTTGACTCCAGATTGAATCACCCAAAGGCCATAATATTCAAAAAGAATGTTATCCAACACCTTAGCTCAGTTATTGTCTGTCTACTGATCTAAGGGTCACAAGTTCGATTCCTGGCACGGCCTGAAAAATGTATCATTGGTGAAATGTGGGTCTACCCTTTCACAGTAGTGAATTAACGGCTGGGGACTGGATGTTGTGTCTCTTCTAGATTTAAGTTTTTTCATATGTAGAGTCCTGATACTATCAGTTGGTCCATAAAGTGCACTTTAAATACCTCAATAATTAAATAAAATATATATATATATATATATATATATAATATATATATATATATATATTATTCCCTTCTCAAATATATATTTCTCAGACCACAAGGCCAACACTGGGACTGACCTTTTGTAACTGCGTAATTGTCTCGAAAGACCGGGTTACGATTAACCGGAGAAGGATTTTTTTTAACACCGTGTCTTACTACCTGTTCAGGAAATACGCATGTTTGATCATTTTTATAATTAGATGGGGATGAAGAGGGAAGCATTTTAGAGGTAATCCACCCGCATTTGCGTGTAAGGAGAGTGGGAAACCATTTAGGAAAAAAACTCCTTAGGTAGACCCGACCGGGATTCAAAAACCCCTGATCTTTCTATCTTCAGCAGGCCAGTCTTAACACTACACCTTAGACCGTTTGGCCCACTGAAATGGATAACATTAAACGTATGTATCCAGGATGGACGCATGAATAAGCCACAAATAGTATAATTCACAGGACTATTTGGGTGTGAACTATACCTTTAGTGGGTTCGTGGTGGTTTGAAGGTAATTATGTATCCTACAGTTATAAAAAGTTACAAAAAATAATGTTGTCATGGGCCTACTTCAAATAATACCTGACAAATAGTATGGCTCAAAACTAATACAATATGTTCATTTCGTTTATCTTGAATGTAAGTCTTAAACCTGATGGCCCTATATTATTTTATAAGCTATTCCATAGTGTAATAGGACATGGTAGGATCGCAACCTTTTGGGTTAAAAGGTGTGTTGTATACGGATTTTACTTTATCGCAGCCACTAGGAGAGAGAGAGAAAGTATAATAATCGTAAAAAAATAAGAGTTTGATGAATTTCCGGTGATTCTGGTTCCCTGAAACCATACACGTGTGTTTCGCAATGACGTCTATCTGACGTTCCGAATATTTGCTACTCGACCTAGAGCCGAAAATATTTTACCTATCGGGCGTATTTAAACCTGGTTTATTAGTTTCAACACGGTTTCTCGTAGAGGTGTTTAGAATTTTCCATCCATTCCTAAAATTAACAGTAGTTTACCTGGTGGAAGGGGGAGAAAAAATCGATTAAAAAAATTGGATCCAACAATTTTGATTACAATTCGTGTATAGAGATTAGACTACTGAGAAGTGGAGGAAGTTACTTAATGATTTGTTACATACCTTGTACTCATCACAAGACAATGTTAGGATAAGTCTTGTAGACTACGGTGGGCGTGACATCCAGCGTGAATGTAAGAATCTAGAACCATGATGTAAAGAGATAGAGGTGAACCCACGCGCATGCTTACCCCCACCTCGCCACATTGCTGCCTACCACTCTGACGTCACCTGGGTTGCAAGCTATCCGAGTTTTCACCCACTTTTAGTTTATCTTCAAGCGCCAATCCATTCTACACGTTCCACCAAAAACAAATTCGTCATGCCAAACTGTGCAGTATATGGCTGTCACAATCATTCACTTAAAACAAAAGGTAGTTCTATTAAATACTTCCGATTTCCACAAAGGGAAGATATCAACGCAAAATGGGTTGCAGCATGCAAAAGAAAATGTAAAATAAATATCAAGAATGGTGAGTAAAAAAGTGTTCATTTATAAAATATAATTATTTAATTTTGTTTGATTAAAGCTATTTTAACTTTTGATATTTTGTCTCCAGCTAGAATATGTTCCATACACTTCGGACCAGAATCTTTTACGAAAAGCAGAGCGCAAATGATGCTGAATTATTCACCTGAAAAATGCCGAAAGCTAAAAGACGATTCAATTCCAATGTTACACCTTCCACTAAAAGAACATAAAAACCAAGATAATCAACGCTCAGAAAGATACAAGAAAAGGGAAAGAAAAAATCTTGTTCGTGAAATATTGGCAACAGCTTCGACAAATTCATGGTAAGTCCTATTGTACTATTTAAAATATATTTGTTCACCACGGCTCATTGACTTTTATGGCTGTGCATATATAACTACGAAAAAGGGGCAAGGATGAGAGACTATTTAGTAAAACCTCTCCCAATGCACCCAGCTTGAATTCGAACCCCGACCTCCCCATCACCGTAAACCAAACAAAATTAACTTAGTCATTTATACCTCATGCATCCCAATGCGGATTTTACTTTTATCTAAATTGATTACTAAGACAAAGACACCTAAATAGTTATTTTTCAGCAAATTTTATATATCTTTAAATTACCTTCAGAGGATTTCAAATTATTATGATATTATAAAATGACATTAGTTTGCTTAGCTTTTTGTTTAATTTTTCAGTACTATAAATAAGCAGGAACTGCCAGTATTAAGTGGGGAAAGTGACAAATTTCCAAAAGAAAGGTCGACATTTTTGCAACCTGAACCTGGTCCCATCAACTGCAAGTCACCTAATGATCTACTGCATCTAAATAATAGGTATTTGAAATAAAGTATATCACATGTCTTATTTTGTAAAATATTTTCGTGAATATTCAGACATATTATTTGAATTAAGGAATTTATTTTTAGTAATGGTTATTAATCGCATAAGTAACTAAAATTGAATTAAAATAATGCTTCGCAATTATTTTGCTTCACATCATGTAGTTGGGGAAAATAATAAATATGTATATTTTTACTATAAATAATGCAAATGCATAATTTATTTTTCCAAGATTTAATTTCACGGGGTCTTTCATCATAAACCCTAATACGTAAAATTGTTTAGGTTAATTAATTTAAATTGCAATATTTACTAATTAATACATTGAACACATAAACCACCCCAAGCACATACGGCTGGGATTTGAGCCCCGACCAACTTGTCAACGGCAACCTTGAGCAATGTGAGTAGTGATTCAGGCCACGTGGGCTCCAATGAGGATGTACTACTCGTTGAATGTTGAGTTGAGAGGAAGTTATAACCCTTTTTAATTATCTAGAACATCTTATCTAAACAAATACGGTACTTTATGCAATTATATTGTGTCTAAAATAATAATTGATGATGACCTAATACATTCATTCTATATTAGATGCTTCCATGGTAAAATACTAGAATTCTGTTTTTGAGCAGATTAGTCCTACCTCTCTTGTTTAGATTCTCGATGTTTTGGTGAAAAATATGAATTACATTTCCTTGTATTAGAATCTGTAATTTATATAATAATAAACGTAGCTGAACAATTAAATATTACTAAAACTAAGACAAACTCTTTCAGCTCGCAAATTGAGATTTCCGAAGATATTATTATGAAAATGAATGAAAAAATAAAAGAGCTCGAAGAAGAAAATTCTCGTTTGAATACCGCAGCAGGAGATTTATTAATGTCTAACAGAGAGTTGAGAAAAGAAAAGAAAATGTTAGTGGACAAATTAATGGAAGTTAAAAGCCAAATTAATGAAAATGCCGATGAAAAGGTTAGAGAAATTCTGTCACATTATTTTACTCCTGGTCAAATACGAAGTATCCTAAGCAAGAAGAAAAGACTTCATTGGTCTGGTGAAGATATTGCAGCAGCAATTTCTCTTAGGAGCATGGGCGCTAAGGCTTATAGATACCTTAGAAATAAGTTAAACTATCCATTACCATCAGTTTCAACTTTGCGTAGATGGGCTACTAAGATCGACTGCAGTCCAGGAATACTAAATGATGTAATTCTCTTAATGAAACTAAAAGCCACAACATTTTCTGAAAGAGAACGTGTAACAGCATTATCTTATGATGAAATGCACGTTTCCAACCTACTCTGCTTTGACTCAATAAAAGAAAATGTTCTAGGTCCACATTCAACAGTTCAAGTTGTTATGGCTCGGGGTATTATTGGCAAGTGGAAGCAGCCAATTTTTTATAATTTCGATACTCCAATGACATCAAACTTGCTAAGACAATTAATCATACAACTAGAATCTATTAATTATCCTGTTTTGTCTGTAACAAGTGACATGGGAGGATCTAACAGACGTGTCTGGAAAGAACTCGGAATAAGCGCAACAAAATCTTCTTTCAACAATCCTCATGATGATTCGAGAGAAGTTTTCATGTTTGCAGATACGCCCCACTTATTGAAACTTGCCAGAAATCACTTTATAGATCAAGGTTTTACTACCTCTTCAGGAGAAAAGATTCAGAAGACATGCATACAAGAGCTGTTGGATATGTCTCAAAAGGATCTTAAAATTGCATTCAAAATAACTCAACAACATTTAGATGTTTCCAAAACCCAGAGGCAAAAAGTAAAAACTGCCACACAGCTTATATCAAACACAACAAGCAAAGCACTTACTTTTCTAGGAGAAAAAACTCTATTAAAGGAAGATTGGAAAATAACTGCTCACTTTGTTAAACTATTTAACGACTGGTTTGATATTCTAAATTCCAAATATCCTTACAACCCAGACAAAACTAAACTCGCATATGGACTTGACAAACTTGAGCAAGACCGAATTATATCAGAGATGAACGCATTTATAAAATCAGTAAGAGTCACGGGGCACAGAAGTGAAATGCCTTTTCAATTAGGAATCCAAGTTACAAATAATTCATTAAAAAATTTATTTCAATATTTGAAGGCCAAATTTGGCATTGTATATTTACTTACTGACAAAATTAATCAAGATGTACTTGAAAATTATTTTTCTTATGTAAGAGGAATGGGATATACCAACGATCACCCAACCCCACTTGATTTTAAATATAGATTAAGATGGTATATTCTTGGGAAACATTCCTCTTCAGTGTTCACAAGAAACCAAAATACAGATGGAAACAATGACGAAGAATGTGTTTCTAATATATTTACAAAAGATCTACAGAAAGAAAGTGATTCGAAAGAAGAAATTGAGGAATGTACAACAGCTAAAATGCTGAAAGGTATTAATAAGATAATTGAGTGTGAACATGAAAACAATTCAGTAAAGGAAGAGCACTTCGATGGAATTGAAGTAGGTGATGATGATTTATTACAAGAAGACAATAATGTAGTATCATTAGAAGGGCTGAGATACGTAGCAGGCTACGTAGCCCATAAATATAGGTCAAAATATCCAGACCTAGGTACGTCTTGTGAAGAAACAAGTGAGAATAATTGGATAAAAACAATCTCGAAAGGGGGATTGCGAGAACCAAGCTATAAATTATTTAAAGCTATACAGTTAGCAGAGAAGATATTCATTCAAATTCATGGTGATTTCTTCAGTAAAGAAGATAATATCTTAAAAATGGCAACTGAAGCTGTGATGGAAAAGACAAATGAGATACCACGAGAAGTAATTTACTTATTTTTGAAGACACGAACTCATATTCGTATAAAGGCCTTTAATAAACAGTTGTCTAGCAGTGGCAGTGAATTTAAGAGGAAGATTTTAAAGAAGATAAAGAAATTTAAATAAATATCTAACTTAATAATGTAATTTATAAGTGACTAATTAATTGAAAAATTTTGATGTTAATATAAAAATAATTTCCCTCTAAACATATACTGTTATTTTAAGCTGCTGGCAATAATATGTAAATGTGTGTCTAGAAGTAATTTGTATATACAAATATGTATAGAAAAAATGTTGTAAGATAGTATGTATATATAGTATAAGAAATGTTAAAATTAAAACATACGTAAATATTATTGTACACCACTTTATTACCATCTATAGTGGTAGAAAAAATGTATTTTTGTTGCCAGTATACAACTTAATTTTAAATTACTTTATGCAAATATTATTTATCCAATGATTGTATAATATATCAAGATTATAAGTAAAATTAAAGTTAAAATCAATAAATAAATATATATAATTATTACTGTGCTTTACTTATTTATCCTGTGTAGTGGTAGAAAAGATGTATTTTATAATGCCAGTATTAATACTTGATTTTAAATCGGTAGGCCTGTAAGCCAATATTATTTATCCACTAATTGTTTAATTTAACAAGAATGAGTTTTACTTTGTCATTTGTAGTAGGTACTATGATGATAATAAGCAACGAATAAGAATGTACCACACGATAGAATAGTTATATTTCTACTTATCTCCAAGCCTTTACGCTTGAGAAATAGCCGCACTCCTCACCCAGATGACGTCGTGCGCAGTAGCGGACGAAAACGAAGAGCCAAATGACTTCACCTCTTCTTTCTTCACATCACGTCTAGAACCTGGGTCGAGGTATAAACTGGAAAACCTAATAGGAAGATAACATTAGGAAGACCTAGACGCAGATGGGAGGATAACATTAGAACGAGTGCATAAGCCGAACGGGTAGTAACAAAAAAATTAGAATGTACCTGAAAGAGAAAGGGTGTAAGTGGTGGATTGGATAGAACTGGCTCAAGATATAGTTGGGGTGTAATGAGGAGGACTAGATATTGCTAGCTCAAGGTAGGGATAGAATGTAATGAGAAGGACTGGATATAGCTAGCTTAAGATAGGGATAGGGTGTAGTGAGGGGGACTAAATAGAATAGAACTAGCTCAGGATAGGGATAGATGGCGTACTTTTATAAGTATAATAAATAAATTTTGAATTTTTAATGCCAGAGGGTAAAAAAGACACAGTTTAGCATTTTAAACAAATTGGCGTATTTCATTTCCCCATGAAAATGTATTTGACACTCCTTTACGTACGCGGATATACCGAATTTGTATCATATATTTGAGATAGGAGATAACTTATAATTAGCCAAGTTGTGGTGAAAGAATAAAATGTTATTGTGAGCCCGGCTTGAGACGTTGGATGACAGTAGAGTGAGATAGCAAATCGAAGGCCACATGTGAGCTGTTTTCACAGTTTAAAATGTACGCCTTCTGATTGGCCGAACACACACGTCACACCCACCAAAACATACGTCTTATCTAGAGTTTTACCATGTCGTTTGTAAACAAACATATCCGTCTTTTTTTTTTATTGCAACTCTATTTTTTTTCGCACTCTTTATTTGCACGATGTGGGTCCGCCTCAAGGCCACTCTTGTTTTCTTCGACGTTGCTGTTTTGTTTTCTGTTTGAATTAATAGCAGGAAGGACGTGTTAAAAAAACAAACAAAAAAACAGTTTTGTTGATTAAGTAACCTTATTGATGATTAATATCAATGATCACACACGCTCTATATTTTTGTGCACTCACTGGTGGGCACGTGGACTAAACGTCAGGCTCATATAGTCTGGTTTTCTGGATTTGGAGGAGGCCGGTGATCGAACCCTGAATGGATACATTGAAGGTGTGTATCGTCGTCGTCACCCCCCCCCCCACCCCCCCAAAAATGTGTTTGGGTGACCTGGTGATCTAGGGGTAAGGTGTAGGACTTCCGTGCTGGGGATCCGGGGTTCAATCCTCGGTCCCGACACATTTATCTGATTACCAAACCCTTCATTCACCTTTGACAAGGCGTGTATTAATCACAACTTGTGAATGTGGGGAATGCCAGGCCTCCACCGTGGTTCGGATCCCACGTTAAACTGTAGGTCCTCCATTTCATCTCACAATCACCCTACCATTACACATTAGCGTAAGTGCGTATAACACGAACGGTTAGTAAGACGCGGTGATAATAATAATAATACATTTAATTCTACCACATTTTGTGTATATATGAATAGCTTGTCGGCTAGAGTAATACGCCAAGCCCAAGTTGTAATAAAGCGTGACGAGGGTTCATAAATGGTACAGTCTCTTCTCATGACAGCCTGTTAGATTATAACAATAAAATAATAATTTCGTGTCGGGCCTACATTATCTGTAGCTCAGTTCGTGGAAATATTAGCCAGTACTGATGGTCCGTTGTCCGGGGGACGCCCAAAAGTACATCCTTTCCGTGGAGGCTCTTTCCATGTCCCGTTGAGATGAGATGAAGATGATAGTGATTACGACGAGGTAAGGCCAATGGAGATATCAACCTAACTTAATCCTAACTAACCAAACTCTGGTGACTACAGGAATTATTCTCCTTTCGAGAAAACTTCAGCAACTGGGAGTCGAACCCGGGACCTAAAGGTCAGCATCCAGGAGCTCGGAATACCTACTATACCACGAGACCGATTAGCCTGTATGGATAGGTCCTAAAGTCTGTAAAGCATTGGAATTGTTTTCTGAAAGGCTTTTTTCCCTACCAGAACTCTAATATATAGGAGGATATTGGTAGGAAAAAAGACCTTTCAGAGAGTAATTCCTAGCGTGAATGGAGTATACTCTTCCTTCACCGTTAAGTTAGTTACCTATAAATTTAATCTACTATTACATAGCGTCTTGACGCGGACGATCTCTAAAATTCCACACTTATTTTTTGATCTTGAAATAGTTGTTAACAGATGTTTAGTTTGAAGCTTATTTTCAAATTTTATGACAGGTCTATCTTATCAGCTTTTCATTGAGCATGGGCTATTTATTATCTTGCTTGTGTACTTAGATATATAATGTCTTAATAAATCATGAGTTTTTAATCTTTTTTCCCCCAATAAATTAATGTTTACGAGTCGTCCTAAGAAACGTATTATTTAGTCTTTCATTCTGATGATGAAAACAAACTATCTGAACGCTTAAATGGAATCCTCAAGTTATAAATTTTTCAAGGGCCAAATTGAGTTCCAAATGAGAAAATACGATGAAATGACCGCTTCCTTATGACATTTCAATATATCAGCTTCGGTTTTCACGAGCTCACTTGCAAATAAGTCTTTCCAGGGTTAAGACCTGTTACCCGTCCGTTCAAAAACTACCGCGGTGCTATATATAAAGGTACTTGATTCCTCTTAATACACTGGATAAACATACAGTATCTAGTGTGAGGCAGAAAACGCCGGTCCGAAAGTGGGGTGGATAAAGAAAGAGAAATGAATCGTTCATACAAAGATGGCACAGTTAAAATTCATCCTTGAGCAAGTGTTTAAACTCTAGCTGGGGACACTTGCCATGTTTATTCACTTATTGTTTTGAAATCTATTAGCATAAGAATGAATAATATATATTTTATATTAATAAGCCGTGCTTTACTCGACCCACAAAATGAATTCGTAAATAAAAATTTAGCTACTAATTTATTTGAAAAGTTAATTTGTTACAAGTTTCTGTGACGTATAAATATACACTAGTGAAAACTATGTAAATTATCTTTAGAATAGATAACTTGCTACCCGTATAGGTGAGCTCACGGAATAAACTTCATGCTCGCTTGGTTCGGTTTCATGATCACGGGAAGGCATGAGCTTGAATCCTGGTTGGGTGTTTTGTGAGTGATTTTACTAAATCGTTTTCCACTCACCCTCTAAGCAAATTCGTATTAATTTCCACTCAATTCTAGTTTCCTCATTCCTACCACAGTAGTGATATTAAATTTGGATAGCACGAACGAGTAGAAAGATGGGGTTTAAAAACTAAATTTGTATGTGGCTTTTAAATCGGGGATTCTCAACTTTTTTAAGCTAGTGGCACCTTTGAAGTAGATTATAAATCTCGTGCCACCCTTGTAAGAATTTTCGTGCCACTAAGCGTTTTGGCTTTTGTTTATCACATTTTTTGTTTTTCATCCAGAGTAGGATAAATCAGAGTAACATATATTAAACAATTAAGTGTTTTGGTTTTGTAAATATTTAAAATTAAAATAAACATTTCTACCTACTCCTTTACTGAGTTAATTTTGAAAGATAGAAATGTCAAAAATACAGAATTAATACAGTTATAAAGTAAAATAGCTTGGGAAATCAATAAGCTAGAACACAAACCAACCACAATGTGAGATCACTAGAAATTAATAACACCTCTAAAAATTAATAATATATAGTTATCAAAGAGAAACATGCATTGTCTTACATCGTGTGACGTGGCACGTGGAATTCAGAGAAACACTAAAAGACCAAACTGTCTTGTTTCTTATTTTAAATATTTTGTGGTTTTTATATATATATTATATATATAAAAACCTTGTGGCCCACCTGGCCGATATTTTGGCACACCGTTTGAGAATCCTTGCTCTAAATGGACTAAAGGCGTTCACTTTGTCAACACAATAATTTAATTAAATGACTGCTTTATCATACATTTCTTGCTGGAGCGCATTGCAGATGTTACATTTAAAACTCGCAAAAGACTTTATTGATAGAGACGAAGAATTTGGGGTTTGAATCTCGGCAATAACAAGGCCTGACCATTTTTAAAATGTGACTAAATACCTACGCCTATATAGCTGGTATCGTCACTATGCTTTAAGATTATTTCAATGAGTAAAAATGTGTTTTTTTTCATCATTTAGTCTAATAATTTGCATACGTCTGTAATTATTGTTATTTATTATTATAAGTTATTTATATTTTTCAAACGAAAATACGGTCGAATTTTGTTGTAACGAGCACGGGAATAACGAGATCCCAACTGTGATGAGAGAAAAAAAAAAGCTATAATGATTTTAATTTACGTGAATTTCTATAAATTGCTCACTTTTAAAATGAGCTACTTACTACATGGATACATATATACATTTTGGTAAATCATCAAAACTGGAAAACATTTTTTAATTGCACGTGTAGTCTGAAATTCCCATTTATTTGAATATACCAAAATTAAGATGGTGACTTTGCAGTTACGACCACACACGTCGGATTATGACCTTAACTTCTCCTTGGGGGGTTGACCCCACTCTACTTACCTTCCCGGTATCTAGCCTCCATGCGGTTGGTTTCCCCTTAATTTTACAAATGTGAATACACTTAACACTTGTTAATCCAAACTAATTGAGACGGGATCTCGTTCGGATTAGCGAAAATTCCGAATTAGTGTGAGAATAAAGAAAACAGTATTTTTTTTTGCGAATTTTAAATTTAATTTGAATGCGTTTAATAAAATTGTCATGTAAATTTTAAATTAATTTGAATGTTTATAAAATTGTCATGTATTTAAGTATTATTATTATTATTATTATTATTATTATATAGCACCACGTCTTACTACCCATTCGGGTTATACGCACTTACGCTAATGTGTAATGGTAGGATGATTGTGAGATGCAATGAAGGACCTACAGTTTAACGTGGAATCCGAACCACGTTGGAGGCCTGGCATTCCCCACATTCACAAGATGTCTTGTCAGAGGTGAAGGAAGGGTTTGGTACTCAGATAAATCTGTGCCGGGACCGAGGATTGAACCCCGGCCGCCAGCACAGAAGTCTGACACCTTACCCCTAGACCACCAGGTCACCATGTATTTAAGTGATGTAGTATCATTATTATTATTATTGTTATTAGTCCTGTCTTACGACAGGCCCATTCCTTATGTCATTGAACTTGGACCGCCAATGACCCTGTCCTCTGCCTGCCTTCTCTTTCAGCACCCATAATTTTCTTCTTTCCCGAAGAATCGCATCCAAAATGGTTCTCTTCCCATCCACCGTTCTTAGGACTTCATTTTTCACTGTCTGCCCACCTGATCTTCTCAAGTTTTCCCCAGCACAACGTTTCTAAGCTTTCCAAATATATCTTTTCCATCTTCCTAAAGAGTTCAAGTTTCTGTTCCATACAGAGCGATGCTCCAAATGTAGCATTTCATCAGTTTCATCCTCAGTTCCAAACTCAACTGATATAACACGTAATATGTACTTTAGTTATTTTTAATTAGTGAAAAACACATTATGTTGACTAAAACATGTACATATTAAGTATTTATTATAATATATCACTGTATCCTACAATATTTTTAACTTTTTAACCAATAACATGTATTTCATTTAACTTTATTTTTTCCCCCAGTTTTCCGAAAAGTGTGTTGGGATTATCCCAAGTTTTGGACAACCGGGGCTCAGTCTAACGGAGTTTTACTGTTTGATTCTTTTTAATTTATAATTTGATCCCCATATGATATCGCTTGTTGCCACAATCACGAAACTAAACAGAAAAAAGTTTTATTAGTATATTTGGTACATTCTTATAAGTTACTAAAAAGATAATTATACAGTAATCTTTAGGGAAGTATTATTTGAGGCATTTATAAATATTACCTTTGATTGATAATTAATAGTGTTACCCGCCTTGGTGGCGTAGTTAGCAAACGCGCTAGTCATGTTGAGCTCGACTGCTGAGGACGGAGAGATCGAGCTTCGAATCTCGGTCGGGTGAGCTGGAAGGAAGGGGTGGGAGGTTCCTAAATGGTTTCCCAGTCTAGCTCGTTGCAAATGCAGGCTCACTTCCTCTATATTCAACCTTCCCAATTCATAGCCCATTAACGTAATTAGTACTTAAGTGCATAACCCAAAAGGGTAGTAAGATGCAGTGCTAAATAATAATAATAATAATGATGATGATAATACTACTTACCCTCCTCAAGGAAAATCGGACCATTTGAGCTCACAAAGCGAGCACTTAACATAAAGACCACAGAGGTGGACAAATTCTATAAATAGCTAATAAAATACTTACCTTAACTCCAGTTCAATTTCATTCCACTTTTACACCAATGAGTGTCGTCAGTGTACTCGTTTTAAAATCCCTGTTTGTGGAACTGCAAAGCCAGTGTTTAAAAACACATCATATCGACTCTTTTTTTTTTTTTTTAAGAGCACATACTTTGGTACGTTTGGCAACCCTGTAAGCGACTATCACCTCGTACTAAAAGCAATGGTGAGAGGGGAAGGTAGGGGAAGCAACACGAACTTGCCATTTCTTACTTCCCTCCCACCAAAGCATTTTATTTTCAGGTTTCAAGGTGAAGGTCAAAAGGAGGGGAAGTTGCTCTTGTGCCCGGGCTATGGGAGGGAGGGAGTAAATGTAAGGAATAGGGAAATGAATGGATTAAAATAGTACACTCCGTTTAGCGATTTATGGAATTACTACACAATATAGAATAGGGTGGGGGGAGATAATGCTAATTATATGTAATACTTTTTTTAAAGTTCCATATCAAATTGAATTAATTTAAAAAAAATAGTTTTAAACACTTAAAATTGTATATGTAATAGCTAAAAATATATAATAGTCTACCAACACTATGAATGAAAGTTTTGTATGTTTTTTTCTTTTCTTGTAGCCAAGTTCTTGGAATAGATCCACTATTGTGATTACGTAATGAAAGTTTAATGTATTCCACTCATTGTTAGCACCATTCACATGTTTATTATTTAGAAATAATTCCAACTTTATTCCAGTTGTATAATTATTATAAATGGTGTCTTGCGTCTTACTTGGTATTCGTCCGGCCAGTCCTTGTATTTTACTCGACATGTGCAACGATGAGAAAATTAGAGTTTATAAACGATGTACTCTCATTTGTATGAAAGGGGTTTGCTAGTACTCGTAAATTCAATTTTGAGTCTAGCTTTATTTGTTCCAACTCGATTTTATATAGTGAAAGCGTTCGTTACTAAATGTTTACTTTTATCTGATCGAATAAACTTTAACCTGAACAGATAATTTAAATTAAATTATTTTTTTAAATTTTAATACCATGTCTTACTACCCTTTAAGGTTATGAACTGATCACGCTAATGGTTTTAGAGATTAGTGAGGATATATTTATAGGAAGTGTACCGACATTTGCTCTGAGGGAGAGTTGAAAACCATTAGAGAAAAACCACCCTCAGTAGGGTTTACACCCAACCGAGACCCGAACCTTGATCTTCCTCCATCGGTAGCTTAATCTATGGTGAGAATGACGCTTTAGACCACTTGATCACCGAAGTGGACAATGTAAAAGTGACTTGAGCTACTTTCACTTATTCGTGCTACTGGTCATATAATTTACAGTTGTCCCTTTTGATAAATAATATTAATATCTATAAAAAAACATTGATAAAATTATTAGCAATCTCGGCAGCAAATTAAATATGTTTATATGTTCTAAAATGAGCTTTTTATGAAAATTGGACTGTACAAGCCTTGTGTTGTAGTGGGTTCAACTACAGTTGCCCCATGGCTTCTTTGGTGCTGACTGATAGCTCACAGCTGATGGCTTTGAAAATATACCAGGCCAAATTATGTATCCCTACGCAGAAACATATGATCTGAGAAAACATGTATTTAGCAGCTGTCACTCCTGACAGTCAAAATTTAGGTATATACCTGAATGTTGACTGTCGGAAGTCAGCTGTGAGCTGTCAGTCAGCACCAAAGAAACCACGAGGCTACTGTACATGTGATGGGAGTGTGGAGAATACGAGAAGTGATTTGTTTTTTTTGCAATTTTTTTATAGCAAAACTTTTTTTTTTTCATAACTAAGTATAGTTTAATTTTGTTCATATGGTGATATCAACAGTTGTTGAATATGTCATGAATATATTGGCATTAGATGACAAACTTTTTAAACGAAGAGAAAAAAAAATGTCATGAAATTCCAAGGACATCCTTGACAAATATTAAACAACTGTTGAGGTCACCATGTGAAGAAAATTAAACTCTCTGTTTCTACTGGAGAATTATTTGATTTATTTTATATAAAAAAAGTTTATGATATAAAAACTGCAAAAACTGTGAACATTTATCACATCCCCTATTCCTACATTGAACAACCGAACTATCGTTGGGTTGCGAGCCTCCATAATATAAAACTCATTTAATAACTTCAGTATTTGTGGCCTCTCCCTCGCCCCATTTTTTTTCCTTTACTTAATCGAAGATATAACATCAAATACATCTTTTGAATACGAAATGAACATTAGTTTTTTTTTTAAATTCATGGTCTACGTAAAAAGTTTTGAAATACCTCTTTAGATGGCGCACGATATCTTGTTTTGGTATATGTAGGCTACAGTTAAATTTGCTTGGGAAAACTCTTTTTGAAACTATAAACACACATATTTTTTATTTGCAGATAAAATTAATAACACTTTACAATTTTATTAGTGATATTTCGTAGGTATAGATAATGTTCAGTCAAAGTGACATACATATCACATGATTTGGATATATTAATACGTGAGAGATGATCTGGTAGATTTTCTGGCTGTCAGATAATCCAATTCCTATGAAAATACAACTATGTACATGTGTGTGATAGAGAGGGAAAAAAGTAAGGTTTTTATTGGCAGTTGTTTCCGTGACACAATTATTCATAAAAAATGCAAATATCCCCATTAAAGGCTTTGTCGTAGTAAAGTTATAAAAATAGCTTAACTTCGGTTTGTATAGATCTACCAGTAGAGGGCTCTAATGCTACTAGTAGGTTAGGGTTCGGTTCTCGACTTAGAATAATGTATTTGTTCTGTTTTACTAAAAAAAAATTCTATTATTTTTTCACTGTGAATAGCTTAATGTTGCATAACATGTTGGTCACATTTATTGAAAATGTGGAAAACCTAGAAATGACAAAAAATTTAAAATTGCCTGGTACACTAAAATATAAGGGCATTTTAAATGTCGGCTATCTAGATAGGATAAATATACTTAACGCATTTTACTCAAAACATCTTTAATTAAATTTGTTTTTTATTTATTTTCGAGTCAACTTCAAAAATATTAAGCCTATTTAAAGAAAATCTAGTGTGTTTTTCCTACTCCCCAACATCTTCAATTTTAATGAGATAAATTAATATTTCTAATGGCAATATTAATAGGCATAAGTCAGGGAATTTTTGTTCTAAAATTTTGTGACCAACATATTAAGAGGTTCGCCTCATATGTATATGGAAATTTACAACGTGGAAAATAATAGCTCATTATTAATCCTAAATCTTATATTAATTTTTTTCTCGAATCCAAACTATTAATCTCTAATCGAATTTGAATCCTTAAATCTTTAAAAAATTACATTCTAAGTAAAAGTGAAAATATTTAAAATCGAATTAAAAAAGTGTTTTGAGTCTTGATGCCTTTGACAAATGATATTTTATTTTGTCATCTATTACGTCATCAATAACAAATAAAACACAGTTTTTTTTATTAGTAAATTAATTATATTAATACACTTCTCTTTGATTTTTGTTACACTCCAAAATACACAGTGTACATCATTCCTTTAAAAAAAACAATTGCTTTAAATTTAATATTTTGAAATTTAGGTCATTATAATTCTATTTTGATAATTTTTTTTAGATTTTTACGAACATCAAATCTCTCGAATTATACTATATTAACTTATAAGTGTAATTTTATCGGTATTGATAATATTTATAAAAGCAACAGCTGCAGTTAACATGACTTGATGTATGAATATATTAAATATGTTCCACCAACTTTAGAAACCACCATATACTGTTCTCCCTGACTGGTGATCGAACCGATCTACGCTCTTAGAGCCAAGCATGTAGGGGCAAACTTCCCTTTGACGGGGTGAGGGAAGACTTATACTAAACTTTCAGGTAAAGTAAATCCAATTATTATGGAAGAAAGGCAGTTAAAGAAGCTACTCAAGTTATATCTACTTTTCAAATTTGTATATGCCACGCCATTTATATTTCGAGCTATTCCTTTGGCATGTAGATTCGATTTTGAAATCTTTCCTCAACTTTAGGTGTTATACATTTATTTTTAAGGCTTTCCTACTTAATGGTGATTTGATTCTATCCAATACTATAGTGAAATCGGCTATAAAGGTCGATATCTGACATTTACTCAACCTACCACATTTAATTTACCAAACCTCTCTTCGTGGTATTATTTCTCAATTCATTGTTAATCAGTACACGAATTACAAACTAAACTATTTATAGAACTGAAAAACCACCCAGAACCTAGGCCGTAAAGGGTGCTACATGGGAGAATACTGAGAAGTGTTGCAGACGTTCAGAAATCTCGGATTTTTTATGAAGTAGTTTTATATTTTTAAAATAATTTTTCATCAAAATTTAGGAAAAGGTTCTGAGTAATTAAAAAGTTTAAGTGTAAAGTGTTTAAAAAAATATAGTGATAAGTAGCCGATAACATATATAAGGTCCTATAAAACAATTCCATAGTAGCTTAAACATGTTTTGTTATCATCCTACCAAAACATGACTTTATTTGATAGAGGAGAAAGCTAGATCTAGGTTTAAAACCTTTTGCTTTAATCTAGGAAGTGCAAATTTTCACACACGCATCATATTTTTTTAGAACCAATTTTAAACTCAAAATTTATACTTTTAGACTGGTCAGAAATTTGATGATAGTCAGGGCCTAAATTTGGTTGAAAACGATATTAAAATATATCAAACAAATTCTTAAATAGCTTGGGATTTCCAAACCTAAACTCTCTACCATAAAGCCCTCTTAATTCATTACTTTGAAAGCAGAAGCCCCATTTTCACCCATGATAATTTATTTCTACCATATCAGCATTCTAACCCGGGACCTTATCTCAGTAGACAGACGCACTTCCGCTTAAGCTAAGGTATCGTCCCAAAGCTACTAAATCTATATTTTTACAAATTAAACTATCCCGTAGGACAAGTCTTAAAATTGCGACAAAAAATTTAAACTAAATTAAATGTTCAAAAATGGGAGGAAAAATGTAAATTTATAGTATTTAATCAAATCTTCCTGCCGTGATTTCAATATATCCATTCACTTAGGAATTATTCTCCTAAAGGTCTTTTTTCTTAACCAATATTCTACTATATAATAGATTTCTGCTAGGGAAAAAGCCTTTCAGAAAACAATTCCTACTCTGAACAGACTTTAGTATAGAGACTGCCTTCATAATCACTATTCCTTCCATAATCCCATTATAGCTAACAAACTCTATGACAAATACGTCTTGTGCTCAACCTTCCTTATTTGAATTTAAATAATAAATTATTAATTTTAAAAGAATACCACACAAAAAAGAGTTGAGGAATTTAACGTGACAGGTAAATAAGTAAAATTATACTGGCATTTTCACAATTTGCTTTCAATAATTTTCTAAACCCAAGTAGTAGAGTGTAAATTATTAGTTCAATTTCCAACCTTCAACCTGCACATACTTGACATAATAATTACATGTATTAAATAATTATTTGTTTAAAATTTACTTTAAGAAAAACCCTTTGAAAATATATAATTTCAAATCATTTGCATAGATCTTATATGAAAACCCCTTTAGAAATCGATTAATTTAAAAAACTCTAATAAAAAATTATTGCCGGCCCTGAATATTGAGATTGACATGTTGACACTGAAACGACCTTATAAATCTTAAATTTGAAGTTCCCGGCTGGAATTTTTTTATGACATATCGTCTTGCAACCATCAAACAAACCACCAAGATCTTCACTTGTCGCATGGGCGCGGCGGCTACCTATCAGAATGCAGCAGTATAGACAGAACGTGTAAGGAATAAAAGGGACTGGTCGTGTCGACTGTTAGTCTAGTTTGACCTTGAACTAAGTATCTCTGTCCTTGTCTACAAAATATTATACAGGTCGACCCAAATGTCCATACACTATGGTGTCCCTTGATTGGGATCGCCATAGCAAGAACTCCGATCCCTCAGATTAGTCACGCTAATGGTTAGGTTAAGGAAAGTGGAATTTAGAGGAAATATACCCGTATTTGCATTCAGGAAGAATGGTAAAAGCATCTACTTGGGAGAGTATAATTATAAATTAATTATTATTATTATTATTATTATTATTAATAGCACCGCGTCTTACTACACGTTCGGGTTATACGCACTTAAGCTAATGTGTAATGGTAGGGTGATTGTGAGATGAAAATGGAGGCCTACAGTTTAACGTGGGATCCGAACCACGGTGGGGCCTGGCATTCCACACATTCACAAGATGTCTTGCAGAGGTGAAGGAAGGGTTTGCCAATCAGATAACTCTGTGCAGGGAGCGAGGATTGAACCCTTCGTTATTCATTTTGGCGTGAGTTATGTTTTGTAAATAACAAACAGCATATTAAATAGTGGGAATTTCTGAACGTATGCGCCCCAATAGGCTGCACCCTTGTATATTAAATGTTAAACAAATTACTATCATGGAAATTGTGAAAAAAAGCCAAATAGGTACACTCGGTTGGAGTTGAAGCTCAGACTGTTCTCAGCCTGTCGGAATCCATCAGGCGCAATATCTTTATTATTTTTTTAGCACCGCATCTTACTACCCATTAAAGCAGTATGTCTATGTACTAACTGCGATATTGGTTTTAGGGGGGGTAGGAAGATTATATTAAGAGGCAGTGTACTGGCATTTACATGGATATATATATATATATATATATATAATATAATAGAGAGAGAGAGAGAGAGAGGGGACATTCAATTTTGGACAAACCCCACCTCACTACACTCAACCGGAAAATCAATTTCCCCCTCATCGGCAGTCTAGTCTACCACCAGAGTAGCGCCTTAGACTATACAGCCACCGAAGTGGGTCGCAATATCTTAGGCAGACTTTTCAACCAACTTTTCATCAGCCCTTGGGGCGCGGTTGTCACGCATTATATCATCCATACCCCCCGCACCCCCATCCCCAAACCCCACCACCATGTCTTCCATCACGGGTAACGTGTTACCAACATAAAACAGGGATTGACGAGCCATAAGCTGAAAAGCTTTAATTTTCCCGTCGTTATAAAAAATATATTTAGTTGGCAGGACTGGTTGCAGGCGATAAATGTGTAAATTGATTGTGTTTTGTTGCCGTTAATGGGGTATTTTCCCGGGTGTGGTGATATTTTGGATGATATTTCGCTATAAGGGAGGGGGTGATGTTGGAGGGCTTGTTAGAAGGGCAATGAAAGTGTATTATGGGGCTGTAAAATACGCTCTTAGGAAATTTTTATAGAAAAAAAAAATTGTGTGATAAACAAAGCCTTATGATGTACTATATTGTGATGAGGAAATAAATAACAATAAAAAAAAAGCATTGTCCCATATATTGCTAGCGCCCAGGATTGTTCTATCAGGTTCGAAGCTGATGTTCTATTTTCGGTTGGATGCCCTCTAGAGGAATGGGGGGGGGAGGGGGAGGGGTGTTATCTTCATCCTCACATATTGTTGTATATTATTCTTTTCCAAAGCACGTAATTGTACCGGCGGGCACGTGGTCCAAATATCAATCTCATTTATTCCGTTTTGCAAACTATTGGGAGGTACAGGTTTGAATCCCGATCGGGTGTATTGAGAGGAATTTTTCCTTAGTGGTATTTCCACTCTTTCTCTCTTCCCTCCCCCTTCCCCCCCATGAAAAGTAATGTACATTTCCAGTAATTTAACCTTTATCATACCTCTTTAGCGGCTACATGGTATATTGCGCTACTCTCGCAGTAGACTAGACTACCAATGACGGGGAGATAGAGATACTAACCTCAGTTGGGTTGAGTTTTTTTTCCCCATGAATTGTTCTCACCTCTACCTCCACGCAAACACGAGTACATTTTCTCTAAGCTATAACCGTCTTAAGCCCTATTTTTTTTTCAAATTACTATTTAGCACCGCGTCTTACTACCCGTTCTGGTTAAACGCTTAAGTAGGCCTACTAATTACCCCAATTGATTAGGAATTGGGAAGGTTGAGTTTAAATGAAGTGAATCAACATTTGCGTGGAGGGAGAATGGAAAATAATTTAGCAACACTACTCTCTCTCCCAGTTCCACCGACCGAGATTTGAACCTCGGCAGTTTGGTTCAATACGAAACTAGCGCGTTATCCAACAACGCACCCGAGGCGAATCTCTTTAAACCCTAAAAAGCATTAACTTAGTTGTTATATAGGTGTGATCCGAGCGGGTAGTAAGGTGCGGTGCCCCCCCCCCCCCCAAAGTGAAGAATGCCCTTCGTTGTTGATTATCCTGGATGTTGGATGGGAGATCATGCTCAAAATCAGAACTCATGTTGATTGACGTCCAAATCACGAATAAAGGACCCTTTCCACTCTGCTACTCAGTAAACTGATAGATTAAACTGATACACAACATCGTTTACTCAACATAGTAATAATAGTAATAATAATAATGAAATGTGGTCTGTATCTAAATGAATCGTATGACACAATCGTGTTTACGTTCTCAAAAAGTCTATTAATAAGTAACCTAATCCGTAATCTAATCTCAAATGATAATCACGTCAAGACTTCTCAGATACCGCCATGTTAATTTTAGAAAACTACTCAACATTAAACTATTTTTTTTTTATTTGAGGACCTCAAATTAAAATTAAAACCACACCTCAAGGACCAACAAAATATTTTTAGGGTTATGGGGAATACAAAAAAAAAAGTAAGGATTCATCATAATCTCGTGAATGGATTTTTTTTAAAATCAAAATCTTACCATATACACGGGCTAACTCCGCTAAATACTTTGTTCAAGTACAGCCAATGTTTTTTCAGGAAGATCCGACATTCATAAGTTACCGATCATAATTATGCCTGTACTTGAAATTATATTTAGTATCGTTTCTATCTGTCGGATTAAGTGCTTCCTATGAAAATTGGACTGTATTATTATTATTATTATTATTATATTATTATTATTAGCACCACGTCTTACTACCCGTTCGGGTTATACGCACCTACGCTAATGTGTAATGGTAGGGTGATTGTGAGATGAAATGGAGGACCTACAGTTTAACGTGGAATCCGAACCACGGTGGAGACCTGCATTCCCGACTGTAATAATAATAATAATAATAATATTAGCACCCGCGTCTTACTACCCGTTCGGGTTATACGCTTTAAGTACTAATTACGCTAATAGATTAGGAATTGGGAAGGTTGAATGATAGGAAGTGAACCCGCATTTGCGTGGAGGGAGAGTGAAAACCATTTAGGAAAAACCACCCCAGTTCACCCGACCGAGATTCGAACCTCGCTCGATCTCCCCGTCCTCAGAATTGGACTGTAAAATGTGTGTATAATTATTCTGTCTTTACCATTTGTTAAACTGACCCGTGGTCAACGCACCTGGCTACGAGCCCTGTGTGTACTTTGCGCTAGAGCCCTGTGTATACCTTGCGCTAGAGCCCTGTGTGTACCTTGCGCTAGAGCCCTGTGTGTACCTTGCGCTAGATCCCTGTGTGTACCTTGCGCTAGAGCCCTGTGTGTACCTTGCGCTAGAGCCCTGTCTGTACCTTGCGCTAGAGCCCTGTGTGTACCTTGCGCTAGAGCCTGTCTGTACCTTGCGCTAGAGCCCTGTGTATACCTTGCGCTAGAGCCCTGTGTGTACCTTGCGCTAGAGCCCTGTGTGTACCTTGCGCTAGAGCCCTGTGTATACCTTGCGCTAGAGCCCTGTGTATACCTTGCGCTAGAGCCCTGTGTATACCTTGCGCTAGAGCCCTGTGTATACCTTGCGCTAGAGCCCTGTGTATACCTTGCGCTAGAGCCCTGTGTGTACCTTGCGCTAGAGACCTGTGTGTACCTTGCGCTAGAGCCTGTGTGTACCTTGCGCTAGAGCCCTGTCTGTACCTTGCGCTAGAGCCCTGTCTGTACCTTGCGCTAGAGCTCTGTGTATACCTTGCGCTAGAGCCCTGTCTGTACCTTGCGCTAGATCCCTGTGTGTACCTTGCGCTAGAGCCCTGTCTGTACCTTGCGCTAGAGCCCTGTGTGTACCTTGCGCTAGAGCCCTGTGTGTACCTTGCGCTAGAGCCAAACTTTTTTTACCGATTGGGCTAAAACTTGGCATCTAGGGTTTTAATAAGGTCCTCCCGAGGTGTTTTTGGAATTATATATTTAACCCTAAGATTAAGGGTAGTATACTAAGTGTTCAAAGTTACTGACTACTGATTCAGTGGTCCAGGTTCGATCCCCATATCCTCCAGATTTTTCTGTGAAGCAGTGGGTCTGGAACGGGGCCAAACTCATCCTCTGGAGGAGATACTGGAATAGAATAAAGAAGTAGCAGTTCCCGTATAGAAACTGAGATTAAAGGCACGAATGTTCATTGTGCTGACCACATGACACCTTATATCCGCAAATGTTGGCACTATCTTCACCAACATGAGGCGGCCGCTCATTTGGTATAGCTCACTTCCAGCCTGAATTTTTATTATTATGTAAACGTTTTATTTTTTGTTTATAGGCAAGTACCAAATTATTAAATAGATAAAGATAAAAAATCAACTTTTTTCACACATTTAATTACTAAACAAAATTATATTTGGATTAAATCTCCTATTTATTATTTAGATATAGAAACCATCGACATTTTTCTATCAATAAAAGTACGGTATCGATAGCTTTTGTTTCCGATACTAGAAATCGTAAAGAATCGATAATTTTCTATCGATAGCACATCCTTATTCTCAACCTTATCTAATCAAGGTCGGTATGTCGGAGACGCTAACTAGGGGCATTGTTTCTTTTGTGCAATTTTTATTGTAAAACCTTTTCCCCTAGTACAAACAAAGAGTTTAATTATGTTCACAAGGTGATATCAACAATAATTGTTGAATATCTGACATGAGCATAGCAGTATTAGGTGAGAAACGTTTTAAACGAAGATAAAAAAAATATAGACTAGCATTATATTCCAAGGCATGCCTTTGACAGATACTGTTAAAGTCACAATGCGAAGAAAATAATAATAATAATAATTATTATTATTATTATACTGTAGGTCCTCCATTCATCTCACATCACCTACCATTACATTAGCGTAATGCGTACAACCCGAACGGGTAGTAGACTCGGTGCTAATAATAATAAAATAATTATTATTATTATTATAGCACCGATCTACTACCCGTTCGGTTGTACGCACTTACGCTAATGTGTAATGGTAGGGTGATTGTGAGATGAAATGGAGGACCTACAGTTTAACGTGGATCCGAACCACGGTGGAGGCCTGGCATTCCCCACATTCACAAGATGTCTTGTTAGAGGTGGAGGAAGGGTTTGGTAATCAGATAAATCTGTGCTAGGACCGAGGATTGAACCCCAGTCCCCAGCACAGAAGTCCGACATCATACCCCTAGACCACCAGGTCACCCTAGACTTAATTTCACAAATTATTCTTAATTATAACTTGTTGCCAATATTTTTATTTGCTGTTTTTGTAATTATGGTTTCGTAAGCTAGTTTTAACGGGTTTAATCTTGTTAACGAATTGTTTACGTGTTTCATTTTACACACGAGCAAACCAACAACCAAATTAGTGACTAATCAAACAAATGTCACAAACACGTTAAAGGTGTGTAGGGTTGTGGAGTCGCCCTCCAACGAACAAAAGTTGTCTGATCCATGAATGAACCATAATAAACTTTAACGTGAATCAACTTATTTAAAAACAAACTTCATTCTTGGAAAAAAAAATACTACAGAACACTGGGAAAACGTGGAAAGGTCAGGACATTTTTTAGTATCAGGGAAAACAGAGAAATGTCGGGAAATCAAATCAAAACTAAGGAAATTTCAGGGAATTTAAATACTTGACTAATTCTGCATCTAAACATTTAAACAAATGGGAGTTTTTTTTAAGTTAACAAAATGCACGGCCGGAATTTGGCAATCTTAACATGAGATGATTGTGCCAGAACCCGCCTAGGTTGCCGCGTGGTCCACGCAAATGCGAGAACATTTCATATAAATATAACCTTACTAACCACTAAAACCATTAGCGTAAATAGTATATATAAGCGTATAACCCGAACAGATAGTAAGATGCGGTGATAAACAAAGAAGATGCAGGATTTGTTATGTATAACACATTCACACAGATTCAAAAAATAGTACATAAAACCTTAAATACGATGTCTTGTTGCTATTAGGATAGTTTACAAAAATGTGCGATTAATGTAATAAACTGGGAAAAAAAAATACCCTTGACCAAGAAATTTGCTAAAAGGTTGAGTCGGGAATTTTTTCTAAACGTCTGGAAAACCTAGAAAATTCGGCAAATTTTACAATACAGTTTTAGTATCTACCCTGAAATATTATTTTTATAGTTACGGGTTATTCATAATTAAAACTACATTAAAAATGTATTTACCAACCGGTGGCAACGAACCGTGGACCACTGATTTGGAAACAATATTTTAGAAGGGGTTCTGTATCCAATTTGACCAACAAAATGCATTCCTAGAAATTAAATAGCAACGAGTGGGTACAGTATAATTGTCATAGAAATATTATTTTATAAAATACAAACTACTTTTACGGATATAAACTATTTTATAGTATAATTTGAGGTAGTTAACGTGTAGGAACGAACTTACTATAACAGCACACAACCTATAAACTAAATTAAATCTTGGACAGACACAAAACCCAGACCCCGGTCGTTAATTAATCACTGAGAAAGGGAAGCCCACATCATACAATTAATTTTTTGGCCTTGCTGGGAATCGAGCTGGGACCTTTATCTCACTGGTAAGATACTCTCCCAACTGAGATAAAATATTAGACTTGCATTCAACAATAATATATTATTTTTTACTAACTAATCTTATTAGTTGGTAAATTTATTTTTGATAAATGACACCTGGGCACTGTAATAGAACCCGGGACCCTTTAGTTAGCACACCAATGCTTTACTTGTGACCTTTCCAGGATTCTTCCCGTGCTCAGGGTCTCTATTCACACATAGTTTAAGGTAGAGTCTTTGATAGACGGTTACATCCGTAGCAAAAATATAATTTCCATCTCCTAAGTTTCCCTAGCAATGCACAAATTAGAACTTGCGTTTCTTTATCTTCATATAATATTATTGGGGTTATTTTCTTTTAACAAAAGCTACAGCTGCAGATTATATGGTCTTACGTATAAATATTTCAAAGCAGATTTAGTGACTCTTTTGATCTTAAAACTATTAACGATGTTACCTTCTTGTAGATTTCGAAGTTATTTTGCGAAGTGGGTTGCATCTTAATTTGACGCGCCTAAGCAGTCTAAGCACTATCACACTTAGACGCCAATGCACTAAGTAGAAAGAGAGGGAACCAAATGAGTTCACCCTGAGAGGGTTCTTGTCTATGTGCTGATAACGCTTCCCCTCTTCCTCTGACGAGTTTATACAGTCACTTTAATATTCACTCCTTGAAAACATTGGCTTGTTTTTTAATTTAACCTTTTCTTGTTTCCTATTCTAGATAGACATAAGCTACCACTGCTTTTTTAATCTACATCCTGGCAGGAAGATTATTACAGACAATTTTAGTGACCAAACCAAATAGCCTAAGTTATGGGGATTTGTAAATAATACATTTACAAAAAACTACTTAAATATAAAAAAAATAATTATTTGTTGACACGGTTGGACTAATGTTAGAATTATTTAAAAATGTATTGGTCTTTGTTTCGACGTTATATCTTTAAAACACGCCGAGTAAAACTTAAATTAATCAACATGGGACATCCTATCTTGACCAGCTGTGACGTCACATATAGGCAACGTCCTTAAGAGCCCTTTTTAACTACTCCGTATAGCACCTATCTTAGGCAGGTATAGCCCAATTTTAATAGAAATGCTCTTTTATAAAATAAAAACATAATTTTTACGATCAATAATCTTAACACTCGGCAACTTTTAAATGACACAAATTAAATAGTACATGGCTGTAGATTATATTACTAAACGTATGAATTTGTGAAAGTAGATCTGGCTCTCAGATAAGGTTCTTCTTATGAAAGTGGGATTGTATGTATTATGGGACTTGTTTTGAACACACACACACACACACGATACTCTCCGAGAGGTAAAGATTTGAACAAGTCCTCCAAAGCCGCGCCTAAACTGGTAACACTCCCAGCGTCGACACTGGGAACCAATCCAACAATTTAACAATCCTAAAACATCGAGAGAGAAATTAATGTTGGCGATCTTGTGTGTGTGTGTGTGTGTGTGTTGTGTGAGTGCATTTGTTCAAAAGAGAATAACATTCAATAAACCAGCTTCGGTTTCCGCATGGTCTAAGGCGCTACTTTCGCAATAGACTAGTACTTAAAAAAATTAATTCAATGCAATAATTATTCTCTATATGCTTTTAAATTAATTTATTGAAAAATCTCGTCATACATTGCTTTTAATTTTCTTCAATTCATTAGATTTTACTAGCAATTTTAACGAAAAGATATTAATGTTGACTTAGGTCCTTGTATCATTATCATCATCATCACCCACCTCGGTGGCATAGTTGGCTAACGCGCTAGTCGTGTTGAGCTCTACTACTGAGGACGGGGAGATCGAGGTTCGAATCTCGGTCGGGTGAATTGGGGGGGGGTTCCTAAATGGTTTTCCACTCTCCCTCCACTCAAATGCGGGTTCACTTCCTCTAATTCAACCTTCCCAATTCCTAATCCATTAACATAATTAGTACTTAAAGCGTATAACCCGAACGGGTAGTAAGACGTGGTGCTAAATAATAATAATAATGATAAAATCATCATATAAAGATAGAATGATACGATTGAATCTCAGCTAAGGTTTACGACTGCAATCCGCATGCACTTAACTATTTATTTTCCGACGCGTTTTCGAGGCATTACGCATTTCACTTACACTAATTAAGTTGGGATGAGGAAGGTATAAATTAAATGAATGTAAATATAACCTCCATTCGCATGGAGGGAGAGTAGAAAACCTTTTAGGAGAAACTACCTTCAATAAACTCAGCCGGGACTCGAATCCCGTCTTCTTCGTCAGTGTCAAACAAACCAGTCTTAGTTGGTTTTTGCGTTATCTTCTACGTGCCCACCGATTTATCTGCACATCGGTTCTGGTTTGTCACTGATGGGGAGGTTGGGGCTCGAATCCCGGCTGGGTGTATTGAGGGTGTTTTAAAAATAATACATTGGTTTTCCACTTTCTTTCTTAGCAAGTCTATCTTCATTATACTTAATTAATTAATTAATTAATATTATTTTTCAATGCGTATAGCTTTAACAGTTTGTAAGATACGATGGAGAAAATCCTGATAAAAAAAACAAATTATCTACACGGCAAGGTGACCGTAACTAAAAATACCGCTGGCGCACACATAAGTTAATTGTGGCATGTGTGGGGAGGACATTTATGTGTCGAAGCTATCATTTCTGTTAAAAAAAAAATGAAATTTTAGGAGCATTCTTATGTTGTTATACAACGGTATACATTCTAAATATCAAATCATAATATTGGCCTTAAAATTTGGCTTATGCATTCGACACATCTTCAGCACACTAAGTATTATAGTTTTTTACTAAGGATTTTAAGTTTTTATTAATTATATTTGAGATATTGACGAAATGGGTAAAAAATATATATATATATATATATATTTATGAGGACAAATGCTCCTCTTTCCTCTTATAATAATAATACTAATAATAATAATAATAATAAAAATGGTTATGTATTTATTTGGGCAAAGTTAAGGTAAGCTCCTTTTCTTACCACATACATAATGTACATTTATGAACATATTATAATAAAACTAATGAGTAAAGTAGAACAAAATTAAAGATAGAAAAAAAGAAACAATAAGGCACAGGATCATTCCACACACACAACATATGTCATTACTCATTTTCTTTCTAAACATGATAGAGATAGCAAATAATTTAAAAAGAAAACAATTCTGATAAGATAACATTTAGTAGCTATATAGATTATTCCCGGGCCTCTCATTACCCCTTGCCCTTAATCATGACGTTCCCTCTCTAGTAAAGGCTGGTATTTTTACCAAGCGATCCCTTCAAAGACAAAATTAATTCTTGGACAAAAAACACAACTAAATTTCATACGGGTTCTAAATTACAAGTAAAACTACAATTTAAAAAAATGTATATACGAACGAGAATCAATGAATCGGACACCATTGATTGAGAAACATTATTTTAGAAAGGGGGGTAAATATTTTAGTTGCGGGGATATGATCAAAATAGGAAATTTCTGCTTTTGTAGAATACCCACAAAGTCATTTCATGGAAAAATGAGACCTGATATTTGGTTTTTAATGCTAAACAATGTTCAGATAAGAAATTTAATCAAAATCATTGGAGTGTATTTTGAGAATATTGATTTTTGTTTCTCTAGTAAACTACCCCCTCCCCCCTTAATTTTAGGGGTTGATATCTAATTCTTAAATCTCTTTGAGGGTAACCTTATTAAAACCCTAACCACCAATTTTTAGCTCGATCGTTAAAATAGTTTCAGTTTTAGGCTGAGATAAAGATGGATATAAAGATGGCATCATGAAAATAACTCTTTTCAGTTTCAGGGCGTAATGAAACGTCGACATTTATCAATATTTTGACTATATATTTCTTACCATCACATTGCTTCTCTCTCCGAAGGGTCGAGAGAAAATAAGTCTTAAAATCTTAAATATTAATTTATTAGAAGGTGTGGATAAAATGATTATATTAAAATTATACTTTTTTTCTTTTCAGAGCTGGCACTGGCAGCAATGGCATCTTCTCTCGGCGTCAGGACTTCAGTTCTTTCAACTCTCTACCTCGCCACAAGCTCAACTCCTATCACATCAAGGTAAGAAATAACACAACTTTTTACAAGTATACACTCATTTGGGTAGAAATAGACATCTGAACAGGCTTTTTTTCTTATCAAAATAAGTAGCTAGTAGGATTCTCTCTAGTGAGAAAAACGGCCTTTTTGTCCATTTTCTCCCTTCGTTAAAAAAATCATTGAATACAAGTGACTTTTTTCCTCTAATAATATCAGTAAAGTTTTGCGAATCTTCAGGACGTCAAAGTCAAATCTCCTTCGATTCGATTTATAAACACGCAATAACCCTCGCATCTTTGAAATCTTTAAAAAATAAAACAAAAACTTAGTTGTATGATATGTAGCTATCACTTATGATAGATAATTTAAAAACCTATAAAATAGTAGTAGAAATTCAACAATGTCCCCTCTCCCTGCTACTACGACAATTCTTGACTTTGCTTTGTACATTTTTTAAACTTTGTTGTAACTTTAACCAAAGAAAAAGCCATGTATAAAAATTAATATGTACCTTATTAATTGAACACTAAAATATTATGCACATTATGAAGCAGCAGTTAAATTGATTTTGATTCTTTATCTCTGTGCGTCAAATTGGTTTCAGTACGAAAAGAATAGACTCGGAGTCGGTGAAATTTCCAGGCACTTGGAAAACGAAGGACAAGACTCGGCTGAACCGATGATTATACATTATTGTAACCAATGCTAGTAAGCTCTTCCGTGTGTAGGAGCCTGTATAGGGTTGAAAATGAATTGTTCTTTAATATGACTGTCCCTTTTCAATTGGCGTGGAAATGCAAAGCCATGGGAACAAACGGTTATCGTCAAGAATTTTTATTGTTTTGTAATTTTTTTTTCGTAAACGGTTTTTTCAAGAATATAAGCATGTTGATTAAGTTATACTTTTTACTAACACACCTCCCTATAATTTTAACAGTGGTCAAATATCGATAAAATTGACATTTTTCAATATAAAACTGCCGACTTAACAACAAAAATAAAGAAAATATAACACCTAATAAACATCGATACATTATCTTACAAGAGTGTTGAAAATATTAACATAAAAATTTCACTTGTTCTCGAGAAAACCAATATTTCCAAACGTATGATTTTTTTTGTCCGCAAGACCTGTCCGGTAGCTAACGCCGTCTATGGCTTCCGTGATCAATCTGTTTTTGTTGACGCGAAAGGATACTTTGGTCGGTTGTGAAGTTACGCCATACCTTTCCCTCTCCCACCCACCCACCATTCAACAAAATAGGTTTTAGACTTGAACTCGACAGGGCCAAAGGCCTTAATATGAATGGGCATTTCATTGCCTGTCATTCATATTTTATTTTGTATTTTTTTCATCTTATAAAATTTTTAAACTCGTAAATATGGACCTCGAAACCGGACCCCTGGAATTTCCGGGCCCAGTACCATGGGCTTGACTAAAAGTATATTTTCTAAAACACCCTTCCAACACTTTTCCTACTATAGGGTGACTGTGATTAAAAAGGGGGTTCCCGGTCTTAGCCAAAAATTAGTATGTTTATTACACCCCCACAGCGGTGATCACACAGTCTATGGCTTCACTCCCACTATAGACTGGATGACTTACTAGGTAGAGGCCGGGGTTCGAGTCCCGTCCGAGTGTGCTAAAGGTATTTCCCCCCCCCCCCCCTACCCAAGTTGTTCACCTATTTCTTTCCGGTTCATTATGCATTTCTACACCATTAGTGTGATTAAAGTTCATGGGACGAAAAAAACCCACCAATGTGTGGCTTGTTTCGCATACAGATATATAGCCAGATTTTCCCACAAATAACTATCTGGAAGGGCTTTATTCCTACCAAATCTTACTAAATATGAGGGTTCTGGAAGAAAAATAAAGGGTCTTTCAAAAAGCTATTCTCAAAATAATCAGTCTTTCGGAAAGAATCTCACGACAGTTCTTTCATTTAAAAGCCGCGATAGTAAGTTGGTGAACTGGTAACAACTTGGGCGCTACTTTAGAAGTAGACTAGACTGCCGATGACGGGAGATCGAGTTTCGAATTTAGGTCAGGTGCATTGAGGGTGAATTTTCAAAAAATTTCCACTCCCTCCCCACCAATTTCTACTAATATAACCTTCCTAATCCCTTCTACATATAACTTTGCTAATCCCTTAAGCAATTAGCGTAATTAGTACGTAAGCGTTTAGCCCAAAAGGATAGCAAGACGTGGTACCAAAGAAATAAAAAAAACCTTGGAAAACTACTACTTACAGGTACTCTATAATGTTTTCCTTTCTAAAAAAAAAAATTAAAAAAGGAAAGATTAGTTTGGCATGAATTATTTTAGCCCTATTTTGTTTGCTTAAGCTAGCAGCAAAAAAAAAGGCATATTGTAAAAAGAAACTGAATAAAAAAACTTGTAGTAAAGATAATAAATTACACTTTGTGTCTACTAATTTATTTTGTATTAGATACTATTTCATTACGTTACTTGTTTATGTTTTCCGCTTGCATGTTAAGGTTGAGTTTAGAGGTATATGTTTTTTCTTTCTCTCTTTTAAATAAAAATAAAACCTTTAAAGCAAGTACCTAATACTCGTATAGCAATGTCGGAAAAACAAGAGGTAGATCTTGGTATTGCCTTTGAAACGTCACCTCAATACATATTTGATGGCGTACACACATTGTCCCATCGACTGGTTGTGTTCGTGTTTTATGGCTATTCCATTCTTGATTGAAGATAACTGAAGAAAACAAATATTTCTAATTGCTGTATTAAAGGTTTTTTTTTGTTAGTGTAAATCATAGAAATGGGTCAAAATATCAACATACTTAATCTAGGTAATAGTACACAACAAACATTAAGGTATGATATTCATCCATATATCCATGGATTTTAAATTTCATTAGTGTAAACAGATTAGAAAGTTCTTATAAATAAAGTAATTCACTAATGACACTGTGTGAAAGTAATAATACATCACACTGACTTAAATATATTCAACTTATCTATACTTATAAAATAACATGTCCTGACTGACTGACTGACTGACTTGACTGACTGATTCATCATCGCCGAGCGCAAACTATCAAGGCTACAAGCATGAAATTCGGACTGTATATTCATTTTGTTATGTAGGCACCCACTAAGAAAGGATTTTAGAAAATTCCACCCCAAAGGGGTCAAAATAGGGGATGATAATATGTATGAAAGTCCGTCATTTTGAAAGTTACATAAACAAAATTTGGTATTTCGGTTATTGACGTAAAACAAATAAATACGTGTTTCAGGAATTTTGGAAATTTTATTTAATAAGGGATGAAAAAGGGGGTGAAAGTTTGTATCGGACTTGCATTATTTTTAATCTGAGGTCAAGTTATGGTCATCAACGTAACGTAATATTTTAAATTAATCTGTAAATACATATGTATATTTTCATATTTGTATATAATCAACTTCCACGCGAGCAAAGCCGCGGGCAACAGTTATCTAGTGCAAAATATTTACCTGGGACTGGTTGGGTAGCCTCTCTCCGACTGGCCTCTGACATGAATCTCCGTGCTAAATACAGCTTACTTGTCCACCGATTCATGTGAAAACTTGATTTTTTTACAAGTTGATATTCATAACACCTTTTAGAAAACACATATATTTTTTGTGGTCAACATTGGTAACACTTTACTTTATTATTAGTATTTTTTATAGGTATTTATATCGTTTAAGAATGACAATTGTATGTCAAATGACTTGACGTTTGAATAAGTGAAAGTAGGTTGAATAACCTTTTCTGATACAACAGTTATCCATTCGTAAGAATACTGTGCTATAGTTTTGCAGATTTTGCATAGATAGACAATATACCATTCTTAAGGCGTCACCCTAATCTTAAATTGGCTTGCATATGACGGTGGGTGTTTTTACTCTACTTCCATGCAAATGCGGGTAGATCACCTCTAAAATTATTCCTTCCCCATCCTTTTCCCACAGAGCAATTATCATCATATGCATATATCCTAAACAGGTAGTAAGACACGGTGATAAAAAAAATATTGTTTTCCTCAACTCTGTAATGAATATAGATTTAGAGCAAATCAATTCTTAGTAAATATCAGGGGTGCACACAAATTTTTTTGTGGCGTGTGGTGGGGGGGTGGGGTTTCTAAAGTAAAAAATACAAGTCAACAGTCAATATTTCGAACAAATTACCAATTACTTTATGAGACCACATAAAAATTATACAGTATAACCTAAAGCGTTACATCTGTACTGTAATGGTAAATAATAATTTCAATAGATTATATACATATTCATAACATGAAGGGGATTATTCATTGCTTTGTATTATAATTTTATTCATCATGTTCACCCGGGGGGTTCTGTACCCAGTGGCCCCTCCTGTGTGTGCACCCCTGGTAAATATTATTATGTAGTGTTCATATGGTTAGTAAAGTACTAAGTGTATTTACCTATATACACACTATTTATTATTAGATGTAAACTTTTAATGTGTGAACATATTTACCCGCCCTCCCCCCCCCGATAATTCCATTTCTTCGCATGTAAAAAAAAAGTGTGATGTTCTGTAAGCTGCAGAATCGACCTGATATTTGAAACGAAGGGAGGGTGGGCTAAGCCCCATTGGTTTGAAAAGGTTGGTGGGGAGGGAGGATTTATCTACGAACCAGGATGGAAGGGTTATAACTGGCGAGGGTAGTTATAAGGGTAGAGTTGCGAGGGTTAGTGTTGATGCTTCATTTAGACTCTGAAACATAACTGACTTGAGGGGGGGTCGTCTTTTTTAACAATCCCGTGGAAAATAAAAACTTCTTGCTAAAATGACGATTCATTTCTTTGAATTTCCACTCGAATTAAATTGATATTTTCTTGTGCACGTTGATATATTTTCACTTCTTTCCGTTTATAGCTCTCTTAAACTTATTGTGTTTATTTTATCTTGCAATTTTTTTAAATATATAACCAGGATGTCCAGCAACTTGGAAAACAGGGGAAAGTAAGGCAATTTGCTTGGCGAGGGATAAGTCAGGAATAATATCAAATTTCTGGGATCTTCACATATTCGCTCAAAAAATACACTACTTTTATTTACAATAATCACATTAAAATATTTTTTTCAAGTAAGACACACAGTGAATCTATTACTATACAGTGGTCCCTATTGAGCATACTAATCTCAATTTTCAAGGTCACTATGTGATTTCTCTGTTGTCTTTCTGCACCTCTAAAGCGCATTTTTAGCTAAAGTTTTATTACGGTTATGTGCACACTTGCGAATTTGATTACATTAAAGGATGGAGAAACTAAAAGGAATGTGTTTCGCTACAATATTAAACTGTATTGTTGTAAAGTGAATGATATTTTAATGCCTCAATATGCTCTCACAGAAACCTAACTTAAGACGCGCTATCCATTTACTCATTGCTTAAGGTGGGGGTGCTAGTGAGCGCGAGTTTAGTGCATTAATTTTGCAGTTTTTATAGCACAAACATTTTTTTGCACAAAATAAATAAAATATTTCTTCTATAGAATCATAGAGTTAAGTTTTCTTTACATGCTAATCTCAACAGTTGTTGAATATCTGTCATGAGCATGGCAGCATTTGGTGACAAACTTTTTAAATAAAGAGAAAAGTTTGTCACCAAATACCGACATGCTCATGACAGATTTTCAACAACTGTTGAGATTAGCATGTGCAGAAAAAAAACCTCTATGTTTCTATAGAAGAAATATTTTATTTATTTTGGCCAAAAAATGTTTGTGCTATAAAATCTGCAAAAATACTGCCCTAAACTCACGCTCACTAGCACTCCACCTTAAGGCTGAAATCTTGTAACACATACATAGAATAACATAATTTCAGAATGTGTGTCTAGATATATTATTACATTAAATTGCGATCTTAATAAAATGTTTGTAATATATAGTGACTGTAAAAGTTGGAGATTGGTTTTGGAAATATTGATAAAGTAAGGGATTTTTAAAATATACTTTGGTTGGACACCTTGGTTTTTTAATTTATCATTAGTAAAATAATTTCTTTCGAACACATTTTTTTACCCATGTTTTTATTTTCATTTGAAACAGAGAGAGAAAAAAAAGATTGAACTGATATACAATAATAATGGTTCTGTAATTATGATCGTGCCATTTAATCCAATAATTCTTTCTTCTTTTGATGGACGTGTCCATTCAAAATCAAGCTAAACCATTTCTTTGTTTCTCGACCAACATTAGTAGATATCCCCAGCCCCCATTTTGTGATGTGATCTATAAATCAATAAACGTCACTGCGATCCAATGATTTAACTTTTATTTTTCATATTGGTAAACATTAGCTATACACTCTTTTTTTTTCATCCTCCTGGAATGTAATATGTAGAATATTATTTTTCCCCTTCATAAAATTATTGTTGGCTCAGTGCAAAAACTCAACAAAGTCCGTTCTTTTTTTAAATCGTTGGCTGAGCATATTTTTAAAATACAAGAACAAAGAACACGATTTAAACATCTGGGCAAGATTGGAAATGTTAGTCTAATATTTAAAGATGCTAGCATTTGTGTGTGTGTTCTTGTTATCGATACCATAGTGCAACAATCCAAGGTAAGGCTTTATACCTTACAGGGTAAACGAGGGGTAGGCTATATAGTTTTTCATTTAGGTTATCCTTTTCGGTATGGGGGCTGTTAAAAAAAAGTTGTTTCTTTAATAAATCATTTCAAGTTATTTGAATTTTTATTTCTAAATAATTGATCAAGTACCTAGGAAATATTTGTTTAAATGTTGACGTATTCATTTGAGAGACTAACGTTCTATACGGTTACTTATTACATATGAATATAATGTATTATTTAATAAGTGGTATTAATTAGTATTCTGTTCAACATGATTACCAGTGGAAATTTTTTTTAAATCCTATTAGAAACTCAATGGTAGGGAACCCAAAGTGTAACTGTTAATGAACTACTATATATTATCATGTGGAGTTAAAGGGGTATAAATATACACTCCAATTTGAACAGGTGAAAGAAAAGCATTTTAGAAAATACAAACATTTTTTTGGCTTACTATTACTATTTTATTTTTTTAAGGTTATTTTATAATATTTTGGTAATATCTATCAAAAGATACAACTGAAGATCATATAAATGACCTATGCATACGTGAACGTGTATTGAGTAATTTTCTTAGCTGTCATAAACTGCTGGGTGACCTGGTGGTCTAGGGGTAAAGGTGCTGTGCTGGGGTACAGGGTTCAATCCTTGGTCCCGGCACAGATTTATCTGATCACCAAACCCTTCCTTCACCTCTGACAAGACGGTGTATTAATCACAAATTGTGAATGTGAGGAATGCCAGGCCTCCAACGTGGTTCGGATCCCACGTTAAACTGTAGGTCCTCCATTTCATCTCACAATCATCCTACCATAACACATTAGCGTAGGTGCGTATAGATCGAACGGGTAGTAAGACTCGGTAATAATAATAATAATAATAATAATAAAATGACATAAATGGCTTTCATTATGAAAATTGGACTGTATGTGAGGAAAACGGCGGAGCAGTAATTTCGTGTTTGAACTCTCAGGTTAGGCAATGACGTGTGAAAAACGTTCTTGTTTTTATTTATTACAAGGCTTCAAGAGAATTTTTGTGTATACTTGAAAAGTTCGTTGTAATATAAAAAAAAAAACTTAAAATATGTAGTGTAACCGCTTTTTCCCCTCCGTTGGCGTATTGTAAGTATATTGGAGCGGTTTGGTGACGCTATAGCTAGCTACCGCCCTGAATTCAGTGCAGCAAAGAGCTAGGCCAGTGTGGGGTGTTGTATGTTGCGAGGGTTAGGGACCGAGAGGCGGGGTTGCCACAAAGCGAACAGAGTAGAGCTGGCAACGTGGCTAGCTATCTCTCCCTTCCTCTTGAGCACCAATGCTCTGTTTTGTATAGGGGAGGTGTAACGGTCCCCATCTGCCAAACCTACCCTTGCTCTGGTGTTAGGGTAGATCCGGGTGCTTGCTAGGGGCTGCTGGACTAGCTCTGTGAGCCTTTGGGAGATGTCATTGCACTTCTAGCTTTCAGGAACTTCCTTCTTCCCCCCCCCCCTCCCCGCCACCCCATCTCCTTATTCCTCTTTTAAAATAAATTCAAGATGTGATTGACAGCTCTAATCATTTTATTCCATCCACTCCGGTGGCCGCACGGTCTAAGGCGCTACTCTGGCAGTAGACTAGACTACCGACGGCGAGGAGATTGAGGTTCGAATATAGGACTGGTGCATGATGGGTGGTTTTCTCCAAAATTATTTTCTACCTTAACTCCACTTAAATGTGGATTGCACTTCCTATAAATATATTATTATTATTATATTATTATTATTATTATTTTTCATCATCGCATGTTACTACCCGTTCGGGTTATACGTAATTACGCTAATGTGTAATGGTAGAGTGATTGTGAGATGAAATGGAGTACCTACAGTTTAACGTGGGATCCGAACCACGGTGTAGGTTTGGCATGCCTCGCATCCTACAAATATAACCTTCCTAATACCTAAAACCATGGGCGTAATTAGTATCCTATATAAGCGTGTATAACCCGAACGGGTAATAATAAGTCGTGGTGTTAAAAATAAAACGGGGCTGGGTGTTGTGTTAGTTTTAGATTATAGCTAGTTTGTAAGTTGTGTGCTGATATAATCAGTATGTTCAGAAAGAGCACCTTAAAAATAATAATGATAAATCAAATTTATTCTTTGCCGGAAATCTGATGTAGCGCAATTGTTGTTATATGGTAACAGTTGCTGGAGTTTGGTGTGTTGGGAATGCTGGAAAAGGTTTGGTTTGATTCGGGGGGGGGGGGGGGGTTGAGTTGCATGTTAGGGTAGGTCCGGGTGGGGTGGCTGCAGAGCTAGCTGTAGCCAGGGTGCGTGCAGACGCGCGCACACGCCACACACCACACACACACATACAACACAAACACACCCCATAGGTGCAAAAGTGATTTATCTACAATGTAAAGAAACCCATTGGCTAGGCTATATTCAGATTATCACCGTATTCGGCCGACTCCTCCGATATTTTCAATCTCTTGGTCCTCCATTAAATTGGTCATAGTACAACCGTTAAGTTCGACCGAATACGTCCGACATCGACAGATCCAAATCGATTTTTTTTTCGGCCGAACCGTCCGATTTTCAAGATATCATCTGTACTCTTTTCTTGAGAAAGGCACGGTAAAATGATGGACTGTGAAAAGTTAATAACTTCGGTATTTGAAAGAAAAGAGTTTGTGAGATTTAAGAAGCAATTTATATCATAATAAAGATAATTCTAGGATTCTCTGGCGTGTGGTTGCGACAGAAATGGAAATTACAAGTAAGAATTTTTATTTTAAACTAACTTGTTTAGCAAAAAATAAACTATTAATTTGGTTGGTAGGAATATAACTTATAAAATGATAAGACATTCGGAATAAACAATAATCATTAAAGAAGTTTTCAAATAGGGATCCGCCTATCCACACCTTTCGGCCGAAAACAGCGTTACTCAGACCACAGCCGACAGTCGATCACACCCGGACGATATTTTGGCCGAATATGGTGCTAATGTGACCATAACCTTAGTATGCTACCCTCTGTCAGTTAAAGTTGACAACCATTATATTATTAAATCCTTAAGGGACAGGACTACGCTGGTGAATGCAAAATTAATGTATTATCATTATTCGGGAGAGCGATTGTACAACACAGGACCCCTTAGGTAGAGTTCCGTTGTGCGAATTGTAATAACACTTGAAAGGCAGAACATCATAATGGCATAAGCCACTATAACTAATTTCATATATTAATACGCTAATTCCTGAGTTTTGCAGCCGTTTCTTTTGTTAGGAGGGTGACCTGGTGGTCTAGGGGTAAGGTGTTGGGTTTCTGTGTTAGGGGTCCGGGGTTCATTCCTCGGTCCCGGCACAGATTTATCTGATTGCCAAACCCTTCCTTCACCTCTGACAAGACGTGTATTAATCACAACTTGTGAATGTGTGGAATGCAAGGCCTCCACCGTGGTTCGGATCCCACGTTAAACTTTAGGTCCTCCATTTCATCTCGCAATCACCCTACCATTACACAATAACGTAAGTGCGTATAACCCGAACGGGTAGTAAGACGTGGTGCTAATAATAATAATAATAATAATGTGTTAGGAAAAATAAAACTTGCTATAATAATAATAATAATAATAATGAATTGTATCAATGTCAATCGCATATAGCTTGTATTTTCTAAATAGCCTTTATAATGTATTACTACGCGTTAGGTGCTAACCTCATTTAGTTACACTAACGGACTAAGGATTGAGTTGAGTAGCATTTGGATATAAATGCACTCGCACTCGTGGGGAGAGAAGGAAAAATGAATCATCCACCGTGATTCAACTTTTTTTTTTCCTGGCAAGATAATTCATATTTGGCTCCAGCAGAAACAAAGAGTTTAGTTTTCCTCACATCCTAATATCAACTGCCTATCTATATATAATATAATAATAAAACGAAGTGTATGTGTGTGTTTGTTTGTGTGTGATACCCAGCCAAATCCACGGCACGCAGAGATCTGAAATTTTTAACATAAGTGGACAGAAAGGGAGTCCGAATGCACCTTGAAGCCGGGTTTTAAAATTTTTAGTTAGCTTTTTAATTAGGCTATTTGGTAACATATTTTTGAAGAAAATATTGTTAATCTGGTTTAGAATTACGCTTCAAAGATAGCTGTGATAAAAATATGTCGCACCTTCCTCGGGGGAAAAAATATGTGTCTGAAATCGACCGTGATTTTAAACAATTTGTGTGTGTGTGGGGGGAGGGGGGGGGTGTACAGTTCTTAAACCACAGTGGGTCACGGTCAACGCCGTGCGGGTTTGCTAATTGTTGAATATTTGTCATGGGCTAGAACACACTGGGAGATAATTGCCATATAGAAACGCCATGTTTCCCCAAAGTTGTTAACCACGATACAGAAACTTCGTCCGAGTATCCGGCGGTAAAAGATAAAAAAAAAAGTTGATGGTGTCTATATATGTCTCCCACCTCCAATGGGAAACATCACCGCTCTATGTGGATGAATTAACTGGTGAACAACGGCGGGCAACTTTTGAATTTTATTCAGTTGATTTCTAGTCTTCGTCCTAGTCACTAAGCCCCCTCCCCCTTTCGTTTTTAGTATTTTGGTGATGTGATTTTCTCATGGATTCTATAGATAATTTCAGTTTGAACGTTAGTATCTTGCTTTTAAAATTAATTTTGCTCTTTGAAATCTGGATTATCATCTTTAAAGAAATTTTTAAATGAACAATCGGTATTTAGCAATAGCTCTGACAGAAAAATATAATTATTCGCCTCCCCTCGTCATAAAAACCCATTTTTCCACCAACATCTTCTTAGCTTTTGCTGACATTTAATTATTATAAGAGTAGCAGAAACGCCAGTAGTGATGTGTGAGTGGATCCAATGCGCAGAGAAAGAGAGAGAGAGAGAGGACGAGAGATGCAGTTGATCGGTTTGGACGGATTGCATCGGTGGAGATTTGTGTCCGAATACAACCGAGAGCTAATTGGGACCGAAGCTTGTTCAAACTAGCTAAAATTCGGTTTAAATGGGAGTATACAGGATACAGTATTTTTACAAATTTTAAATTACATTTGAATGAGTTTAGTCAATTTTTCATTTATTTAACTGATTTATTCTATTTAACATGTACAGATTTTTTTTTTTTAGTTGCAGGAAAACTAGTTGTGTTGAATACAACATATAAATACTAAGCATCTATTATTAGACATCACTATTTCTTACAATACTATTTTAACTTTTGGGATTGGTAACCAATAACACGTATTTTATTTGACTTAATATTGTTACCCCTTTTTCCGAAAAGTGTGTTCAGATTTTCTGGAATTTCAGACTACAGGGCTTATATATAAGGGGGGTTTACAATAAAAATAGTGTACTAAGGCTTTCCCAGGTACCCAGAAGAGATTAAACCTCCGCCGAAAGGCCACCCTCGGTGCTGTTCCTTAGGATGAGGGAAGAAATAGTCAACCTTCATCCTGAGGGATGGATCCGACTTTGCCTTTGACGGAGGATGTTTCTGTATTAATGACATCGTTTGTCAAAAACATCTTTATGAGACCCAACGTAAGGCGCCTCTGGTTCAAGATTCTTTCAAGTCTATAATTATTCGTATTTTGTATGGTATCAAATTAAGAAATGAGACTTAGGTCTCAGGGATTTTCTCATTTTTGGTTGTTTTGTCCAACCTTACCACCACGCCTTAACTGCTGAAAAAACATTATAAAATGTGTGTGTGTGTGTGTGAGTGTGAGTGTGAGAGGGTGGGGGTGTTAAGCTTTCTAAATCGACACACACTTGGAGACGGGAGAAACAACCAGCTAGGGATGTGGTATCGAAAGAAAAGTATCAATACTGTACTCATTTAAGGTATCGGAAGAAAAATATCGATAGCATACTAATATCGAAATAAAAGTATTGATAACAGTAACTATCAGTATAGAAATTTTAATCTGGCAAAATGTTAACTCGAACGGGTAGTAAGACGCGGTGCTAATAATAATTAATAATAACAAAATGTTTTTTATCCATTAGAAAAAATTTCAAACTTTGCATCATAATTATATTATAATTAAATTTTTTATATATTTCATATAAACACTCAAAATTATAATAAGTTAATTATTATTATAGTAATCTTAAATCCATCGCGTCAGTGTTGTTATGTGTTGGAGCTATGAATTACGATTAGTTAAAAGAGATTGGATACTAGAGTTGCTTTTTGCTTGTCATGCGGAAAATGAGTGAGAATTGAGAAATAGTGTAGTTTGTTCTCCCGCCACACTCCACCCTAGTACACGTATTACTACCAGCATTAGTGACGATAGCAAAAAAAAAGGTTGTTTCTTTGATACCGTTCCGATACCAGAGTGTGAGTACTAATAATAGGAAAAGTATCGGGTAAAAATACTAGTATCAAAAGGAAAATATCTATATTAGTAAGTATCGATACTTTTTTCACATCCCTACAACAAGCCTAACATAATGTTTTGCTATCACCATTGATAACACCCGCTTCGGTGGCCGCATGGCTTAAGGCGCTATTCCCGCAGTAGACTAGACTGCCGATGATTGGGAGATTGGATTTCGAATCCGTCAGAGGTACTGAGGTATTTTCCAAACTGTTTTTTCACTCTCCTTCCACGCAAATGCAGGTACACTTCCTCAAATTATAACCTTTCTAATCCGTAAAACCATTAGCGCAGTTAGTAGATAAGCGTTTAACCTGAAGAGGTAGTGAAACGCGATGCTATAAATTATTATTTATTATTAAAGAACCGCGTCTTACTACCCGTTCGGGTTATACGCACTTACGCTAATGTGTAATGGTAGGGTGATTGTGTATGAAATGAAGGACCTACAGTTTAACGTGGAATCCGAACCACGGTGGCGGCCTGGCATGCCCCACATCACAAGTTGTGATTAATACACGTTTGTCAGAGGTGAAGGAAGGGTTTGGTAATCAGATAAATCTGTGCCGGGACCGAGGATTGAACCCCGGCCGCCAGCTCAGAAGTCTGACACCTTACCCCTAGACCACCAGGTCACCTGATGCTATAAAAACACACATTAATAATCTTCTATGTAATTAGTGTTATCTTATGGATATTGTTATTATTTATTAAAAGTGGGGGATACAGATCACATGACCAACGTATTAATACGTCAAATTAGATCCAGTAACTTTCAAACTCTTTGATATGGTCATTTCTATGAAAATTGGGCTTTACGTACGATGATGATGATTGTAGCAGGTGTGCAAGCAAGTTTCTTCAATTGCTGTAGTGGTTAGAGGATGGTCGCTTTCAAGGTGGGGAAAGAGAGGGAGTTATGACGCAGTAGCTTAGGCACTTGTTTTTCATCATTATATTAGTGTTAGTAGTCACTAGGCAAGTTTTGCGTGGATCTCTCTACTCCTGCAAACGAAGAGGGGCAAGTGATGAATTTATTTTTCTTTAGGTTCTGTGATCCATTCCAAAGACATGAGTGTTTTTTTTTACGATAGCAGAACCAGTAGTTGTGTATTTTCTTGTGTGAGTGAGAAAACCAAGCTCCTTAGGATGATAGCGAAGGGATGCCAACTTTAAGGTAAAAATTCCTATTTAGAACGCTGTGGCTGATTTTTGAACCATAGATAATATATAAATTTCCCAGGTAATGGTTAAATTATTATTTTGTGCATCGCGTCTTAAAACCTGTTTGGGCTATTCCTTTATTCACACTAATAGACTATAGATGAAAAGGGTAGAAGGAAAAAAAAACCACCCATGGTACACCTCGTTTGGGATGCGTTCCTAAACCTTACCATCACCAGAAAACCGGATTAAATCAGTTTGGCATTTAAAACCGCGTCCAGACGGGCGCATTTCCTTATTAACTGTCTTACCCGTTCCCTCCCCTACCGTATGAACTAAAAAACACAATACTAGCGGCCTCAGGGAGACTCAAATCGCACGCTGTATCATATTTGCAACTAAGCAACCCCAAAATAATAATATAAGCAATTCCAAAGAAGAACCTCCCTCCCTCCTGTTGATGGCGCCAGTTTTCCACCCCTCGAGTCATGCCGCGGCGTATCTCGCGCGGTCTCTCTTGCTTGCAATATCCGGACCTACCCCAACCAGCGACATCTCCCCCCCAGATCTTGGGGAACGAAGAGAATGTAGCTTGGAGCCGAGTTGACAGAGAGCTCCACTCTTGCACTTGAGAAGGTGGCTGGCTGGTTGGCTGCTGCGTTAGTTCCAGGAGGGGGGGGGGGGGGGGGCAGAAAGATACCCGCTCTGGTGCAAGTACAGGAAGGTGACCTTTTTTGTTTCCTTTGCGTTTTAGAAATGCAGTTATCCTAAAAGAAACCCTTTTCCGGATACAGCAGAAAATACGCTTTAATTTCCACACCAAGAGCCTTTAAAGGAAATACACACATGTTTGTTTGCGGACAAATTTGATAATATTTTGGTATTTTATTGCTATTTTTTTTATAGGTAATGACAAAATGTCAAATGTGAGATCTGAAAATAACATGATGACGTATGAATACGTACATAATAAGTAGCTTTTCTAGTTGTCAGATAAGGCCCTTCCTATGAAATTGGAACCATCTAAGTGATGATCATTTTTTTAAACACATATATTTAAAAAATTGAAGTGATTGGATAGGTTACAAGTAGTGAACTATCCTACTATAATAATATATTACATTCCCTTGAGTAATTTAAATAGGTCACTGCGATGGCATGAGCTGAAGAAAGTCGAACTATCTTTTTTCAAAGTGCTTATTTCACCCTTGACCAGTGCAGAATGACCTACGCACTTGGCGCCGATTTCTTGTGATTGGCATATAGCTCCTTACGTAAAAAATATATATTTCAATTATGCTCTGGATTTCCTTCGGGCATGTTAATGAATACACAGTAACTCGATTAGTGAAAAGTCGAAGGGTTGAAGGCTAGGGTAGGGGGGGGGGACGCTTTGCTCCTGGTACTGAGCTTGGTTTGAAAGCCTGGCGGGTATTTCGGGAATATCTCTCCATTTCCCACCTTTCTTGTCATCGGCAACCCAGTGTACTTCCGAGTCTTAACGCCTAGGATCACTCATTTTACACACAACAAACCGAGACAGTAAGTATGTTGTGTTTTGTTTCCAAAGAACGACAAAAGTCTAGGTCGCAACAATTGTTTGCCTTTAGTGTGTACTTGCGACCAGTTTATCTTAAAGAAGAGCCCGCGCGTGCTGATTGGCGCGTAGCTATCAAGCCCGCTTGATCCTCAAGAGGAATAACCTTCCTAACAGTGTTACAGTAGCTACATGGCTTCTTTGGTGCTGACTGACAGCTCACAGCTGACTTTGGACAGTCAACATTTAGGTATATACCTAGATTTTGACCGTCAGAAGTGACAGCTGCTAAACACATGGTTTTTTCAGATCATATGGTTCGTCGTAGGAATACATAATTTGGTCTGGTAACTTCTCAGAGCTGTCAGCACCAAAGAAGCCATGAGGCTACTGTAGTTTGTCTGTACTCTCGACTAGTCTCAGTCTTGAGTAACTAATACCAGCACAACAACCAGACCCCTCGTTGTGTTTCTTAGACAGCGTTTCACTAACAGCTCGAGTTGTACGCAAATGTACCTACTAATCATGCAAATGTGTTAAGGATGGATGAGGAGGATTGAATTTAGAGTTAAGTGGAACTGCCCTTGCGTGGAGAGTGAAAAACAATTTAGTAAAAAAACAACACATTAAGTACATAGGCCCGAGAGTCGAACCTCGATCCCCCCTTCATCAGCAGTCCAGTCTACTGCGAGAGTGACGCCTTAGCCCATTCGACCATTGAACTGTTAATCAATAGATAGGCCCTAATGTTCTAGATTTTCCGTAGTGAAATTGACTCTGTTTTCGGATAAGTTTTTATAATTAGAAAGTAGAACTCAAGTTTTTCAAAGGTGTCGGACTTCTGTGCTGGCGGCCGGGGTTCAATCCTCGGTCCCGGCACAGATTTATCTGATTACCAAACCCTTCCTTCACCTCTGACAAGACATCTTGTGAATGTGTGGAATGTCAGGTCATCACCGTGGTTCGGATCCCACGTTAAACTGCAGGTCCTTCATTTCATCTCACAATCACCCTACCATTACACATTAGCGTAAGTGCGTATAACCCGAACGGGTAGTAAGACGCGGTACTAATAATAATAATAATAATAATAATAAATAATACTTTCTAAGATGTCAAGGGACAGATTTTAAAATTTTCCGTTTCCATGGAAGTTAATTTAAGTTTTTCTCCTGAAACGACATGCTGTTTCTTTCCCAAGATGTCTGCCACATTTCACATTGGCTACCAGCCAACTTACGCTCATTGGAAGCTTTTTTTAAGTGTCGATTTTCAAAATTACTACAAACAATTATGCCACAACTTAATTAAAAAAAAAAAAAAAAACTGGTCTAGCCCGTTAAGCAGGAAATCAATACCTTATGAAAGAGGACAAAGCCGAAATAGGTGCGTTAAGGTAAACTAGGTAGAAAAAAATCAACAGATAATGAAGTTACAAACACAATAAAATTAATATATTGTACTCGAAATAACATTATTATTATTATTATTATTAGCACCGCGTCTTACTACCCGTTCGGTTTATACGCACTTACGCTAATGTGTAATGGTAGGGTGATTATGAGATGAAATGAAGGACCTACAGTTTAACGTGGAATCCGAACCACGGTGGAGGCCTGGCATTCCCACATTCACAATGATGTCTTGTCAGAGGTGAAGTAAGGGTTTGGTAATCAGATAAATCTGTGCCGGGACCGAGGATTGAACCCCGGCCGCCAGCATAGAAGTCTGACACCTTACCCCTAGACCACCAGGTCACCGAAATAACATTAAATGCGTATGCTTTACGATCAAGGAAAAGAAAAGGAAAGTAGGCAAAATCTGACCCCTTCAGAAATAAATAATGAAATACCTAAAGTAAAGTTTACTCTCTCCTAAGTATTAAAACATAAAGACTTTCATTTTTGTTTTGTTTTTAAAAGAAAGCATTAAATGCAGGTTTTCTTTCACTGACTTATTAATCTTTTTTTATAAACATACTTTGAGAAGTTGCCCATTTATTTGTTTGAATCCATTATGGAATGTAAATATAGTTTTCTCTAAAATAAGTCAAAACATACTGAATTAATTTGACATTTAGTTTTGTGATATTTTAAAGACAACTAAATGGTTTTCCACACTTTCTCTAATTAAGTAATAGTGGACTCTACATTTCCTCTAAATTAACCTTTCCCTCCTTAATTAATGTGATTAAATACGACATTCGTATAGTCTGGACAAGTCGTGCAAACGCAGAGATTTTTGTTTGAGCTTTTATTGCTAGTGAGATTTTTCCTTTTCTCTTACTATTGTGTGTGATTAATTTTATTTTATTTCACTTTTACCCTAGTTCTTTATTTATTTTCCTCACTATTGAAACTATCGCTTCCAAATTATTTCCAACTGATCAAGATAGACCTACTTTCTTCTAGCTTTATTTCGTTCCCAGTTTAATACTAATCATGAATTGAGATTCTTTATACCACGAGTTTTTCGTCTCGTTAGAGGAAAAATTACGAACTCATTAATCTTTCTCCCTCTACCCCCTTCTTATTTTTTTATATTCATCTTCCGTTATTCTTTCCTCTCTCTCTCTCTCTCCTCTGGCACACGATGGTAAACTTTGAAGTTGCCTCTTTCCCGCCGCGGATGTTAGCATTATGCGCTAGGTGCCAGGTTGAATTCCTCACTGGGGTACAGATAGAGAGGGCTCTTGTGTGTGTGCGCGCGCGCGCCGTGCGCTTGTTTATTCAGGGACGTTAGTAAGCGGTGTGTTCAGAAGGGTTGAAAAGACCAAGTACAGTCGTTGGCTTGAAAAAAAATTCCATGGTTTAAATACGTTGATCATTATCACCTTAGGTCAATATCACCACTTCACACATTTATATTATTATTATCATCATCATCATCATCGCGTCTTACTAACCGTTCGGGTTATACGCACTTACGCTAATGTGTAATGGTAGGGTGATTGTGAGATGAAATGGAGGACCTACAGTTTAACGTGGAATCCGAACCACGGTGGGGGCCTGGCATTCCCCACATTCACAAGCTGTGATTAATACACGTCTTGTCAGAGGTGAAGGAAGGGTTTGGTAATCAGATAAATCTGTGTCGGGATCGAGTATTGAACCCCGGACCCCAGCACAGAAGTCTGACACCTTACCCCTAGACCGCCAGGTCACCGATAGTTTAATTATTTTTTTAATTATTCATACACATATCACCTTTCTAATAAACTTTTTGTTTACATCTACATTTAACTTTATAATTAATTATTAGTATATTTACTTTCTCTTACCCCTCGGGTGGAGGGAGGGATGGAGAAAGAAAGTATTGTAATCGTAAAAAATCAAAATCGAGATTTTAATGGATGTGACGTTTCATGACTCCCTGAACCCAAAAAAGATATATATATTATTATAGACTTATATTATATATTTTATATATATAATATAATTTTTTTAATAATCGTCATGTACACATGGCTCACCCTGAAAGGTAGCAAACTAATGTTAAGATTCAACTCTTTATGTTTCAGGATTTGAGGTTTTTCAATTGAGTAACCAGTTTTACTGAGGACTATTTACATACTTTTTTTTATTTACCTTCAAAAGAACTGTCGAAGTATATTTTTTTGTAACTTTTATCGGTCACACGTGTGGACCCGCATGAAACCAATAAGTCGTTCCTCCAATGGCTCTCTGATGAATAACAATGAGTTTATCATTTTGGCCATTAGCAGACACAATCATTATGTTGATGATTCATTTCGATATAAGTTTATTTTACACATTCAACGTCTTTAAAAGCTATTAAGAGCGTGCATCGCATGCCAGTCAACTCTTTGATACAGTCGGCTAGAAATCGTAAGCTTACACTAACACTATCGCACGTGGATCATTTATGATTAAATATTAATGGTGATAAAGAGTTAATAGACGTTCCTAATACAGAAAATTGTTGAAATAATAACTGCGATAAAAACTGCATTCAAAAGGCCGTTTTTGGCCATTTTTAGAATGGCTTCACAGATAAGCATTGGGCACCAATCTTTATTCTGCCACAATAAGGACCCACTGTAGTTATTAACAAGAAACTTGTCGCTTTACCCCCCATCGTCACCGCGGAAAATTTCGATTAATCGTTCAAATACGAATACACTGCACACATTTCTGGCAATTCGTAGGTCTTTTCTTTTCCTTTTTACTCCCATACCTCGCGTGAGCTGAGAGTTGAGTTGGGCTTGGTATGATGATAAGGATAAACATGTCAAATAGACTCCATACCATTAATTAATTTAACACTTAGGTCTTTCTCCCGCGGAGTTACTACTCTGTGATCGGACTGGTTAGTGATTGAAGTCGCTAACTGGTGTGTAACGGGTTGTTAGTTATGTTTTGCACACTGTGACAATTAATATAATGTCTAGTGAGTCGAATACTGGGAGGATTTGATTCTCTATTAATATTACATATAGAGATGTAACTAAAGAAGATTTTGGATTCATCCATACAAAGAAAAGAATATAAGCTGCAAAATATCATTACAAACGAGATGCAACATTTATAGTGTTTTACAAAATGTCGAAAGAAAGCTACCTTGAATAGTACACTAAAATAATTTTAAATAATCGTTAATTCACGATGATTGAGTTTGTGACCGAGGTAAACCGGTGACTAGTATGTTGAGTTTCCAAGGACAAATCACGGACGTGTAAACAGGCAGACAAATAGTAAGGGGACCGCTATTGAAATACATTAGCGGTTACTCTCAAACTACTAGTTGGTAATTTAGGTTTTACTTGCGTCACTTTTGACTCTTATTTGGGTAGTTCCGTTGGAGGAAGCCCCGATACCTAATATCAGCCAGTAGCTAGTCTTTCTAGCACACATTTTCACCAGCAAGAACCGAGGACTTTCCTTTTGCAATATTTATTATTATTATTATTAGCACCGCGTCTTACTACCCATTCGGGTTGTACGCACTTACGCTAATGTGTAATGGTAGGGTGATTGTGAGATTAAATGGAGGACCTACAGTTTAACGTGGAATCCGAACCACGGTGGAGGCCTGGCATTCCCCACATTCACAAGTTGTGATTAATACACGTCTTGTCAGAGGTGAAGGAAGGGTTAGGTAATCAGATAAATCTGTGCCGGGGGCAATATTTAACTTTACTACCTAGTCCCTTTTTATATTTGGATTTAAATATACAAATATCTATTATTTAAAAAAAACATTTTATGCGACTACCGGCTATTGTTTACCTTTCTCTTTTACTGACGCTTTTTTATGAAGGAGTGAAGAAAGCTATGACAAGGTTTTAAGTTTGGTTTTTGTATTTAACCATTAAAGCATTGTTTGAAAAACAAATTTTTCCAAAATATTGGGAGTACTTTCCCCCTACCCTCTTTATAAAATCCCCTTGCTTCCGGTTGTTGGCAGTACTTCACCCTGTAAACCCTTTACTATATAGCCCCCACCCCTAAAACAAATTTACGATTAAACAGGAAATTAAATACAACATTACGATCTGGCCAGAATTTTTTTTAATTGCAGTTTTCTGTATTCTTCACTTGTTATTGGAGGAATAGGTTTAATAGTTTTTCCTTTTTTTAAATAATTGTTTTTTCAATTCCTTTTAGTTGGTTTTAATTACACTTCAATTTAAACTAGACTACACAAAACTGCGCCATGATGTTACGACTGGTCTGAGCTCCATTACCTGCTTAAGACTGAGATCTAGGGAACACGGAAAAATAGTTAAGTTTTCTTCACATGGTAGCCTCAACATTTATTGAATATCTATCAAAGGTGTTCTGGAAATTTAATGCCAACTTTTTAATCTCTTCATTTACAAAGTTTCTCATCTAACGTATGTTCATGACAGATATTATACACAAATGTTGATAATACCAAATAAAGAAAATTAAACTCTTAAGTTTGTATTCAAGCAATATTATATTTATTTTGGAAAAAAAAAAGTTTGCTATAAAAACTGCAAAAACAAAACACAGGCCTTTTCTCACATCCCCACTATTAAGTTAGGTCATACATAACCTTGGGATGAGACGCTCTTAAAAACATACGGGTTGCTGTGTTTCGTGATGTGTGCACTAAATAAATTTAAAAGATTAAAAAAAAAACAGATTAACATAACAATGTCTAACCAAAGCCAAATGTACAAGTGGTTCTCAAAACTTTTCCCTTAAGCGAAGCGTTTGATGAGCGTTCGATGCACATTTAGACGACCCGCCTTGATATATTATCTACCGGTCCCCTTTGACTTTGTTTGCAAGATGCATTTTAAATGCAATTTTAGTTGTAGTGCAAACAAAGTATTGTTGACTTTGCGGGTTTGGCATGTCAATATTGTAATTTTTGGCTCTTTCATATAATATTTATTTGGACACATAGTCCTATCTACGCTCTCCTTGGAATACGTCGTGGAACACGGCTCAAGGACGTTGCCTACCTGTGACGTCATGGCAGGTCAAGATAGGATTTCCCACATTGATGAATTTACGGTTTACTCGCCCAATTTTAAAGATACAGAGTTGGGCAAAAGTCGTAGTAGGATATAAGCGAGGCAGTACGAGGTGAGTAACCGAAGAATATATTTCAAAATAGCAACATTATATAAAGATATGGCATTTCATTTGAAATGCTGTGTGCGCATGCCTAAGATACTGATTCTGCCGGGTGGGGGGGGGGGGGGGGGGGCGTTGGTCATCATGGAGCCATGGTCGATAAAATACCGTGCATTTGTAGTTGAGGCTTATTTAAAAATTAGTCTCCCTTCACTGTACAAAGAATCTTTTAACGCCATTTCGGGCTGGGGTGTCGTGACAAAATCCCTGAGCAACGGACGATATTAAGGTGGGTGAAACGGTTTCTCAGTACTGCCTGCACATCATGGCGTAACGGAGTGTCAGTGGACCCCTCATTGTGTGCAGAAGGTCCAAGAAGTGGTAAACCGAAGTCTTCGGCGATCGGCCTTTAGCCACGTCTTGACGCTGCAAATGTCGTCGCGCTCCCTGCGCCGGATCATTCACGATGACCTGCATTTTCATCCCTACATGATGCAGAACGTGCAACAGTTTACACCACAAGATAAAAGTTCACAGAAGAACCTTCGCTTCAAAATTTTTTGGGCGTTTGGCAGCTGACCCGCAGATCTTGAATAACCCCTTGATGTCTGGAGGCCCATTTTGAACTCTCCGGGGTAACATTTTAGAAAACATTCTCCGGGGGTGCTAAAATGCAGAATATCCGATATTGGGGACCGGTTAAATCACTCCAAAGCATGAAAAACCACTCCACAGTGAACGTTTGACAATGTGGCGCAGAGCTGCATCGTTTGGCATCATCGGCCCATATTTCTTTGAGGATGCTCAGGGTCATGCTGTTACTGTTCAGCGAATGCTACGTCCAGCTTGTGAACGAGTTCTTCCTTTCTGGGCTGGCCACCTGAAACTTGCCACAGCTATGGTTTCAACAAGTTGGGGCAACAGCCCATACTACCCACCAGTCCACGGCCATCTTGCAAGGTGGGTTTCCTGGTCGACTGATTTCTAGATTTGGGGACACTTAATGGCCAACGAAGTCTCAGGATTTGACCAACTCACACTTCTTCTTGAGGGGGTACCTCAAGAGCAAGGTGTTCGCTGCAAACCCTCAATCGCTGGCTGAGCTGAAGGATCGCATTTCCTTAGAAATGTTTGATCATGTGATGCAAGGCTTCGTCCGCAGCCTACAGGAGTGTGTTAACGCTTGACGGTGAACACCTACCTGTCAATAATATTCAAGAAATGAGATCTGATGTTCATTAAATGAAAATTCCATATCTTTGTCTATATACTGTTGCTGTTTTGAAAAATATTCTTCCATTACTCACTTCATGCTGCCTCGTTTACATCCTACTATGACTTTCGCCCAAACCTGTATAACATTGAAACAAAAACCATAAATTATGAAATGATTCCAAAAATAGCCCTACAATGTCAACAGATTTAATAATTAAATGTCAGTAATCACCTTGTTAACTAATTTTTTATAAATCATATTAACTTAGGCTATTTGTCTTGGTCACGAAAATGGCCTGTAGGAGTCTTTCTGCCAGGATGTAGACTAAAAAAGTCCGTGATAGCATATATCTATCTAAAATAGGAAATAAGAAAAGGGTAAAATTAAAAAGCAAGTCATTGTTTTAAATAAGTAAATATTAAAATCACTGTAAGCTCGTCAAAGGAAGAGGGGAGGGATTATCAGCACATAGACAAGAACCCTCTCAGGGTGGACTTCTAATTTCCCCCCCTCTCTTTATATTTTGTACATTGGTCTGATAGTGCTTAGACTGCTTAGGTGTGTCAGGATCAATCACATGATTCCAAGCTCCTGGATAGAAAAGTATATGGAACCAGGTTACTTGTCGTAGGAGGACTGTGCAAACTTCCGAATTTGAACGTTAGTATCGTGTTTTTTTTTTTTTTTTTTTTTTTTTTATTTGAAACTACAATGAGAGGAAAAGTAATCCCATCGCATGTTGCGTCCATCAGAACTGTCCGCTCTTGACTCGCTCCACGGAGAGATTATTTACACTCCACTTTGGAGACAGGAGGAGGAACTATTGAGCGGAGTTTTAAGAACGTTCACCTCTCGTTTAAAGATGTTCAAGCTACCGCTCAACTTTCATCCGACAGCTAGAAAAGTGACTAGATCCACTTTGACCTATTCATATGTCGATTCGTCAACCTGTAATAAGGTGGAGCTACTAGCAAGGTATTTAATACGGAGATCAGCCTGTAGTAAGATGGAGCTACTAGCAAGGTATTTAATACAGAGATTAGCCTGTTGTAAGGTGGAGCTACTAGCAAGGTCTTTAATACGGAGATCAGCCTGTAGTAAGGTGGGGCTACTAGCAAGGTATTTAATACGGAGATCAGCCTGTAGTAAGGTGGGGCTACTAGCAAGGTATTTAATACGGAGATCAGCCTGTAGTAAGGTGGGGCTACTAGCAAGGTATTTAATACGGAGATCAGCCTGTAGTAAGGTGGGGCTACTAGCAAGGTATTTAATACGGAGATCAGCCTGTAGTAAGATGGAGCTACTAGCAAGGTATTTAATACAGAGATTAGCCTGTAGTAAGGTGGGGTTACTAGCAAGGTATTTAATACGGAGATCAGTCCGTATTAAGGTGGGGCTACTAGCAAGGTATTTAATACGGAGATCAGCATGTAGTAAGGTGGGGCTACTAGCAAGGTATTTAATACGGAGATCAGTCCGTATTAAGGTGGGGCTACTAGCAAGGTATTTAATACGGAGATCAGCCTGTAGTAAGGTGGGGCTACTAGCAAGGTATTTAATACGGAGATCAGTCCGTATTAAGGTGGGGCTACTAGCAAGGTATTTAATACGGAGATCAGCCTGTAGTAAGGTGGGGCTACTAGCAAGGTATTTAATACGGAGATCAGTCCGTATTAAGGTGGGGCTACTAGCAAGGTATTTAATACGGAGATCAGCCTGTAGTAAGATGGAGCTACTAGCAAGGTATTTAATACAGAGATTAGCCTGTAGTAAGGTGGAGCTACTAGCAAGGTCTTTATTACGGAGATCAGCCTGTATTAAGGTGGAGCTACTAGCAAGGTATTTAATACGGAGATCAGTCCGTATTAAGGTGGGGCTACTAGCAAGGTATTTAATACGGAGATCAGCCTGTAGTAAGGTGGGGCTACTAGCAAGGTATTTAATACGGAGATCAGCCTGTAGTAAGATGGAGCTACTAGCAAGGTATTTAATACAGAGATTAGCCTGTAGTAAGGTGGAGCTACTAGCAAGGTCTTTAATACGGAGATCAGCCTGTATTAAGGTGGAGCTACTAGCAAGGTATTTAATACGGAGATCAGTCCGTAGTAAGGTGGAGCTACTAGCAAGGTATTTAATACGGAGATCAGCCTGTAGTAAGGTGGGGCTACTAGCAAGGTATTTAATACGGAGATCAGCCTGTATTAAGGTGGAGCTACTAGCAAGGTATTTAATACGGAGATTAGCCTGTAGTAAGGTGGAGCTACTAGCAAGGTATTTAATACGGAGATCAGCCTGTAGTAAGGTGGAGCTACTAGCAAGGTATTTAATACGGAGATCAGCCTGTAGTAAGGTGGGGCTACTAGCAAGGTATTTAATACGGAGATCAGCCTGTAGTAAGGTGGGGCTACTAGCAAGGTATTTAATACGGAGATCAGCCTGTAGTAAGGTGGAGCTACTAGCAAGGTATTTAATACGGAGATTAGCCTGTAGTAAGGTGGAGCTACTAGCAAGGTATTTAATACGGAGATCAGCCTGTAGTAAGGTGGGGCTACTAGCAAGGTATTTAATACGGAGATCAGCCTGTATTAAGGTGGAGCTACTAGCAAGGTATTTAATACGGAGATCAGCCTGTAGTAAGGTGGGGCTACTAGCAAGGTATTTAATACGGAGATCAGCCTGTAGTAAGATGGAGCTACTAGCAAGGTATTTAATACAGAGATTAGCCTGTAGTAAGGTGGAGCTACTAGCAAGGTCTTTAATACGGAGATCAGCCTGTATTAAGGTGGAGCTACTAGCAAGGTATTTAATACGGAGATCAGTCCGTATTAAGGTGGGGCTACTAGCAAGGTATTTAATACGGAGATCAGCCTGTAGTAAGATGGAGCTACTAGCAAGGTATTTAATACGGAGATCAGCCTGTAGTAAGGTGGAGCTACTAGCAAGGTATTTAATACGGAGATCAGCCTGTAGTAAGATGGAGCTACTAGCAAGGTATTTAATACAGAGATTAGCCTGTTGTAAGGTGGAGCTACTAGCAAGGTCTTTAATACGGAGATCAGCCTGTAGTAAGGTGGAGGGAGCTACTAGCAAGGTCTTTAATACGGAGATCAGCCTGTAGTAAGATGGAGCTACTAGCAAGGTATTTAATACGGAGATCAGCCTGTAGTAAGGTGGAGCTACTAGCAAGGTATTTAATACAGAGATTAGCCTGTAGTAAGGTGGAGCTACTAGCAAGTTCTTTAATACGGAGATCAGCCTGTAGTAAGATGGAGCTACTAGCAAGGTATTTAATACGGAGATCAGTCTGTAGTAAGATGGAGCTACTAGCAAGGTATTTAATACAGAGATCAGCCTGTAGTAAGGTAGAGCTACTAGCAAGGTATTTAATACGGAGATCAGCCTGTAGTAAGATGGAGCTACTAGCAAGGTATTCAATACAGAGATTAGCCTGTAGTAAGGTGGAGCTACTAGCAAGTTCTTTAATACGGAGATCAGCCTGTAGTAAGGTGGAGGGAGCTACTAGCAAGTTCTTTAATACGGAGATCAGCCTGTAGTAAGGTGGAGCTACTAGCAAGGTATTTAATACAGAGATTAGCCTGTAGTAAGGTGGAGCTACTAGCAAGTTCTTTAATACGGAGATCAGCCTGTAGTAAGGTGGAGGGAGCTACTAGCAAGTTCTTTAATACGGAGATCAGCCTGTAGTAAGATGGAGCTACTAGCAAGGTATTTAATACGGAGATCAGTCTGTAGTAAGATGGAGCTACTAGCAAGGTATTTAATACAGAGATCAGCCTGTAGTAAGGTAGAGCTACTAGCAAGGTATTTAATACGGAGATCAGCCTGTAGTAAGATGGAGCTACTAGCAAGGTATTTAATACGGAGATCAGTCTGTAGTAAGATGGAGCTACTAGCAAGGTATTTAATACAGAGATCAGCCTGTAGTAAGGTAGAGCTACTAGCAAGGAATTTAATACGGAGATCAGCCTGTAGGAAGGTGGGGCTATTGTCTAGCTCAGTATTGTGTCTGGTCGTTTCTCCCCCCCCCCCATCCCCCATTCTCCCCGTCCTCAAGGAGTACCCCATCATTAGTATGCACACAGTGGTAAAGTGTTGGTTGAGCTCTACCAGTGTCACCACGGTCGTTCCTACACATTAGCTCACACACGCTCACAAACATTTACTTAACCAAACACGAGGACACTCTTCTTGGAAATGAAGTGAAGTCCTTTTCCATTACGGGAGGTGGGAGGGGACGTATAACTGTTGGCCCTGAAGAATACACACCTAGCGTCGCTCGCTCTGAATTAGATGCGTCACTCTTATCAAAAAAGTTGGTTGACGTCCCCGGTTCAAGTTTCGAGAATAGTGCCGGTGAGTTGTAGATCTTTTGAAAGTATTATGTTGATTTCCAAGTAGAGATGAAATGGTTAATGTAAGGGGGATATATTTTGTGCGAAATAGTCTGCATCGATTGGCATGTGGTTTAAGGATTCTTCATCTTGGAATGCAGAAAGTAGGAACCCGAATCCCGGCTGGATGTACTTTTTTTTTAATCATAAATATGTTTTATTTTACCTACTTGTAGATGCAGATATATTTCCTCTAAACTTATACTTTTTACATCCTTATCCTACCCTATTTTAGTGTAAATATGCGTATGGCTAGGATGGGTATATAAACATCACCAAAAATTATAGAATTAATTTTTTCTAACATCATGCCAGACACGGATCTTAGGATGGTAGTTTTACCCCCTCCATCTTATTCTAAGTTTGATGTAGTTGATATTCACCCTCCTAATTGTGTGTCATTAAGTCATTTAGTGCAATTTAAGGATAGCCCTAGTACGCGGTTTGACGAGAGTTAATAATATCAATTACAAATCTGCCTCGTTTTGGAATTGAAGAATGCAGAAAAACCCGCACTTTGATGCAATTTCTGGTTCGAGCGTAATCGAGCCCCTCACCCCCGCTCAATCGCCCGTTTAAGTTTTAGGCGTGTGCCGCGCAACCATCAATGGCTGCTCGTGGTTTAACGCGTTTGAATCGCTTGGCACACTGTCGTCTTTGACAAGAGGAGTTCCTGGTTCCAATCTCAGCCGGATACAATATACGATCTTGTTTTATGGTCTTTGGTTTTGAAAACTTCCTTTCACGCTAAGGATGGTGGATGTGTTTCCAAGGTGGCCACAATCGGGTAAAATTTGGAAAACCAGAAAATGTCGAGAAGTCTTGTAATCATTCAGGGAAAACTGTATATATTTAACTATATAGAGAAGAGAAATGTCTTGTTTCCATCCTATCCAATTTTTTTTATCTGGATATAATCATTTATTGATTGAGCGTAGCAACGTTCCTAAATTAACTATACCATTTGGCATTTCGTCTGTCTATCTATCCGGATGTTTGTTCCGCCTCTATAACTGTCAAATGAGTTGACCAATTTTGACAAAATTTATTCGTGACATCCTTTTAACCTATGCTGAAAAACTCATTTACATGATTTCTCAATCTCTTTATAAGTTTCAAAATGGTGGCTCCTAAAAAATCTGTTTATCTTCTTTTTCTACCCGCGATAACAATAATACGCGTTGATCAATTTAAAAAAAATTGTTCCGGGAATTTCTTTGAACTAGGATGGATACATCATTTACACGGTTTTTCTATTTGTTTATCAATATCATAATTATGGCTGTTCAAAACTGTGTACATACGGTTATTTCGCGATAACTGCCAAATGCGTGAATCAATTTTAATAAAATTGTTGTACCCTGAAGGGTAAATGTACAAATTACATTATGACCCAATTTTATAAGCTATCATAGTAGAATAATGCAAGGTAAGCTAGCAACTTTACAATAGTAAAAGAAATGCACATAGTTTATAAGCCGGTAATCTGTTTCAAAATTCGGACCACTCGAGTGGTGTTTTTGTTCAATAGCTCACATCAACGTGATATGAATTTTAAATTCCAAGCTACTCAATCGAGTATCTGGGGCATATTATTATTTTAAATTTAGTCATATTGCGAGACTGATGTCTTAAACTGAGTGATCAACGGTTATCCTTTATTAATATTATATCAACTTGAAATCTAAATATAATTAATTTTTAAGATTGTAATAACGATAATAGCATGACATAATTATGTACCTGACATTTTCCGAATGGGGTAAGTGAAATCTACTGTTCACGGAACTACTGGTAACCAATGGAATATTTTAATATCTTTATAAACATCTTGATCGTTCCTAATACGAATTTTCTTTCATATATTTTGTGGCCAGCCTGATCCCCCCCAAAGACTATTCTTCCCTATTCATATTCTCTAATTAATTGCCCGTATGTTAAAACTTAATAGTAAAATAGTGTGTGTTACATTTTAAGGGCAAAAGGGGGGGGGGGGGGGATACATTACACACATTTTCCAAAGCGACAACTTGGACCCCAAAAAATCATTTTTTTAAATTAATTTAAATATGACAGATACTTCTTTTAACGTTAATCTAAAGTGCATTAGGAACGATCTTAGGATTGTCAAACAGATCGCAAAACTAACTCAAATTTGAGTTAAAATTGTACTTTTCCCCGTTTAACCCTCATTTGTTTGATACTTCACATTATAACACTTTAATTCAAATTATTGTTATGTCGCAAAACACAAGCTTTATTATCGGATTAACAGGACGAAATATTTTAGAAATGTTGTTAGTATGTGTACCTCATTGAATTCGCTCAGAGTTTAATTTCAGTTTCTCGAATATTAAACTAGACATCCCAATAATGTGGCCATATTAAATTAGATTTATTAAAAGTATTCTATTACATGTCATGGTATTAAAAAGTATATTAGTTCACAATTGTAAAGTTGATTTATAAAAAAATTAATGTAAATTGTCAGTTATTTTGTTGTCTGTTATGTGTTCACTAAAATGGGAGGGGTTGAAACAAGGGATGAACATTGTTTTGAATAAGTTTAGAGCAGACCACACATAACTTTTATTTATAGTTTATTTTTTTTAGTATGGGAGTAACACAAAATTCCGTATATTTGTGTAATAATCTACTGGTAAATATAATTGAGAAAATTGGTGAAATCTCGCTTGTTTATACAATCAGAATCGGGGACGATTTAATTAGTAATTAAGTTAGAACTTGTTATTTAAACACTGAAATGCACCGGAATTTAATTAAATATCTATAGCAAAAGTGTATATGGCAACTTCAGGTAAATCTCATTAGTTTTAATCGTGTTTGTGTGCAGTTAATCAATTTTCTGAACTGTGTCTAATTAAGGTGAGGTGCATTGAAATTGTTACAGACGGGTTGGATTCAACTATAAATAAAATATATAAGTATCTCGTATAATATATTAAATTAAATAGTATTATGTGTGAATAGAAATATCGGTTTTTTTTAAATGTAAATTTATTCTATTTCTCATAGCCAAAGAGAGAACTGATTTCGTATGTCATTATTGAGACTAGCCAACACCAAATTATTACTTTAAAATAAGTTTTTTTTTTGTCTATCCGTTTTGTAATGGTACTCAACCGTTATTTTAGTATAATCTATTCTGGACCAATTAATTTGTTAATTTTAATTAGTGTGTGAATTTTGTTTAGTCAGGTCATAATTATATAAACCTTATTATTTAAATAAACTGCTCTACCAAGTTATTTATATTTCTCCTTATACTTTAATATCCCAGATTTTAAATTTAATACGTTTTACGTAGTATTCGGCTGTTTTATGTGCAGCTTATAGTCTCTGTTTCTATATAAATGAATTTCAAGGGTTTACTATATAATATATGGTGGCCATACTTTTTTTTTTAAATAGCAGGCGACTTTTTTTTTTAGCATTGTGTGCCATGTTTTGTTTATATCTACAAAAAAAAGGATGTAGATAGAGAAAAATGGAGAGAGAAAGAAGATAAAAAGGTTGAAACTCAATTCTTTTTATTATCAAAACTCACTTTTCATTGCTAATTCAAATTATTATTATTATTATTATTATTTATTATTATTATTATTATTATTTAGCACTGCGTCTTACTACCCGTTCGGGTTATACGCTTTAAGTACTAACTACGCTAATGGATTAAGAATTGGGAAGGTTGAATTAGAGGAAGTGAGCCCGCATTTGCGTGAAGGGAGAGTGGAAAACCATTTAGGAAAAACCTCCCCCAGTTCACCCGACCGAGATTCGAACCATTGATCTCCCCGTGCTCAGCAGTCGAGCTCAACGGACTAGCGCGTTAGCCAACCACGCCACCGAGGCGGGTAATTCAAAGTAACAAGATTCCATCCATCAATTCAAATAATACCTAAAAGAACACTAGTTTCTTCATAAATTTTAACAAACAAATATTAATGACAAGAAAAACTTAATCTTATAGTAACATAGTTAAATTTTAAAAAAAATCTTCTTCTTTCAGTATTGATTATATAATTAATTTAGGAAACTAAATGTTGATAAAAAAAACTAATACTTCATTACAAAAGTTGTAATATTGAGTAGCATTAAAATCAAAACAACTCTAGGAACAAATTTAATATCAATACACATCTTTGGGAGACTTGCGTGGCAAAAAAAAAAAGAATAAACATAGGTATCGTTAGGGCCTACTTTCTTACATTTCCGTGGGAATTTATAAACATAGCGTTAATTATTGTCATGGCACAAGATAATTGGCCAATAAAACTTCTCGAAAAATATAACTCTAGGGTCAAGTTCCTAGCGTATGTCAGTTTGAAATATTATTTTTTCTAACTTTAAAAAGAAATACCTTTAAAGTACTTTGTTAAAAACCAGTACCTATAGCTGTTCCATCACATATTCTGTAAGACAAGAGGGCATCACCACAAAAAAAAAACAGTACTGTCTTGTAAAAAAACAATTCGTATTGCGCGACAACTTTCACAAAAACCTTTTTGGTGAAATAACTGTAAGCTTACCCTTCTTTCAGACTACCAAGCTGAGAAAGTAAAAGAAAGAAGGCATGACTACACTAGTTTGTATTGCTACACAACAGAGAGGCTAGATTACACTAGTCTGTAGAAATGTCTTCCAGAAATGTCATTCTCACGTCGTTTCATTAAAAAAAAAAATTATTTAAGGTATTTAACATGAACTTTTTGAACCGACTGATTATATGAGCACACGAGAATCTCTATGAGCCAACATGAAAGAGCCTACCAATTTTGCCGGAAAGGTTTTTTTCCGCATACCTTCCAGGGTTCTTTCATATACCACAATCGACATGGGACCAACGGCTTCACTTTTCCTCCGAAGGAAGCTATGATACGGACTTTCATCGCTCGAGAAAGATTCATTAACCCAGACTGGGTTTGAACCCACCACGAACATCAGGTTCTGGGTCGAGAACTTTACCCCAAGACAGTCGATGTCAACTGTTTCTTTAATAAACCATATTTTAGCCGAAAGTGATTCCTAATTATTCTGAAAATATTCATAGCACATTTTGTATTCATATATGTGGGTAATATGAACCAATTTAACCGACAACGTTTAGTTGAGTGTGTTGGAATCATCCGGGAACCCGTTTCACCGGCCGAACAGTCCAAGTCAAGGCGTCACCTCGTGCTAGACGGGCCCGCTGATGACGGGGAAGATTGCGGTTAGAATCCCGGTAGGGTCTACTTAGGGTTGCTTTATCTAAATGGTTTCCCACTATTCTTCCACGCAAACGTGGGTATATTACCTCTAAGCTGCTTCCTTCCTCATCCATACCCCATTATAGTAATGATCATATTTGCTTATAAATTGAACAGGTAGTAAGATGCGGTGATAAAAATAATAATTATATTTAACATTTTGTTCATTACGATTTTGTATGAAGAAAGTTTTTTTTAAGGAAGTGTACGCTGTATTGGCAGTTTAAAAAAAAATCACATATGAAAAAGCTCCCTGATCACACCCAACATTTGCCACCCTATCAACAGCCTTCTGACCAATCGTGAACCTGACGCCTAAGACCAGCGATTTTTTCCCCCCAACTCGGCGGCACACTGAGCAATACGATAACATTATCAAGGCACACCATCAATTTTTTAAGGAGATAATTTTTATTATTAAAAAAAACAAGTATTATGATTGTGTTTAAAAAAATTCAATAGCTAAAATTTTAAAATAATTATGTAATTATTTTTTAATAAGTAATGTTAATAATATATATTATTAGCACCGCGTCTTACTACCCATTCGGGTTATACGCACTTACGCTAATGTGTAATGATAGGGTGATTGTGAGACGAAATGAAGGACCTACAGTTTAACGTGGAATCCGAACCACGGTGGAGGCCTGGCATTCCCCACATTCACAAGATGTCTTGTCAGAGGTGAAGGAAGGGTTTGGTAATTAGAAAAATCTTTGCCGGGACCGAGGAAAGTAATGTTAATCATGGATTTAAAAAATATTTATTTTTTCTCCTCAAATTTTTTTTTTTACGCTTTGTGTGTGTGTGTGTTTTCTTCCTCAATATAATCGTGACACACCTGCTGACCTTTCACAGCACACCAGTTAAAAACGTTGCTTTAAACCATGTGACCACAGGTGTGAATATTAATTAATATTATCTTATTTATACTTCTTTGAATGAAAGCGTTTAAGAGTTATTAATAAAAACATAACATCCATCCAGCATGGAGTAACATTGGGGCATAATGGGTATAGTGGCCACGCCCTCAATATGGCCGCGCACGCACCGGGTGTCAGCCCCCCCCCCTGCCCCCTCCCCCTTCTTAACCCCCTCTTCACACACACACACACACACACACACTTCCGGTGAAAAAATTTGTTGTGGAAGCAGGTAAGTTCAAACATTTGACCCTTACGTTAAGCTGCAATTATTGGAAAAAACTAAGCCTAAAATTAAAACAATTAAATACATTTTAAGCCCTAAAATTAAAACAATTAAAAATACATATCTTCTAAAATAATATAAGGTAAATATTAAAAAGGGCAAGAGTAAAATCATATAGTAAAATATACATTGTTTCCATTTTCAATACAAATAATAATATATTAGAAATAGTTTAATTTACACTAAACTTAAAATATAGTCCCAATAGTTAAATTTGGTGAGGCCTATTCTAATAATCCTTTCCTCTCAAAATGAAACGCCATACGGGGAGAATAATAGTAACAGGGCCTACTCCATTTAAATCTCTCTAAGGACCACGTTGCAGGCGTTTAGGAATAACGAAGAGGTTTGTTATTTCAAGATATGGCGATAGAATTAAAAACTTCACATCTTTAGGTTTGATAATTTTGAAAACACCCAGGAAAAATTATTTAAATTTGCTCATTTTCAACTAAATCACACGCGAATTTTAGTATTTTCTGAGATCAAATTAAAATAGGGAAAAATAGATCTAGCTTTTCTCAAACCTTTGAAGTAGGCCTAGTTCAGCAAGATTATAACATAATATTCTGAGATACTGTGAGGATTGATTGGTACAGTTGTTTAAAATATATAGAAAAATCTATTCCTAAATGTACCGCAGTATTAAATAGGTTGCGCACTTAATTATATTCATGTAAGTTTATCGTGGTGTAAAACTGTATTGTTCAAAAGAAAAGATGTCGATCTTGCACTTTAAGAGCAGCGTGCCTGATACCAGGCCCAACTCGGCTCGCGCGAGGTATTATGGGAATAAAAGGGAAATGCCAGAAATATATGCAGCGCATTCTTATTTGAACGATTACTCGAAATTTTCCGCGGTGACGATGGGGGAAAAAGCGACAAAGTTTCTTGTTAATAATTACAGTTTGTCCCTATTGTGACAGAATGAAGATTTGTGTATAGTGCTTATCTGTGAAGACATTCTAAAATGGTCGGAAACAGACTTTTCAATGCAGTTTTTTATCCTATTATAATTTCATATTTCAACAATGTTCTGTATAAGAAACATATTAATTACTCTTTATCTCCATTATTGTCTGTGCAAATTAGGATTTTTAGCCGACTGTATCACATAGTTGATGGGCGTGTGATGCACATTTTTAAGTGCTTGTCTTTGGGACCCGATGTTCGTGGTTCTGACCCAGCTGGGGTCAACATTTTTTTTTCTTGACCGGTAAAAACCCGTAGCACAATTTCCTTACGATTTACTCTTAAGCTTTATATGACAAAGCTAAACTCATCTTTTTTTTTTAGCACCGTGCCTTACTACCCGTTCGGTTTATACGCTAATAGTTTTTAGGGATTAGAACGTTGTATATAGATGAAGTGTACCTTCATTTGCGTTGAGAGATAATGGAAAACAGATTTAGAAAAAACCTCAGTACGCCCGACCTAGATTCGAACCTCTGTCTCCCGTCATCAGCATTCTAGCATACTGCAAAAGTGCTCCTTAGACCACGCGGCCACCGAAGTGGGTTTCAATACTCTTGAAAGAGGATTTAAAACAAAAAACATGTGTGTAAAACCAGCCTTGTTGTGATTCGAAAGGTGACCTCCACGCTTCAATGCCTAAGAACGCTCTAAACATCGGTACGAGAATACGAGTACCAAAGCGGCAACCCAACGGTCATCGGTATGTAAAAGGACAAAGTAGAAACTTTTTCCCTTCCTTTAGTTTATAAAAAAGAGAGCATTAAAAACAGTGAGGAACCACTAATTTAGTCCCGGAAGTAAGCATTTGTGTGTGTAAAAACAAAAAAAAAGCAACAGCGTGCGTAGCATGACTGCCTGTCATACGATGGATGGAAGCTAATCACAAACTCATAACAATGTGCCTTCCCTTCCCCCACACTTCTCCTATCCCTCCCCTTACACCCGGGTTAAAAAAAATATGACAACACCAAGGGTTTAAAAATAGCCTCTCCGCGTGTAAACATTGGGCTAGAAGCCAGCGATGCGGTGTTGCCACATCGATCCTTCCAGGACCTTTATTCTTCTGAAGAAAGTGGAGTTTCATCGTGGTCTTTTTTTTTTACCTAAATTCTCTCTCGTAGAAAATGCTATTTTATTTTAGAGAGTTTTATAGCGTTAAACACGTTTGATTGATTAAATAATGCCTGTTTAATAAAAACTGGTGATTTAACAATCAGTGAATAAACACGTGTTAATCCCGACCTTTCAAGTCGGTACTTTGCTCACAGGTTGAAATCTCGATGACTTTGTAGAAATTGTGTAGTCTAATTTAATTCGTAAAACTTGACGCTGTATGTCCATTAAACATAATGTAATTATTTATTTTTTTAAACAAGTTTACGTACATTCCAATTTTCTTAGAAAAAGAGCCTTCCTTTAATCTGACACCTAGGAAAATAAAAAGTTACTAGATTTACTTTCAAGTATTAATACGTTAAGTCATGTGATATGCAGCTATCATTTTTTGGTAGAAATAATCAATACCTTTTTTAAAAAAATATGTCGACCACAGTAAATATGATTGTATTTTGTAAAATTTGCTCTGTATTTCACTTCGTAATAAAATCGAGAAAGAGGTGCTTTTAAATGGATAATCTATACTTATAAAATAACATGTCCTGATTGATGACTGACTGACTGACTGATTCATCATCGCCGAGCGCAAACTATCAAGGCTACAAGCATGAAATTCGGACTGTATATTCATTTTGTTATGTAGGCACCCATTAAGAAAGGATTTTAGAAATTCCACCCCAAAGGGGTCAAAATAGGGGATGATAATATGTATGATAATATGTATGAAAGTCCGTCATTTTGAAAGTTACATAAACAAAATTTGGTATTTCGGTTATTGACGTAAAACAAATAAATACGTGTTTCAGGAATTTGGGAAATTTTATTTAATAAGGGATGAAAAAGGGGGTGAAATTTTGTATCGGACTTGCATTATTTTTGATCTGAGGTGAAGTTATGGTCATCAACGTAACGTAATATTTTTAATTAATCTGTAAATACATATGTATATTTTCGTATTTGTATATAAATATAATCAACTTCCACGTGAGCAAAGCCGCGGGCAACAGCTATCTAATACAAATTATATCCTTTATCAATGTGTTTTTATATTCGTATTTATGGACAGTGTAAAAGGTAAAAAGTGATAGAATATTGTACAAGAACTTATACTTTGAGTTCCCCTACGAGGCATATTTTAGAAAACACTAAAATATTGTGGTCAACATTAATACCATTTTTATATTTTTGTAATTTTATTTTGTAGGTTATTATAATACAGCTACATATTACATGGTGATATCAAGTTGTTGAATTTGATGGAAACTTTTTCTCTTCGTTTAAAAGGTTTCTCATCTAATACCGCTGTGCTCATGACAGTTATTCAAGAATGGTTGTTATTATCATGTGAAGAAAACTTACTCTATGCTTCTTCTAGAAAAATATTTTATTTATTTTAGACAAAAAATAAAGTTTTGTTATAAAAATTGAAAAAAAAAAACACTGATCTTTTCTCGTGTTCATTATATCCACACCTTAATACCACGATTTCTATAATTATGATATTGTAAAAAAATATTTATAAAAATCCCACGATTTTCTTTAAATGAAGTCATTGCGATAGCATGTTATTTATTTGACGAATTTATCGTCTTTCATCTTTCTATAATTTATTTAACAAATCAAAGACTCATAAAGGGTAGTAGTTAAAGCCTAATCATCCAAAAAGGATTGACATAACAAAATTAATTAAGTAAAAAAAAAAAAATATACAATCAAAAAATCAAAATAACTTAAGCTTAAATATTTTATAGTAATATTAATAATTCAATTTTACTTTCCTATATTATAGTGTATAATAAATTATTATAATAATAATATGTTCTTGAATGTGTAAATTATGATCAAAAATTATGTTGGTTTCGTTTTTATTTTTAAATTCAAAATAAAGTTAAAATCGTTAAATATTAATCAGCTTCAGGTATTTTTGTTTTCGGCCCATATATTTTTTTAGTCATTACACCCCACTCGTAATCGTACCTCAACCCTATCGTGGCTGGAAAAAGACAATAGGATTTTTCATTATTTTTCGTCTGTGGTCAACCCTACATTTACTATATTATTATTATTATTATTATTATTATTATGATATTCTAAAAATTGAAAAATGACACCTAGACACGGGTATTGAACCCGGGACCTTTGGCTTAGTACGCCAATGCTCTAACCACTGAGCTATCCAGGATTTGTCCCGTGCCCAGGGTCATTCTTCACTCATATTTTAAGGCAGAGTCTATTATAGACGTGCGGAAATCGTCGGCTACAAATGTGTGATTTTATTAATATCACGAGCTATCAGATAACGCAGCCACCTTCGACACGGTAGTTGGCTTAATGCTGCTACTTGTACAATTATTATAATAAATAGAGCGAAGAATGACCCTGGGCACGGGACGAATCCTGGATAGCTCAGTGGTTAGAGCATTAGCGTACTAAGCCAAAGGTCCCGGGTTCGATTTCCGTGTCCAGGTGTCATTTTTCAATTTTTATAATATATCTAGATGGATCCTCACTAAAAAGGCATAAATAATAGCTTTGGCTAATTGATTCATTTATAATAATATTATTTGTATTGATAATATATATTAAAAGTGATGGCTAAGTGAATATCACGTGTCTTGACGTATTTAATACCTGATAGTAGATCTAGTCCTCTGAAAACTGAACTGTAAACAATCTTGACATTTAGTCAGCGTTCTCTCTGGTCGCGGGACTCTAGTCTCTTGAGCCGAGTGTGACTTTTGTGGTCTGTGAGCTCTACAAGCCGGCTCTCGGTCTCTACCAACCAACAACTTGGCGGCCCTGCCTGCGAGAGGCGGTGTTGCCAAGTTTACTAGCCACCCAACAAGAACAGGAGACGACCCTTGCCACGGAGCGCCGCGTCAATGCTGTGAGCTGGGTGGGTTCATCTCCTTTCAATGAATATTGTCCATGCCATCGGGCTCTTTTCCAAACTGCACCCAACATTATCCCCCTTCAAGTGTCATCGTAAAGTGTGTGTGTGATGCGTAGTTTTGGGGAAGCGCAGGTCATAAATAGTTTTAAGAGATGGTACGGATTCATGCGCAGTCTTTCACCAGAAGAAAATGGAATAGGCATTTCCACGTCTTGGAAAAAAAAAATTGTTTTGAAAAGAGAAAGTGGTTTTAATTTAATGCATTTTAAATACACATCTATAATAATTACGCTCGATTGCTACATTATAATAGGCCTACTTTAAAGTTTTAAACATTCTCAAACCAATTTTTGATATCTTTTTTCTTTGTGACAAACTATTCTAAAAATAAGGATGAATGAAATGCTTGTTTCTTTTTTGTGTGATAGCGATAGCTACTTTTATGCAAATTTAAGTGATAAGTTTCATCATTATTTGAGATCAATTGTTTCTGCTGAAGTAATACGGAATGTAGGGAACGCGTGAAAAGATTAGTGTTTTTGCAGTTTTTACAACAAAACTTCTGTTTTGTTAGAGTGATTCTCATCCCAAATATTTTTGAAAATTAGATGCTTTCAGAAAGTATTTGAAGAGGTCTTCTCTAGAAAATTCTTCGAAATTACATGTATCTAAAAACTGTTAGGAGTGGTCTTCTTTTTTAAAACATTAAAAAAAAACAATCTAGATGGCCCAAGACTTTAAGAGTGCTACTCACCTGATATTTTTCTGACAGCCAGATCTAAAACTATTTGAAATGGTCTTCTCTAAAAAAAATTTGAAAACCGGATATATCTAAAAGTCATTTGGAGTTTGATTTAAGATCATATTTTCAGCTTCATATTCGATAGTACCACGTCCTATTACCAACCTAATCTCTGATTTTTGTCGGAAGAACGGTTTAGAAAATTTAAACATATTTCTTTGCTGCCAACACTGATAACATTTTATACCCTATTATTTTGGTTATTTTATCTATCAAAAGTGACATCTGAAGATAACAAGACTTGATGTATGGATATATTAAAATGGTTTTAGTAACGTTAGTAAATAGGTCATATGAAAAACCACCCGTGGTACAACCTCCCAACCACCTCATATATATCAAACCAGACTAGACGAACTTTACTTTTAGTCTGCATTGCCCACCAGTGCGTTCATTTGTTTCGCCTAATCGGCTGGTTCTATAGACGGTACCGACAAATACTCCCAGGAATCCGCTTCGGTATCCGCATGGTCTAACGCGCTACTCTCGCAGTAGACTAGACTGCCAATGAAGGGGATTATTATTATTATTAGCACCACGTCTTACTACCCGTTCGGGTTATACGCACTTACGCTAATGTGTAATGGTAGGATGATTGTGAGATGAAATGGTGGACCTACAGTTTAACGTGGAATCCGAACCACGGTGGAGGCCTGGCATTCCACACATTCACAAGTTGTGATTAATACACGTCTTGTCAGAGGTGAAAGAAGGGTTTGGTAATCAGATAAATCTGTGCCGGGACCAAGGATTGAACCCTGGACCCTCAGCACAGAAGTCTGACACCTTACCCCTAGACCGACAGGTGACCCTGATGACGGAGAGATCTAGGTTCGAATCACGGTCGGATGTACTTAGTTTTATTTTCCAAACGGGTTTTTCACTCTTCCTCCACGTAAATGTGGGTACACTTTCTTTATTATAACCTTCTATATCACCGAAATTACTATCGTAATCAGTACATAAGCGTATTAAAACCGAATGGTGCTAAAAAAAAAAGTACACGCCTGGGCATTGGTTGAAAACTCTGAAGATGTTGCAGGCCTACATACAGCTTCTTGTCGCCACATGACCTACCCCTAGAGCCCTTCTCTCCCCCTTCCTCCTTCTTTTAAAGGGCTTCTTTGCCCTGGAGGGTCGCTCTGTTCTACGTGACTAGTAACTTACACCGCCCGCAAAGCTTACTACACACATCGTGGCTTCTGGAGCTAGGATTGTGACGCAACGCTTGCTACACACACGTGGCTTCTGGAGCTAGGCTTGTGACGCAACGCTTACTACACACACCGTGGCTTCTGGAGCTAGGCTTGTGACGCAACGCATGCTACAAACACCGTGGCTTCTGGAGCTAGGCTTGTGACGCAACGCTTGCTACACACACCGTGGCTTCTGGAGCTAGGCTTGTGACGCAACGCTTCTTTCGATTTTTAAACTCTATGTTCTTTTTTTATTTATTGTTATGTGGAACACCTATCGTAAGCTCATTTGACTTTCAACATTTAATTGCACAATTTTAACTGGTGTATAATTATAAGCTTTAAAAATAATGATACATTAATTTCAAATAATTGATTCACTATTTATATCTTGTTAAAATTATTCACCAAAACAATATACGAGACAAACAAAAAAAACAATTTACACTTATTAAAATCATACAACAAAATTGCTATTGTTGAATTAACGTAAGATGGGAATTTATAGAAGGCGAGTTTATTATTATTATTATTAGCGCCGCGTCTTACTACCCGTTCGGGTTATACGCACTTACGTAATGTGTAATGTAGGGTGATTGTGAGATGAAATGGAGGACCTACAGTTTAACGTGGAATCCGAACCACGGTGGAGGCCTGGCATTCTCCACATTCACAAGATGTCTTGTCAGAGGTGAAGGAAGGGTTTGGTAATCAGATAAATCTGTGCCGGGGCCGAGGATTGAACTCCGGCCGCCAGCACAGAAGTCTGACACCTTACCCCTAGACCACCAGGTCACCTAGAAGGCGAAGTTAATGACAGTATTTTTGCCGTTTTTGTACTAAAACATTTTTCTGGTCAAAAGAAATAAAATAATTATCCAGTAGAAACATGAGAAATAAATTTTATTTACATGTTGATATCAACAGTTTTTGAATTTCTACATCAAGGGTGTCCTGAAATTTAATGAACACTTTTTTTTCCTCATTTAAAAAGTTTATTATTAAATGCCGCGATGATCATGACAGATTTTCAAGAACAGTTGATATCAACATGTGAAGAAAACTAGATTCTATGTTTTACTGAAGAAATATTGGATTTCGTTTCTAAAATAAGTTTTGCTATAAAAACTGCGAAAAACACTGCCCCAAACTTGCGTTCCCTACATCCACATCTAAAAATAAATCATTATCATTACGTTAATAGTTAGGTCTATTTGGATTCCGATTGGAAGGACCTTTCAGAAAATACAATTTTTTTTTTACAACTAACATTGACAACATTTTACTATTATTAATATTTATATTTAATAAGCATTAATATTATATATCAATTGTGCCACAGCAGTTAATTTAACTTACGTATGAATATTTATATTTATATATATTAACACCGCGTCTTTCATCCCTTTCGGATTTACTCTTATGTACCAACTACGCTAATGGTTTTAGGGTTTAGGAAGGTTATATTAATAGGAAGGGTACCCGCATTGGCGTGGAGGGAGAAGGCGTATACCTAAATGTTGACTGTCAGAAAGCAGCTGTGAACTGTCAGTCAGCACCAAAGAAGCTACGGGGCTACTGTAGCTGAAACAAACGGGGCAGATCAAGCAAGCCGGTTTCATTCGGCGAACCTAGAATACACTGTAGGGCCTATTGATTTTACATCATTCTTATTGATAAATGGACGTCTCTGTCTTTTGGCACCACTCTTGCCCTTTTTGGTGGGGCTCTTCAAGTTTGAATTCTAGGGGCTAATGTTACGAACGATATTTGTATACCCGGTAGGAAGCTCCTTCTAAAAGGTCCTATCTCGTACCAGAATTCATGTATTTTGATATGCTAAAAGTGCTTTCATAATAGTGATAGAAAGTCCATCCGTGTAAGGTCTTCTATCCTACCAAAATACTATCTTACAGTAGGATTCTGTGACAAAATAAGATCTTAACAAATGAATTATATACCAAAATCAGGGTTATACAAAGTTGTAATTTCACGCAAAAAAGAAAAGTCTCGTTTCTGATATTAAGGGGTTACTGTGGATTAATACGTTTGCAAAAAAAAAAAAAAAAAAAAAAACTAGCGCAGAACATAAACGTAGTCACGTGATAAGATCTAAGCCAATCACAAGTTTTCCGCCTAATTGGCGCGAGCTGTTTCGCTGAAGTTTATCTCCGCTCTACTTTGTCCGCTCTGCCTGAGATCTTCGGCACAGGAGAACCAATCAAATTCCAGAACGAATAATCTCAAATCATTGCGCATGCGCATTTGACACATCGCATACGCTCTACAGCCAGAAGACAGTAGAAAGTTTCGTTGGCCGTTGTGAGGAGATTTTGAAATAACCGTGTTTATCGATGTATTGTATTATGCCACGGCACATATATTATAAATCATTATTCATCGCAAATAGTGCTCACGCAAAGTTAGTCCAAAACCAGTTTAAACAATTGAAACAATTTTTACCAAACAAAAAGTCAATGTTGATAAATAAATAAAAAATAATGCTTTATTTACGGTTTTATTAAGATCAAAATAAATACACAAGAAAATAATTCAACTACTCACCACCATTTTGGTGCTTAGGTACATTTTTAATATATTAAAATATATATTATGTATATTTTGTGTTTATTCAGGCAACAAATCTGGGTAGACTCATGTAAAGATATTTACAAAGAAAATAAAGTATTAGCGTGGTATTAGTGAGTATAATGATAGTTCCGAGTAATAAAGTACACTTTGTAAATGAGCCGGCAAAGAAATAGGAATGAGGAAGGGATTGGAAAGAGGGGGCTTTCAATCACCAACTTCTTGAGAACACCATACCTGGAGATCAGCACAAACTTGATTTTTGTGAGAAAAGTGACATATTAAAATGATTAGCCAAGCATTTTCTAGCTGTGGTCAAAAAGTGGTGGCAGACGCAAAAGTCTCAACGGGGGACCCCTGCACTAGAATATAAAATATGTTGATAATTAGCTGTTTTAAGTTTGGGTTGCAATGCATCACGAGTCAACATACAGCGTGTGAATTTCTGCGATACTTGAGCTGATTCTGATTCCTATTTTCGGCGAATGTGCGAATCAAGTTTTAAAGAGAGGTTGACTTTTGGTGTAAGGGACATTGGTTTCATCTCAGTTGCAGGTGACTAGAATCATTCACTATTAAAGCAGTGTTTTGTTTTTGTATTTCACTCCCAGCGCTATAGAGTAAGTTTGTGTTCAGTGTTGTTGGTAAAGTTTGTTTGCAAGTTGTGTGGTAGTAGAGAGTGAGTCCAATGTCCTAAAGGCAGCATATAAGTGTGTATTTCAGGATAAAAGAAATACAGGGTAGGGCTCAAAGTAAGTTTAAAAATGTATAGCTATAATATATTTAGCACCGTGTCTTACTAAATAATCTTTATTTTATTAGGTGACCTGGTGGTCTAGGGTAAGGTGTCAGACCTCTGTGTTGAGGGTCCGGGGATCAATCCTCGGACGTCAGCACATAAGTTTGACGCCTTACCCCTAGACCGCCAGGTCACCTTAGCTGTAGTAGTCCTAATATATTTATCAATATAAGAAAACGTTCCCTCTCGCCCATTTGACTGTCGCCGGCGAGTTATGTAAAGCTGAAGGGGGAGGGGGGGAGTGGAAGCCTTGTAGCGTCGCCATGCCTTTCTTCCTGTTTACAATCCATTCACTCTCTACTACGCAGCCCGGCAAACTTCCACTACGCGCCTCACTAACCTTGCCCTGAACTTGATGGCCTCCACTCAAGCGATTGGGGGGCCCCCCCACTATTGATTTTACACACATGCGTGAGTCAAATGTTTTCAGAGCGGCTAGTATGACCCGAGGTCTCGTGATGGTTTTTCGCTTGGAAAGGGAAGGGTTGGGGGTGGACGAGTGGGGTTGAGTCATTTATTTATCAAACAAGCGTGGGACACTCGCTTCCTGGGAAATGTAGGGACTGCTTTCTTCCTTTTTTTAAAAGTCTTTTTGACTCTCAACTCAAATTTTGTACTTGTTAGGAGTAGAAGAGATATGAATTGTTGAGAGATAATTCATCTTCCCTTTAATTTAATCTGGAAAATTCTCCAAACGAATGAAATTGAGATATCCGAAGTTTTCAAAGTTTACACTTAATTTTTATTTATCATTAAGCAAGTTACCCTTAAATACATTAACACGTAGTTAGATTTAATTCCCTCCCGGTCCGGTCCATCAACTATGGGCTGGTGTCCCTTGTCTGATATTTTTTTGTATGTCTGTTATGTGGAGTTTATTGCATTTATTTTTTTATATATATATTTTCATGGTTTCTTCTCTAATTCAAAATAAATGTTAGTTGTTAAATTAAATGTTAAGGTCCTAGTCGACCATTTATGAGTAAAGGGTGTTTAAAAAAATTCTCGCCCCCCCCCCCTCCCTCCCCGAGAGAGTTAATTACTAGCCCGCCAGTGCGCCACAGACTTACATGTTGTTTTTATATATTTTTTGTATATAAGGCTAGTCTTCAAGAACCCTTTAGGATGGTGTTAACTTTTATTTTACCTTTCTGTGTATGACTTTGTGTATTAATATATTGAGTATTTATTTAATAAAATACCTTACAAACAAACAAACAACATAAAGACCCAACAGAAATTCTATACCCCATCTACGGTAGGAGAGATGATGACAGCTAGCAGAAGTTTTTTTTTTAGTACACACATTGGCTGATAGGGACTAATGTCAACCTGTTCGTAAATATTTATTATGTTCTTATTAATACTATATTATCATTCAATAAAATGTTACCAGACGTTTCTAATAATACTTCCAAAACCTTTTACTGTCACCTAGATGCCCACCCTAGATATATTCTAGTAGTCTTAATACACACACCTGTATTATCTAGACATAAGTTGACCTCGGTGGTCTTAGGGTAAAGTGCTCTCTCATCTCAGGACCCAATGTTCGTGTGTTCGAATCCAGCTGGGGTCGACGGATGTTGCTTGAGCGTTAAAAAAAAAATCCGCAGCACGACTTCCAACGGAGGTGATATAAAACCGTCGGTTCCATTTTGTTTGGGATAAAAATAACCCTGAAAGATAAGTGAAAATACCTTTACCAGCAAATTGGTAGTACCTTTCGATATCGTCCATAAACATTCTCGTGTACTGATATAATCAATCGGTTCAGAAAGTACATGTTGTATACCTTAAATAAATAAACTAGACAGAGGTTATTAACCTTTTAGGAAGTACAGAACCCCGATGGATTTCCCAATAAGTCCTCATATACCTTTTACTAGACTCAAAATCATCATCAGCGGTCCTATCAGGCACTCAAAATATGTCAATAGCGTGGTTTTTACACTACACGGTTATCTAAGAACAGAACGGCTGAAAAAAACTAGTTTATATAAGTTATTTATAGAAAATCACAACTATAAATTCTGTATTGATAGCGGCGATAGTTAATTCGAATCTAACCCCAATCTTTTTTCTTAGATTGTTGAGAGATCGAGTCCTATACCTCCATTATTTTGTTCTATAAACACCCAAGGAAAAACAAAAATGTTGGTAACGTTGTGGTATACTCTGGACCAGATGTGTTAATATTTAATTATTTATATCAAAACTTTTACGAATATATTTCTTCCTCTGAGATTCAATGTTCTGAAATGTATATGAGAAAATTTACTGTGGTTCTCTCCCCCCCCCTCCCCCACCACAAATGGGTAGTATTTTTAAATTTGATTAAAATTCCTATTTGATTAAATTTAGACTTCAAAAATAAACTTAGGATCCATACGAGAATGTACATTATTAAATGACGCAGCCAGAATATTGTTTTTAGTAAACAAATATTACACCCAGTAGGTTTTTTTATCACCACGTCTTACTACCTATTCAGGCTATACGCCTATAATATATATGTACTAACTACACTAATAAGTTTGGGATTCAGGGGGCTTAATTTAGAGGAAATACCCCCTCATTTGCGTGGAGGTAGAGTGGAAAACCATTTAGGGAAAACCACCCTCAGTGCACTTCCCCGGGATCGAACCCTGATATCCCTGGCCTCAGCAGTTTAGTCAAACACGAGATTAGCGCGCTAAGCTACGCAGACGCCGAAGCGGGTTCTGTGGTTGTTGAAGTTGTGGTACTCTCTACTCTACTCAGGAGGACGCTTTTAGAGCCACACAAAGTGCGTCTTCCCCCCCCCCCCCCCATTCATTGATCCTCCATCCTATATCCAGTTGAGCTAGTTCCTCGCTTAAAATTTAAACTCTTGTGTCCTTAAACTAGTTCGTAAACGTTTCATAGCCCTAACAAGTAGAAAAATGTATAGACTCAAAAACGTTTCATAGCCCTAATGAGTAGAACAATGTATGCCACTAAAAACGTTTCATAGCCCTAATGAGTAGAGCAATGTATGCCACTAAAAACGTTTCATAGCCCTAATGAGTAGAACAATGTATGCCACTAAAAACGTTTCATAGCCCTAATGATTAGACAATGTATGCCACTAAAAACGTTTCATAGCCCTAATGAGTAGAACAATGTATGCCACTAAAAACGTTTCATAGCCCTAATGAGTAGACAATGTATGCCACTAAAAACGTTTCATAGCCCTAATGAGTAGAACAATGTATGCCACTAAAAACGTTTCATAGCCCTAATGAGTTAGACAATGTATGCCACTAAAAACGTTTCATAGCCCTAATGAGTAGAACAATGTATGCCACTAAAAACGTTTCATAGCCCTAATGAGTAGAACAATGTATGCCACTAAAAACGTTTCATAGCCCTAATGAGTAGAACAATGTATGCCACTAAAAACGTTTCATAGCCCTAATGAGTAGAACAATGTATGCCACTAAAAACGTTTCATAGCCCTAATGAGTAGAACAATGTATGCCACTAAAAACGTTTCATAGCCCTAATGAGTAGAACAATGTATGCCACTAAAAACGTTTCATAGCCCTAATGAGTAGAACAATGTATGCCACTAAAAACGTTTCATAGCCCTAATGAGTAGAACAATGTATGCCACTAAAAACGTTTCATAGCCCTAATGAGTAGAACAATGTATGCCACTAAAAACGTTTCATAGCCCTAATGAGTAGAACAATGTATGCCACTAAAAACGTTTCATAGCCCTAATGAGTAGAACAATGTATGCCACTAAAAAGTTTCATATCCTTAATGAGTAGAACAATGTATGCCACTAAAAAAGTTTCATATCCCTAATGATTAGAGCAATGTATGCCACTAAAAACGTTTCATAGCCCTAATGAGTAGAACAATGTATGCCACTAAAAACGTTTCATAGCCCTAATGAGTAGAACAATGTATGCCACTAAAAACGTTTCATAGCCCTAATGAGTAGAACAATGTATGCCATTAAAAACGTTTCATAGCCCTAATGAGTAGAACAATGTATGCCACTAAAAAGTTTCATAGCCCTAATGAGTAGAACAATGTATGCCACTAAAAACGTTTCATAGCCCTAATGAGTAGAGCAATGTATGCCACTAAAAACGCTTCATAGCCCTAATGAGTAGAACAATGTATGCCACTAAAAACGTTTCATAGCCCTAATGATTAGAGCAATGTATGCCATTAAAAACGTTTCATAGCCCTAATGAGTAGAACAATGTATGCCACTAAAAACGTTACATAGCCCTAATGATTAGAGCAATGTATGCCACAAAAACGTTTCATATCCCTAACGAGTAGAAAAATGTATGGCACTAAAAAACAAACCAGTAACCTTATTTGAACTACATTTTTCATGAATTAATTCGGATGGTCGGATTTGTATTATATTTTGTTGGACAGAACATTATTTGTTATCTATATAGATTATTAAAATGAGTTATATTTATATTGTGCTTAAGAGTGCTACCTACTTGAGCAATGAGGCACGTTATAAATGTCTCGAACTCTTGCCCTACTTTTTTTTTTATTTGGGTGCCTCTAGAAGCTATTTTAAATATTTCTCACCCAAGATGGTTCCCCAGAAATTTTTTTGAAATTAGAATGCTTCAGAAGCTATTTTTCTCCTCACCTAAATGTTTCTCCAAAGTTATATATATATATGCCCCTAAGGGTATTTGAAATGGTCTTTTCCCGGAAGATATTTAAAATGGTCTTCCACTGACTAATAATTGAAAATTGAATGCTTTCAGAAACTATTTGGAATGGTCCTACCCTAGAGATGGCTCTAGAAGCAATGAGTGATCTTCAGCCAATTTTTGAAAATTGAATCCATCTATAAGTCATGTTGGAGTTTTATTTAAGGCCATCCTTCAGCTTCATATTCAATAATATTAAGAGGATTTTAAATGTAAATGTATGGGGGAGGGAACTTAATAAAGGGGGAACGACCCTCCTAGCCCCCTACCTTGATTTGCGTTGCCTGCCAGCTTATAAAATTCACTAGCACATATAACATAATTTAAAGCTAAAGGAAACGTGAGCTGATGTCAATATGTTTTACAAATTTTATACATATATATTTTTTTTACCTACATTAATAAGATATTGCGTCACTAGATACTTTTAGTTTAATTTACCACACATATTAATCCCAACAGTGTTAGAGAATAAGTGTAGTGGAAGTTGAAACAAGACATTTTTCTCTTCATTTTGAAAGTTTCTTCACAATTGCTATTTTGCTCATTACAAATATTAAAGAACTATTGAGACTATTATGTGTAGAAAATAAACACTAAATATATATATATTTTTTTTTTGGGGCCAAAGAGGTTTTTTGTTTCATATATATAAACTCTAAAAAGTTATCGATCCCTTCTACCAAACCTTAGTGAAATTAAAGGTGAGAATGAAATTAATCCATTGAAGAACAACCAAAGAAACAGAAGAACGAATATATATCGTAGGTCGTGGGTAATTATTTGTTTAAGCGATAATAGCTCTCTGCCCTCTCCTACACCGGTATACTTATTCATGCTATCACGCAAAGATTCATAAACCTTTTAACCAGAAGGAGTTCAACTTGAATCTTCTTAACCGTGGTTGATTCCCTTTGCGTTATCAATCTTCTCCGACCGGATCAATCTAATGTTTTCAGAATTGCTAGTATCTCTTGAAGAAGGAGGAAGGGTGTGTGTGTGTGTGTGTGTGTGTGTGTGTGTGTGTGGTGTTCGCTAGTATTGATTCCCCTCAACTGCGAGGGTGTTTTTAACCCTCCACTCCCACCCCTCTTTGCGTTAGTTGAATCGTATTGGGGTAGGTTAGGGTTCTATTCCTACTTCTCACCCCCCTCTTTTCCACAACATACTTCCGTATAGGATAGGGAGGGGGAATAAAAAAAGAAGGCTGTTTTTTTTTGTTTTGGCTGAGGGGGTTACTTTTTTTATATATATAATATAGTACGCAGTGGTTTCGAGAAGGGTAGGAACAGGAATGTTCACCGGTTTATGCTAGCAGTAGAAAGTTGGAGGAGAAGGAAGGGAGGATTTTCGGTGAAATGATTCATATATTATACAGTAGCCCCGTGGCTTCTTTGGTGCTAACTGACAGCTCACAGCCGAGTTCTGACAGTCAACATTTAGGTATAATATCTAAATTTTAACCGTCAAAAGTGACAGCTGCCAAACACATGTTTTTGCAGATCTTATGGTTCGGCGTAGGGATACATAATTTGGTCTGGTAACTTTTCAAAGCTGTCAGTCAGCACCAAAGAAGCCATGGGAACTACTGTAGTTTTTTTTTTTATGGCTCTGGTCAACTTGAAAAAAACACCGTAGGAATATTGCGTGCATGTTGAAATTAGTATTTTCCCATGTACACATTATATATTTTGTTGCTTTTAATTTCACTTGAAAATTTACTTCTGTATTTAATTTGGCCACATCTTTCAACCCCCGCCCCCCCCACCCCCCCCACAAAACACCATTCACCATCAACCCTCACGTGCCTTTATTCATAACAAGATTACACGCATTTTAACTACGCTAACAGAGAAGGGATGAGGAAGGTAGAATTTAGGAAATAATCCCGTAATCACTTGGAGCAAGTTAAGGAAACCATTTAGGAAAAAAAATCACCCTCGGTGCAGCTGGTCGAGATTCGAACTTGGTCCTCCTTGTCACCTGCTAATGGAGTTGGCCACATTTTGGGAACTTTTTTATTAATACTTGTAACAATTATTGTGTTATATTATAGATAACGGGGAGTGTTGAGTATATTTCTATCTTAAGTGGGTGTTGCCATTAAATAATGTATTTTCTTGTGCATGTCATGTGGTATCGGTTTTCCCGAATCCGTGACGGATGGATTTAACTCCAACGCAAATTTTAAATTTGTATAATTTAATATTTTTTGTTAAGTAATGGACTAATATATTGGTCTAACTGTGGGTCAGAGGCAAATCACCTTTGTAGTATATACTCCGATTAAAAAAAAACATCAATAGAATTACCATTAGCGGTTTCTGTCCGAACAACTATTTTAAACAAAACTATTTTTTTTATTGGTCTGTTTAGTGCAGTTTCCACTATTCACTGTAAGAGGCACTTTGAACTTTTCTGTTTTTCGCGCTCTCTCTCTCTCTCTCTATTTAAAGCCAAACCTAGAAAAATTAAATTAGCCTAGTTTTACTGTATTTCTATTGTATCATACTCTGAATTGCTCCCCCATCTCTCTTCCTACTCCTAGACAATCTCTTTTGATTTGATCACATGTTTGGTAAACAGAATTGAATGCAGTACGTTATAATAGATGAGATATTAAAAAAAATACATTCCAAAACAATACAAAATCAAATGTGACAGCTCAGAACAATAATCATCCTAAAATAAAAACTCACACGGTGATTGACGTTATATATGTTTTCTTGCACAGGTAAAAAAGAAGTACAAATAACAACAAATAGATTGTTCGATCTACCTAAATAATAAAGCATTAATTGATTAAAGATATAATTGTAAAATTCCATTTTTAAGGGGGGTGTTCATCTTTATCATTGCACCGCAATTGTAGGCTTTTTGATATTTTGAAATAATATTTAAGTAGATGCTACTTCCAAATATGCCTTAGGCCTAAATTGAGGCGAAAGCTGGCAACAAGACCCACACGCATCGTAATGGACAAGGGAGCTTTCAACAAGAGGAGGGTACTGCTAATCAGCAAGATGAGTATTGGAACTGAGGAAGAAACTGATGAACTGCTACATTTGGAGTATCGCGCTGTATGGAACAGAGGCTTAGACTCTTAGTAAGATGGGAAAGAAATACTTGGAGAGCTGTGAGATGTGGTGCTGGAGAAGATTTGAGAAGATCAGGTGGACAGATAGGGTGACAAATGAGGGGAGTCCTAAGAAGTGTGGGTGAGAAGAGAACCATTTTGAATGTGATTCTTCTGTACAAAGCGAACTGGATCGGACACATCCTTAGGAAGAACTTTCTTTTGCATGACGTAATAGAAGTAAATGTTGAGGGAAAGAAGAGCTTAGGAAGAAAGGGGATACAAATAATAGATGGCTTGAAGGAAAGAAGAAGATTCTTGGAATTTAAGGAGGGTGCATTTGTGGTCTAGATTAACCGACTAAAGGAATTGAAGTGTCGTAAGACAGAACACCTAATGATGATGATAGTAATGTATTTAAATAAAAAATGAGTGCGTTTTCGACAATGTTTTACGTAATTCTGCACAGTTTTGCGATTAAGAGTAGATTGATGATCAAAAAACTTAGTTAACACAAGCCTCTAACAAATGCATTAATTTGTTATTGTGGACCTAAACTTAAAATTATTCTGTTATTTGAAGATTAAATAAAAAATGGGCATTTTCATTTCCATAAGAAATATTTTGTTTTGAAGATTTTTTCCCTTTAAGACATACGTACCGGCAAACTTTTTTTTCTCCATTATAACTATTTTCTAGAGATGGATCTACTCTTATATTTCTCGAATCCGAATCATAACTTTATTTCAAATCTCGAATCCTTGAATCTTTAAAAATATACGTACAATTTATAGTGTATCAAAATATTTAGATTTTGAAAACTGTTTTTAAAGGCCTGGTACCACTGACAAACTATTTTGTTTTGTTTGTGATTTCTAAAAAGTCATAAAAAAACAAATAGATCCATTTTTTTAGTAAATTAATTATTATGTTAATACAATTTGTGTGTTTGTGATTTTGATATTTTTCCAATCTCACATGTTTATATAAAATTTCTCCGTTGGGTCTAATTAGGCTGGGCTATCCTAGATAGTTTCCCACTCTCTTCCCACGCAAATGATTGTAGATAACCTCTAAAATGCTTTCTTTCTCATTCTTACTCCATTATTATAATTATCACATATTTGTATAACCTGAACAGGTAGTAAGACGCGGTGATATTATATAATAATTACTTTTAGCAATTGTTTAATTTCAAGTCAAGACCTTCATGCAATCGAGATGTATTTTTTTAAATGATTTTTAAGATTCTCTCTGTCCGAGAAATCGAGGATTATTTCAAATAGTTAAATGGCGTCCTCCTGACTGAGAAGTTGAAGTTTATCCAAGCAGCTCTTTGTTGTTTTAAACACTTGACGGCAGCATGCAAGTTGTAAGGAAGGGCAGCGCCCATGTCCGTTATAAAAAAAAAAATGGCTGCAGCTTACCCACCAGTACTCCCTACGACGTCCTTTATTCGCCCTTCATATTGATGCGTGCAAGCGCCTACACCACTACATTGATGTTGTTCTCGGGCGCCCCAAGTGTACCAACCCAACCATCGTGACGTAATGACGCACTTCCTGCGCAGCTGGGCGGGGTATATCCCAGCCTGCAGCTGCGGCCGGGATGGCAACCCTGCTAAAAGGGAGAAGAGGTTAACAAAGAGCCGGACCTAGGTCTACCCCTTTCACAGCGTCCCTCCCACCCTTTTCTTCTTGAATAAAAACGTAATTCCATGTGGCTCCATTCTCCTAACACACTGACTTTAGAAAGTCTTATTATCTCCAATTTGGTTGTGTCTTTGTTGCGTGCGTGGTTAGTGCGAATTCTAATATCTTATATTATGTGTTCTGTCTTTCAACAAGCCATGCCTTGTACATATTGATTCACTCCAACTTTCTCCTAAATCTGAAAATTCATCTTCTTTCCTTTTTTTTTCTTTCAAGTCATCCATCATTTGGCTTCTTACACTTCCCAACCCTCTTCTCCCTTCACACAGTAAGCAATCTATTCTCATAACGCTACCCATCCATGGAGCCTATCTTCTTAGAATCAGCTGCAGAGTGATTTTTCTCTTCGTTAATTCTTTTTATAACTTTTTCATCGATCACCAAATCTGTCCCTTTTATCCACTCACCTCTCTGTTTCTTCAGTAACACACATCATCTTGTAGAATATACGATTATTTATATCTATTAATTGGCACTCAGATTTGTACATGCAGAGCTGCAATGTCTTTTCTGAAATCATCAGCTAATGGTAGATAAGTGGGATTGACAAATGAAAACTTTTACAAGTATGATAATATATTCTGTCGTTTTTGATGATCCGGCCCGTGGTCATACAGGCTCAAACAAATATTAAAACATTTCAGTTGGTTTATTGTTTCAAATCAAGAGTTTAATGACCACTTTATTGTTTTGCTGAGAGTTGCAATCCTCCCTTTGTTATGGAAGCTGTAATATTTTTTTAGCAGTTAAAAGTTAGTTATTCTAATGATAATATTGATTGACAGCTGATAAAAGATGCAGACCTCCATCTTCAGGCAACCATGACCGTATATTGTTGTGTTTTTTCCCCCCATCCTCACACATTGTGTTCGAGCCAAAAGCCGTACCAAGTGGGGAAAAAAAAAATTAAATGGTGATTTTTATTTAGTTTTATGGTACAAAATTTTGAATAACAGCGTAAAACACTTGTAATTATTTCAGGCACCACTATACTTTTCATTAACAGCTTTAAATATTTGATTGTGTGCATTTTTATTTCCATATCCCTACTAAAAAAAAGTTACTTCGTGGAAATCTCTGGCTCATATAACCTACCCGGAAAAAAACGTGAGTTCAAAAATATCATGTTATATTTTTAATAATGTTAATGAAATAGCTGGTATGGATCTACATCAGTGGGCAGGTGAATTATACGTCAGGCTCATCTGGTCTGGTTTGTATGTGACAGAGTGGTCGGTTCTCGAAAACTAGTCCGTGTTGAAGGTTTTTTCCCCTCCTATACCACCCTGCCACACAAATTAGGGAAAATTTCTCCTTAATTCTGCTGTCCTCATCCCTTACTTTTGATAATATTAAAATATGTATTGTTGGAACAGTTAGTGGCTGAGGTAAGGTTTTTGCAGCAACCGAAAGGGACAATGGGGGGTAAAGATAAGGCTTCTGAAGCCCTTAAGGCCACTACACATCTACTGGTATATCTATGAGGTTTGCCTTTACTGATGCGATCGTTTGATATACCTGAACATGTAGATGTTATTACTCTTCAGGCGTGTGCACAGAAGTATGCCAATGGCTCAAGTTCAGTCGTCACCATCACCGCCGCAACTACGTTCACTCTTTTGATAACATTTGAGAAATTTCATTCTTTCTACACGTTTTATCTTACACATTGACGTTAGTCATGCATTAGTCATCATGAGTGCATTTAAGATTTCTTAGAAATGTATAAAAGTGAACAATTCCTCTGGCAAATTAAGTCAAAAAGATCACCGTGAGCGTTCCAAAAAATAAGAATTGGTCTAAAAACTAAGAGCTCAATCTCACTTTTATTTTACATTTTTGAGAATATTTTGTGGCTACTAACAAGCCAATTATCACCAAAACATTGTTTGTTGACATCTTGGCTAGCCGACATTGAAATAACATTTTGAACGAGAAAATTAAACGTGTGAACTTTACCTTACATCCATTACCCGTCTCCAGTTGTGGTCTGGGTCAGGTTTTTATTCAAGCCATATATTTTCCACTCCCTGATTACTAGGCCGGTCATAGGTTCATATGCCTATAATCTAATTTAAGACTAGGACAGGCACAACATCCATTCTCCAGCTGTTAGTTTATCAATGTGAAAGGATAAACCCATATTTTCATCAGTGATAAACTCGGTAGGCAGACACTCTACTAACTGAGCTAAGGTGTTGAACTAAACCTCTGAACCGAAGAATAAAAACAACTGTGTGGCGTGTATGTACTAGCATATCTGGTATAACCGTATAGACATACCTGATCAATTAGAACTGAACAGGTATACCTACGTAGATGTGTAGTCCTACGGTTACTGCAGATCTTATGGAAAAAAGATTTATCTTCGATCTCTTGGTTAACTATTGCCAAATCTCTTCGCACTCAGTTATGTCTCAAGATAGTATGCTAGGGAGAAGAAGGAGCTATTGGCAACATCGGTGAAACAGCGTTGAAAAATTTGTTGTAATCTGAGGGACGATTGATCACACGAAAACGAGAGAATGACAACTCTGTTATCCCCATAGTAGTAACCATACATTTCCCTCAGATGTATCACTTATAAATTGTATACCGCGTATTAAACTGCTTTAGGATTTAGGTCAACGCAACCGGAGTGGGGAGTGGAGGCTCGTCACATCATGCTCAACCAATCGGTGAAGGGTAGTTCTCATGGCAATCGATGCACGTTGCCAGATTTCTTGACACTCACTGAGTATGCTTGCATAGTAGTAACGCGCAAACTCCCGCTATGTGGCAACTATGCTACCCAGCCTACCCACCACGCGGATCCTAAAGCAGTTTTGATCGCAGTATAGTCGAGTGGTTCGGGGTACGTTCTCGCGTGTTGGACGTCGGTGCGTTGAGTTTGCGCAGTCTGACTGTGCGTGCGTTTTACATGATTGTTTTTCCTTTTATTTTCTTCAGTTGCTGAAAGAGAGCGTATCGACTTACTTCCTTTTTTTCTGGGTGGGGGCGCACTTCGTGGCAGTCCCTAAACCACCGAACAGAGATTTATCTTGCTTGTATGAATAAAATCACAATTCAGGCGGAAGAAAATATACACAAACCCACGTGGATTAAGTGAAACCTTATTCTCTTAGTACACTTATTAGATTCGGATTTTGGATTTAAAGGTAAAAAATGAAGATTCAGGTTGTAGTAGAGTGGGTTTAACCCCCCCAAGCTAATTTTTCATATATGTTATTTTATAAACATTTATTTAATTCAAATGTGGTCTCTCAGAAATATCACTGGAGATGGTTTATACAAATATGCAACAACAACAAAAAACTCTTCTTAAGATTCATTCGAAAACCTAGAGTACATATACTTTATATATATATAAAGTATTTTACTAAGAATTTACTTGGGCTCTTATTTATTTACATTTTTGGTAAATACAAAGTTTAAACTTAATGACCAATTTTTCCCACACAAGTATACCCTGATTTTGGTAGGAAGAACAATATCTGGTTGATAGTAAAACTACCGACACAATTTTAATATATTCATATGTCAAGTCATGTTATCTACAGTTGTCACTTTTGATAGATATTGTTAATACCAATAAATTAATACAAATAATATAGTAAAATTTTAATATGGTTGTCAACAAAGAAATATGTTGGAATTTTCAAAACTTCTTCTAACCAAAATCGGGATATGCAACCTCCAATAAATAATAGGTACACTGTCCGCCATCTTCCTCCTGCCAAACGTTCAAACTTTGCTCAAATTTAAATTATTTCTTTAAACATCTAACATATATAAACCATCTGACAGTTTCTCCTCGATTTTAAATACGGGGCCTAGCTTATTCATAATAATTCAAAGGGTAAAACCGAAAGTAAATACAGAAAGATCTTAAACCATACATTACTAAAAATATAATTTTTCTTATTGCTTAGTCCTTTTTTATTTATAAAACGTGAACATTTATTAATTCGCTTCTTAATAACTGTCACCCACCTACCCTCCCTTCCCTCTCCCCCTCAGTAAAAATAATTAAATAAATGGTCAAAGAAAACGCAAGTTGTCATATGTCTCGATATTCAATTATTTTATCTGCGGTCTTAAAACCGAGTACGCTGTCTGTCAAGTGATCATTTTTATGATTAGAAGAAGCGATATTTTGACTTGATTGTGTGTATGTGTGCATGTGTGTTTGTGTGCAGTATAGTCCCTCTTCTTGAAGTTGTTTGATACGGGCGCCAAACATTCTCGGAGTATAACGTTGTTATCCCATGTCTTGTGGTTTCGAGGGAGGTAGTTGGTTTTACTGGAACTGCAGCTTCCGACTGGCCTTTGTGATTAGGTACCGGTCTCGTGGGTCTTGTGGGTGGGGGTAAGGGAGAGAGATGGGGGAGAAAACGTAGGCGGGTTGGGGGGTGTCTAGGGGATGTAAATGATAGCCCTCAGGGTTAAAGGGGAAATTGGAGTAGGGGGGAGTCGGGTGGTCGGTGAGAGGGGAAGACGAGGGGAGGCCTGAGATGACTCGGCGGCAGGGATGCTGGGAGATGTGGGCGCAGTGTGTGGGTGTTCTGGGGTCTGGTGGTTGTAGACGGGAACGTAGAGAATGGGTCCACGAGTTGAGTACTGTTTGGTCGGTGCTGTTTTCTCCAGGGTCTTCCGTCGGTGGGCTTTGCCGGCGCGGCGAGTGTAGACCATCCCGTGATGACGAGGACAAGTGGATGGGGAAGGGTGGAGAGGTAGGATAGAGTCCCGGCAACGTAAAGTCGCGGTGGGAGGTAGGATAGCGTCCCGGCAACGTTAAGTCGCGGTGGGAGGTAGGGTAGAGTCCCGGCAACGTAAAGTCGCGGTGGGAGGTAGGGTAGATTCCCGGCAACGTAAAGTCGCGGTGGGAGGTAGGGTAGATTCCCGGCAACGTAAAGTCGCGGTGGGAGGTAGGGTAGATTGCGGTGGAATGAGAATAGCGATGACACTTGCTGCAAACGACGATTTATTGGCTCTTTCGTATGAGTGTGGTTCCCCAAGGTTGGCTCACCACTGAACTCGAATCAAGATTTCACCGGGTTATATACCCTCCGCTGCTGCCTGGCCTGGTCCAATCAGAGAAGAGGGAGCTTCCCATTGGTTCGGGAAAACGAAAGTGCTATTGGCCGCCAAGCGAGCCAATAGGAAGAAGGGAGTTGATTATAGAGGTAAGAGCGTCACGGACGGCTCAGACAACATGGACTGTGGGCCGGACCGGCAGTAGGGAGGGAAGGTGAAGCGGCCGGTGCAAGTGCGAAGGAAAGAAGGCTGCCTGAACAGAGAGGCACATCAATCCCCCACACTGGCTTGCGCACTTGCACACGGGTGACCTCTGGTCTACATAAATTTTACATCAACAAATTATTTACATCTTACATATATCTTAGGGCTAATTTAATACTAATTTTAACATTGATTAGATTCAATAGTTCTGATGGACACAGAGAGAGAAAAAAAAGAAAACGTAAATATATGACAAATAAATAATAATAACGAAAATACACTACGGCCCTTTTTAGGGCCAAAACTATACAGTAAATAAGACGGTCCTTCTTAGCGTTACCAGTAACAAATCAACACACAATCTGCCCTTTTTAGGGCCAATAAAATATGGCAAAAAAAACGGCCCTTTATAGGGCCAACAAAAAAATCAACACATAATCTGCCCTTTTCAGGGCCAAACAAATACAGTAAATAAGACGGCCCTTTCTAGGGCCAACAAGTTATCGCACATAATCAGCCCTTTTTAGGGCCACACTTTGACAGTGTTTACTGAGTGGGGTAGCCACAGTGGGTGTGATTTTCACCACGCACCGTGATGTTGGCGTCACGCACTTGGTTGTGGAACTACGCACCATTATGTTCACGTCACGCACTTGGTTGTGTAACCACGCACCATTATGTTCACGTCACGCACTTGGTTGTGTAACCACGCACCATTATGTTCACGTCACGCACTGGGTTGAGGGACCACGCCCTGTGTTGGCGCACCCACGCATCGTTTTACGCATCCCGCATTGGTTGTTGTGACCACGCACTGTGTCACGCACGGCGCTTGAGTAGCCGTGTACCCGGGTCTTTGGCCTCACCCTGTCTTGGGAGGGATTGGAGGTCGTCGAGGTCGCAGTCTGGTACTCCATCCAGAACTATTTGGTAGGGGAGGGTCCAGTCCTTTTGTTCCCTCGGTGTTATTGGGTGCGGGGTCCATGGTTGTGAGTAGTTTGGGTAGCTGCGGTTTCCCGGTGTTTTCACCAGGGGTGCAGGACGTAGTTGTCCCCTGTGTATTTTCTTGGATCGACCATTTGGGTAGGTAACCCAGTAGACCCCTCCTCTTCGTTTGCTCACCGGGTAGGGTCCTTCCCATTTGGGGGCAAAGCCGGCGTAGTAGGCCTCTGTTGCGTTAGAGAGGGGTTGGGTGCGGACCAGTACCAAATCACCGTTTTGAAAGGGTTGGGCGGCCCGTGCTGGAGAGTGGGTGTACCGTTGTTGGTAATTGGCTTGATTGACTCGTGCCTGTTCTTCTCTTTGGAGGGCTCCTTGGCTAGGGCTCTCGTTGTCTTCCTGCTCTCGTACTGAGGTTTCAAATCTCCACTCCCCGGGCCTGTATAGCGTTCGGCCAAGTAGTAGTTCACTCGGAGACATTCCGGTGGCCCCATTCTTGCGGCATCGTAGATTGAAGGCGATCATAGGCAGGAAGGTATCCCATTCTCGATGATTCTCCGAGATTTGGAGTCGGATTCCCTTCTTTAGTTCCTGGTTCCTTCTTTCCGTGGGGTTGGCTTGGGGGTGGTAGATTGGGGTTGTCCAGGCTTCGACATCCCATTTTTGACAGGCGTTCGCCCAAGCTCGGCTAATGAACTGTGGACCATTGTCGGACAGGAGATGTTTTGGATATCCCCATCGTGGGAAGAATTGTTGTTCCATCGTCTGGATTATCTGTCTGACCTCTGTTGACGCGAGTGGAAATATTTCTACCCATCTTGAGAAGAGATCCGTAATCACTAGGATGAACTTCTTTCCTCTGCGACTTCGGGGGTATGGCCCCATGAGGTCTAAGGCTACCACTTTCCAGGGGCGTTGTGGTTGACGGGGTCTTAGTGGCTCTGCCCCTTGATACCCCCCGGTCTTACGACAGGCACAGAGCATGCAGTTTCGAACGTAGTTGCTGACTTCCGTTCGGAGGCCTTTCCAGGTGTAGCCTCGCTGAATGGCTCGTGTCGTTTCGTCTTCTCCCGGGTGCCCTGCCTGAGGGTGGTCGTGGTATGTCCAAATGACCTGTTGTCGGATTTGAACTGGAACAATGAGTTTCCATGGTCCTTCCCTTTCTTCGCGTCTCCAGATATTGTCTCCCTTGACATAGTGCTCATCCCAGAACCGAGCGTCGGTTGTTTTGGTGGGTGGTCGAGTTTGGGTATCCAGAGCCTTCCAACGGTTAACTTGAGTTTGGATCTCTGTATCCTGTCTTTGTTCCGTCTTGACTAGCTCATGTAGAGGTGCATCTTGGTTCTGTAGGACTAGTAGTGCATCGGGTTCGGGTGGTGCTAGTCCTGTGACCGAGGGCGGGGTCATCCGGTCCCAGTCTTGAGTCTCTGAACTGGTGTTCTCGCTGTCGGTTGGCGTGATAACGCGTCAGGTAGATCGTTCTGTTTTCCCGGGCAGTGTTCCAGGGAAAATTGAAACTCTTGGAGCAAGAGTGCCCATCTCGTCAGCTTGGTCCGTTGGTCTTTCATCGTGTTCAGCCAGGTGAGAGCTCGGTTATCCGTGCGTAGTATGAAAGGTTTATCTTCCAGGTAATGTCTATACCTCTTGATGGCCCAGACGATAGCGAGGCACTCCTGCTCGTTGCTATGGTACCGTTGCTCTGTAGGGGTTAGCTTCGCGCTGGCATGGCTGATGATTCGTTTGCCCGCATCGTCTTCTTGGTACAGTACTGCCCCTAGTCCAATCCCGCTAGCGTCAGTTTGTAGGGTAAAGGTTCGTGATGGATCGGGACGACTTAAGGGTGGTAGGTCTCTGAAGGCTTCTTTGAGTGTGTGTAGAGCGGTTTCTGTTTGGGAGTTCCACATCCACCGGGATTTGGTTCTTAGAAGTTCGGTGAGAGGTGCTGTTAGTTCCGCCATTTGGGGCACGAATTCTCGTAACCAGTTGCAGAGGCCCAGTAGTTGTCGGAGCTGTTTACGGTTTCTTGGTGTTGGGGCTTCCGTGATGGCTTTGATCGTCTGTGGTTGTGGGGCGTTTCCTTGGCTAGAAACGATATGGCCAAGGTATTCCAACTCAGTCTTGCCGAACTGGCATTTTTCCAGATTGCAGGTCAGTTGGTGGAGCTCAAATCTTTCTAAAACCTTGCTCAAGTGGTTGAGGTGCTCATCCCATGTCTTTGAGTAGATTATCACGTCGTCAAGGTAGGCAAAACAGAACTGGCCGGTGTACCCTGCTAACACTTCTTGACTCATCAGTCGCTGAAAAGTACTCGGGGCTCCCTTTAATCCGAAAGGCATAACTGTAAATTGCAAGGTTTCTCCGTTGGGCGTGGTGAAAGCAGTCAGGGGTTTGGAATCGGGGTGTAAGGGAATCTGCCAGTACCCTGATTTCATATCGAGGGTGGTAAATATTTCTGCGTCTCCCAAATCTCGAAGAGTGTCATGTACGTTGACAGCGGGGGGAGTGACATCGATAGTGGCGGTGTTCAGTTGTCGGAAATCAATGCAGAAACGGGGAGTTTTGTCCTTTTTTTCCACAATTACAATGGTGAATTGTATTCAGAGTTTCCAGGTTCTATTATCCCCTGGGCTTTCATCTCCTGAACCTGGTCTTCAATTAGCGCGTTTTTCGCAGGGGAATAGCGGTAAGGCCGTACCATAATCCGTTGGTTGTCCTTGAGTCGAATTTGATGGTTGATGCTGCGTGTTCTTCGCAGAGGTCCCTGAGTGTTGAAAACGGCTCGGTGTTGGTCTAGTAGTCTAAGGAGTTGTTCTTGACGTTCTATTGGGGCGTGTTGTCTGATCTTGTCTTGAGGAACCGGCGGGGGATCCTCATTGAGTCTTGGCATCCAGTATAGAGTATGACGCCCCTGGTTTCCAAAAAGCACTCGGCTGTTCTCGTAGTCCAGGATTACCTTCTGTTCTGTGAACCATGGTTGTCCCAGAATAAGTGGTTCTCGGAGTTCATCGGACACCAGGAACGTGACGTTGGCTTCTAGGGTTTGCATGGTTAGCGGTAAAGTTATCTGGCCTCGGATGGTAAGGTCACTCCCAACCTTGGCCAGGTGGATTGGTGTGGGGAAAGGAAGTAAGTTCTTCAGGTTTGTAGGGTGTGAGTTGTTGGTATTGGATGAAATTAGCAGTAGCTCCGGTATCTAATAGGGCTAGTAGGGGACCGTGAGGAGTTTCGCACATAACTCTTGGGAGTGGTTGGGATGTTGAGGGATTGACGCTGTTTATTACTGGTGGCGGCCCTGATTCCTGTTTACCAGAGGCGGGGCCCTGTTGTCCTCTGGCTTGGCGTTTCCCGGTCTTTCTTTCTCTAGGTGCCGTTGGTTTAGCACTGGGCAGTCACGGTGAAAATGGTACCCTGGACAGTGGTAACATTTTGGAGGTCGCGGTTCAGATGAGGTTGCTGGGATCTTGCTGGGGCGTGTAGTCACTGGCGCAGTGTTTTTAGCCAGGTCTCGTTCCACAGATACGGCCTAGTGATAAGTTCTTCTAACTCTTGAGGGTGTGGAGCTCGAAGAAAAGGTCTCAGTCCTGGTCGGACAAGTTCGATTAACAGGGGGATTATCTCTGCTGATGGGGCTGTGGGGGCCAAGCGTTGATACAGCCGTACTTTGTGCCGAAGGAATACCTCAACGGGCTCAGTCTGTGTTTGTTCCTTTCCGTATAGCTCTGCGTGGAGAGAGGCTATGGTGGTTGTACTGGCGAAGTGGTGCGTTAGTCGTTGCTTGAACTCTTCCCAAGTCGTTATATATTCGCCATATAGCTTCCACCACTGAGCGGCGGTGTCTTTAAGCTGCCGTTGGGTGGTAGGTACCCATTCTAGCGGGTCTACTCGAGCGGTCCTGAGCTGAACCTCACAGCGTTGGGTAAAAGTAGTAGGGTCTTCATGCCCTCGACCGTGAAAGTCTGGTAGAGTTGGTAGGTGGTAAGAGCTTGAGCACTGGCGTTGGTAGGTGGCAGTCAGGTGCGGCTGGTATGGTGGTGCGCTGGCAGTTGATGAGGTGGACCGTTGGCACGGCGGACATCGGAAGAATAGGCCCCTGAGGTCTCTAGGCTCATTTTTCCAGCCCAGGCACTGGTAGTGGTAGTATTGCCTACAGTCCTCGCAGACAACCTCTCGGCCATCTTCTCCAGTACAGGTTAACCCTGGGCAATACCGTACTTCCACTGGTGCTTCGGTGCAGGTGGTGCACCGGTAGGCTGGTTCATTGATGTCACGTGGCTCGTCTGCCCAGCCAATGCAAAGGTTGTGGTAGGGCTTTTGGCAGTTTGTGCAGGTTACATAATGTCGGTCCCCTCCTGGGGTACACGATGGGTTGTTACACTTTTGACTTCTAGTCATAACCATCTTGTCTACTTTGGTGAGGTAGTCTTCTTTGGTGAGGTAGTCTTTTTTTTTGGTGAGGTAGTCTTTTTTTTTGGTGAGGTAGTCTTCTTTGGTGAGGTAGTCTTCTTTGGTGAGGTAGTCTTCTTTGGTGAGGTAGTCTTCTTTGGTGAGGTAGTTTGGGCGCCACCGGGTTTTGTTCACTCCGGAAGTGTTGTGTGGTGTTCTGGGGTCGTGTAGTCGGTCCGTTGGACATCCGTCCCGTGTCTTGAGTTGCCCCACGTTTAGGCGCCAGAACTGTTATCCCATGTCTTGTGGTTTCGAGGGAGGTAGTTGGTTTTACTGGAACTGCAGCTTCCGACTGGCCTTTGTGATTAGGTACCGGTCTCGTGGGTCTTGTGGGTGGGGGTAAGGGAGAGAGATGGGGGAGAAAACGTAGGCGGGTTGGGGGGTGTCTAGGGGATGTAAATGATAGCCCTCAGGGGTTAAAGGGGAAATTGGAGTAGGGGGGAGTCGGGTGGTCGGTGAGAGGGGAAGACAGGGGAGGCCTGAGATGACTCGGCGGCAGGGATGCTGGGAGATGTGGGCGCAGTGTGTGGGTGTTCTGGGGTCTGGTGGTTGTAGACGGGAACGTAGAGAATGGGTCCACGAGTTGAGTACTGTTTGGTCGGTGCTGTTTTCTCCAGGGTCTTCCGTCGGTGGGCTTTGCCGGCGCGGCGAGTGTAGACCATCCCGTGATGACGAGGACAAGTGGATGGGGAAGGGTGGAGAGGTAGGATAGAGTCCCGGCAACGTAAAGTCGCGGTGGGAGGTAGGATAGCGTCCCGGCAACGTTAAGTCGCGGTGGGAGGTAGGGTAGAGTCCCGGCAACGTAAAGTCGCGGTGGGAGGTAGGGTAGATTCCCGGCAACGTAAAGTCGCGGTGGGAGGTAGGGTAGATTCCCGGCAACGTAAAGTCGCGGTGGGAGGTAGGGTAGATTGCGGTGGAATGAGAATAGCGATGACACTTGCTGCAAACGACGATTTATTGGCTCTTTCGTATGAGTGTGGTTCCCCAAGGTTGGCTCACCACTGAACTCGAATCAAGATTTCACCGGGTTATATACCCTCCGCTGCTGCCTGGCCTGGTCCAATCAGAGAAGAGGGAGCTTCCCATTGGTTCGGGAAAACGAAAGTGCTATTGGCCGCCAAGCGAGCCAATAGGAAGAAGGGAGTTGATTATAGAGGTAAGAGCGTCACGGACGGCTCAGACAACATGGACTGTGGGCCGGACCGGCAGTAGGGAGGGAAGGTGAAGCGGCCGGTGCAAGTGCGAAGGAAAGAAGGCTGCCTGAACAGAGAGGCACATCAACGTGTGTACACATATGACATTTAGTTGGCCGCGATCCTGAGCTATCTATGGTCACACACTGCTTTTAGACTTGGGGACTCGTAAACATTTCAACCAGAAAACACCACAGTAAATATATAATCTTATCAGCTCGGTGAGGGATAAATGAGATTATTTTGATTCTTAAGAGATAAATGGATATATTATTGTTCCTATACAAGTTTATGTGGTCGATGATAAAGTGACCTTCTCCCCTTCTTACAAGTAATACCAAATAACAATAAACATGATGATGTAAATAAGCTGTTTCGTCAAAATTTAAGTAGATACCCTATATCCTTTCAGTTTCTTAACACAATAGGTTTTTTTTCTTATTCCTTAAAAAAACTCTTAACTCTAATGTGAAGTGGGCTGGCTGCATCTTAACTCGATGCACCTAAGTAGTATAGTCACTATCATACAGACACCAATGTACGAAATAGAAAAAGAGGAAAGAAAATTAGCAGTTCACATTGCGAGTCTTCTAGTATACTTGCTGATAGAACTTCCCCTCTTCCTCTGACGAGTTTACGCAGTCACTATATTACTTGTAAACACTGACTTGTTTTTTTTAAAATTACCTTCATCGTGCTTCTTAATCTAGATAGACGTATGATTCGACAGACTCTTATTAGTCTAAATACTGTAGGAATGATTTTTAAGGGCCATTTTCATAACCAAGCTAAATAACCAAAGTTATAAATTATTTATAGTTAATACGTTTAAAAATCCACTTCAGGATAAAAATAATATTTTTTTTTTACACTGTAGGACCATTTTTAAATCCATTTAGAAATTTATGATTTTTGTTTCAACGTTATATCTTTAAAATTCACTGAATATAACGTAAATTCATTAATATGGGAAATGCTCTCTTGATTTGTCATTACGTCTTATGTAGGCAACGTCCTTAAAATGCTACTTTACCTAAAATTGTAATAATTAATTTCTATTTTCAAATTAACTTTATCGAATATTGTTAACATTAAATAATTTACAAGACATAACAGAAACTGAAGAGGAACGTGGAAAGATCAGAATGGTGAACTATTGAAAACCAACCTTCGGGTTGATGCCCATAGATAGATAGATAGATAGATAGATAGCTGTGACCACCAGCCACTTATGCATTAACTAAGCATAACTATTTTCAAAATAAGGATGAAAAATAAAGTGTTTGCTTCAAATAATCGTTTCCATAACTGTGATAATCCCTTTCTTGCATTAATTAATTAATTATTACATCCAACATTAATGTTAATTATTTTAATTTTGTGGTTTCACAACCTCAATTCATGTGAATCCTCACAATTTTTCCAGAAAATCAACTTAGGTCTTATAATTATATATTTACTATACCACTATGTAGCTTAAAATTATAAGAAGTTGGTTGATTTTATGGAGAAATTGGGGAGAATTCGCCTAGAGAGAGGTTGTGAAACACAATAGGGGCACATGTATATGTACATTTTAATGCTGTAGTTATGCCAAAGAAAGGCAGTTTTGGCAATAAGATTGTACCAATAGTTTTTGGATGAAATGCACGTAAAATGAGTCCAGCACCATTATTTGATTTGGTTAACTAAATATTCAAATTAAAAACAATATTATGTCTATAATTTCGTTGTTTTTGTCGAATTAAGTTCACCATATAATGTAGTTGATGGTTAGGGGGTTGATTTAGGAAGTGGAGGGTGTTGCATGGAGTGGCTTGTGGTAATAGTCATACACAAGAACTGGACTAAGTGGATGCTAAGGGTACACTATCGTGAGTTTGCTTGCGTCACCATAGAATATGGATCGATAGTATGCTTGGGACCACCTATTGGTCCACTAAGCATTCACTAACGTTCTTGCATACCGCCCTAATCCCCCAATATAACTGCTATTTTTTTTTACAATAATTAATCCCTGAAATGTTATTTTAAATATTTTATTTAACTTATTTCGTTGTAGGTATTGTGAATTAAAAAGACTCTAATAGTAAGCTACTCGCTCAGGCATTGAGAAGATATACACAAATAAAGTTAAAGTATTCATCATACTTTTGAGAGTGGTTCGAATTCCCCAAACAGCCTGCCCTCCCTTTCTTTGTGGTCCTGAAAAAACCCACTGAATTACTAAGAATAAAAAGTCTTGACTTTGAAGTAAAACGGGCCCTAGACCACAGCTGATTTTCAAGTCTCAAGTCTTTTAAAAAAGTTTAAAAGGAACTCCCTTATCCTGGTTATAAAAAAAATTACTCCCTTCCCCCCCAAGTTCTTTCACTCTGACCTTGAAACTGGGATTCCATCTAAGCTGTGTTTGCTGAAGTGGCAGCACTGTCGGAACCAGACTGTGTTTCTAGCGTAGCCCTGGGTATATATAATTTATTATTCTCGTCTGCTCACTGTACCGTGTCTTGATGTACATTGTTCTTATGCATTACTCGTCTCGGAAGAAACTGTTAAGATATTCGAGAACGCCTCCAATATTTTTTTCTTTAAAAAAAAAAGTAGCCTAGATGTTTGTAGGAGTCTATATTTTCTCAGTGTTCCTTTTAAAAAAGTTTATTTTTATAACTCTTTTATCTATCTATCTAGCTTTCTTCCTCGCTCTCCGCGGGAGCCGGTATAAGTTACAAAAAAAAAAAGAGAGAGAGAGAGAAAGAAAAGGGAGAAGAGTTGAAAATGTTGTGTACTTTGTATCTAGGACATTGGGCTTGCCAGCATGAGGTGCCCGAAATTCTTTAAAATCCCTAGTACCCAAAATAATAGAATACCTTAAAAAGGAAATGATTTTGATTTAACAAGCTGTTTTTTTCAGGCATTTAACTGAACTACTCTTTCATGGTGTTTTTTTTTATATCCGTAAGTCGATACTTCAGGAAAAACAATTTGTGTGTGTGTGTGTTGACATAATTTCGAAGGTTATAATTTTGAAAAGCTTATAAGCAGTAATAAACACGATGATGAATCAGTATTTGTTTATCTTAAACTATTTTACCTTTTATATTAATGTAATACTACTTTTAATCGTTCATTTATAAACTTATATAGCTGTGAAAAATAGCAACTAGTAAACTCAGTAAAGTATGTGATTATGTTGTTTGATCAAATTATATCATATTGTTATGTCTCTCTGGCCTAACATGACGTCATTGTTACAAAGATGCGTGTCTTGTTCGGCGCAGTAGTAGTGGCTGGACACGTGAGTCTAGGAACGGTATGCGAGGACGATGCTGAGGTAGGCAGTACAAGTCAAGCTAGGTCAAGTCTTATCAGGTACCTTGCTAGAACGTCTGGTTAGCAGTCACGTGATAAAATCTTTACACAGAGAGGTACCACCACACCCCGCTGGGGAAAATATTCTCTACATCCACACACTGCCTGTGAAATTGACGGATACTGCTCGTAAAGATAACAAAACTTATTAATAAATAAACAAAGATTGATTAAAATGGTGGAAGATAATAAATACATGGTTCTAGCATTTCATTGGGAAAAATGAAACTATTTAGCTTATTGGAAAAAAAAAAAAATCAAGAATCATAAGAGACCATGTCAGCGAAGAAAAGAGCGTGGTAAGAAATAACCAGGAATTTGCCAGGAATTTTCAAAAGGTGAGTGTGGTTTGATCAGGTTTTATTTTTCATTTATTTGAGGTATTTAACGTGTACACTCTGAAGCGACTGATTATATCAGCACATGAGGATTTCTATGAGCGAGAGCGAAAGGGCCTACCAATTTTTCCAGGAAATGTATTTTCACTTACCTTCCAGAATCACATGTCACAATCAACATGGGACCAACGGCTTTACTTCCCTTCCAAAGGAAGTTGTGCTGCGGATTTTTATCACTTAAGAAAAATCCGTCGATCCCAGCTGGGTTTGAACCCCCCACCCCCTTACCCCCCTCGAACATTGGGTCCCGAGGCGAACACTTTACCCCAAGACCATTGAGGTCAACTTTCTTAGTAGCTACATAATTTCATAGTAGGCCTTTCATTTGAAATTTGATATATAACAATTGAGTATTTGCCTTATCGAAATAGATCATATATAGATCTGCCATATTCTTTTGTGAAAACAAAGTAATATCAAAATAGTTTCTATATTCGATACGCACCGCGCCATCTTGAGAAATATCATCGTAGTATGATTCAAGTACAGACGATGATTACTCGAGAACAGATTTTGATGTGACTTTGGTGAGACTAGCTTTATTGCGTCATTGAGCCACTTGATTGTCCTAGCAAGCAAATCCAATCGTCGTCCGACTTAACTTCTACGCCGGGCTTGCTAAGTCATGTTCTTGCATAAGGTCTCCATGAGAAACACGTTATTAATAAACGCCACCACTTAATTGTTATTCCCAGCCCCACTTCTTTTCAATAAAGGAAGGTAGACCTTTGTTTTATTTACTGCAATACAATTCAAGACAACTCAAGAAAACACATTATATTTTTGTTTTTATTTACCAAATAAAAGGGACAAAACTTTTAATAAAAATCTAACATTTAAAAAAAAATTGTACGTTATCTATATCAACGTTTAGTGTAAACGACATATTTCTACGATAACTTTATGCCTTTTAGAAAATTTTAATTGCAAAAAAATGTTGTTGTAATAACATATATTTTGATATTTGTTTTTAGAACAGATAAGATTGATGTATTTAGGTGAAAATAAGTGTTTTTATCATATTATTAGTATAAATGTTTCATCTTTATTGAACAATTCAAAGAATCACAATAAGATTATATTTTAGCACAACATGGTTATATTTCCATTACTTTCGCACCAATTTTCCTCAACTCTTTAAGATATTTTCGTGGCATCTCTCCAGAAACTGAAGACTTTCTTCTTTGGCATAATCCATGTAACCTAAAACTACCCCAAGGCAAAAAAAAAAAAAAAAAAAAATCATTTAAATCTCTTTAGGCAACAGTATAAACTTTACAAGGCTCGTTTAGACGAGTTGAGAGTATATCTGGTATTAACTTACAATTAAACTTAATTCCTCTTCCTTTGGGAGCGATGGGGTATTATGGGATGAATAGGGATACAGGGGATGGGGAATTCCAGAGATAATTTCCTCTCTTGAAAATTGGTATCGTATTTTATCTTTAGACCGACGCCTGTGGGCATGCGGTTTAAATGGCAGGTTTATCTGATCTGGTTACGCGGTGACTGGGGAGCTCGGGGTTTGGTTACTAGTTGGGTGTACAGAGGTGGTTTTTTTACTAGTTTTTCCTCACCTAGTTTTTCCTCACCTAGTTTTTCCTCACGTTCATTCCACGCTAATGCAGGTTCATTTTATATAAATTCTACACTCTTCATCATTGAACAACTAGCGTAATTAATATACGTCAATAATACGACCGGACACTGATATGCATTGGGGCGATATTTTTTGAATGTTTGCCCTTTTGCCAACTATTGTAGCTTGAATAGTGATGCGTGATGACCTACACCCGGATTTGCATGTTTTGCACGTTTATTATTTTTATTTTATAAATAAAATGCGAATAAATTAGATAGGTACTATATGGGGTCGATCTCGGTGGAATTGACATAAAGTGCTAGCCTCTGAACCCGATGTTCGTGGGTTCAAACTCAGCCAGGGTATTTTTCTTAAGCAATAAAAATCCCCCGCACAACTTTCTACGGATGGGAAAGTAAAGACATCGGTCCCATGTCGATTGTGGCATGTAAAATAACCTTTGAAGGTGTGTGAATATATCTTTTACCGGCAAAATTAATAGGCCCTTTTGTGCTGACTCATAGAAATTCAAAGATTATTTTGGATAGTGGTAATATAATAGTGTATTCGCTAACTTAAAGTGGGATTGAATAAATCACGAGTTTAAGGTCATATATTTGCAGTTTTTATGGCAATAAAACTTTTATATTTTGCAAAAATAAATAAAATTTGATCTCACTAAAAACTCTTGATCTACATTTTTGAGATATTGTTCTCATACTGTTTTGAGAATTTCGACATTTCAAAATGATCTTTAATATTATTTAAAAAAATTTGGTCATGGAAAATATTCAAAAATACTTGAGAAATAAACTGAAAGTAGGCTACTAACTAAAACAATTTTTGAATTATTTTGGCTGAAAATTAATTTTTGGCATAAAAACGGTAAGAATGCGTACTTTTTAACTCGTTATTTACTATCACACCTTAAGTTAAAGGATCTGGGTTCGATATCACATATCAAGGTGCCATTTTACACGTGTGATACAGATCTCAAATATGACATAAAAAATAAGACGCTGCCTAAAATCTCCAATGGGGACTCGTAAGTGGCGGTTGTTAAAAAAGATTGGAGATTAACTTATTGTTGGATTTATATAGCGTCTTCCGATCTCTCCATTTTAATCATTTGCTTTTGACGACATAAACAAAGATAAAAATACATTACTCCAATTTATTCAAACGTACAACTCATGTGACTTTTATCCCTTCTTCTTTTTCTAAATAATGGTTTGCTGATTTTTCAATTCATTTTCGTTTTTACGATTCTAGGAAAGGAAAAATGTTAGTATTAAGTTGTTTGTTAATAAAAAAAACTCGAATTATTTTTTTAAGTAATAAGTTTAGTGTTCTCTCTTTATGAGTTTTTTTAAAATAAATCTCAGTCTTATTCATAAAATATTCCCTTTCTCAAGTCACGTATAATTTCGCGTGTCTTCCATAACAATGACCTCTTGGGTAACTTTAAAGAAAAAAAAAAGTTGACAAAAAACTATACAAAAAATCTTTTAATCAGTCCAATTACTGTTTAATTGTTGGTGTTTTTTTTTTGCTTTAGCGCTTTGTTTTGTGTGTGTAGGAGTTTTGTGTATTGGTACCCCCTCCCCCTCAACTAACAAAAAAAGGGATAAAAGGCTACCACGGTTGAATGAGTTTTAGGAATGGGTGGGAGGACTTGGGGAAGGGGGGGGGGGGGATTGTAGAGAGGAAAGCTTGGAAACCACTCGTGAAACGTTAAGCGAAAAAAAAAGCTTTAAATGCTTTTAATCAAGACTGGTTGAGAGTGAATTCCTAGACTTTTATTTTATTTACTACTGTCCACCGCGAGACGTAAAATAAAAGTAGGCCCAGTTGTGCATTTCATCTTGAGTTGAGGTCGTAACTGATAAATATCAACCTAACATTAGTTATCGAAATTATATCATTGTGGTTCTTGAAGATGAGTGTGTTGGAGACGTCGAGAAAAGGTAATTGTTTTTATAGCAAAACTTTTTTTTTTTTGTTAAAACAAAATATTGCTCCAGAAGAAACATTTGAGTTTTATTTTTTTCACGTGGTGACATCAACAGTTGTTGAATATTTGTTATGAGCAGAGCAGCATTAGATGATAAACTTTTTAAATGAAGATAATATGTTTGTCATTAAATTCTAGGAATTGTTTGTATCGTCTTATGAATAAAATAATTAAAGTCTATGTTTCTACTGGTGGATTATTGGATTTATTTTTGCCAAAATATAGTTTTGTTATAAAAAAAACTGCAAAAACATTGCCATTTTCTCGCAATATCTACACTTTTCAACTTAAGATGTCCACAATTCTGATTTTCTCGATACGATTTTAACCACGATTTTTCTATTCTTGATTACGATTCCTCAACATTTATAATTTCATTTTTTTTTCCATTCATCCAATCTCATATTAAAATAAGTTATTTATTTATATACATACATTGCTAATAGTAAGAACATTGACGTACTAACCCAAATATCCTAGGTTTGTTTCCCATGCCCAGGTGTCAATTTTCAATTTAAAGAATAACATGATATTTAGATGCGGATACAAACGTACTTAACAAATATAGTGATAACTTTAAAAAGCAAGTCAGTATTTTCAAGGCTCACAGAGCATAGTGACTGTTTAATCTTGTTAGAGGAAGAGGGAAAATGTTGTAATTAAATAAACAATAGCCCACGCAGGGTGAATTTCGAACTCCCCCACCCTCCCTCTATTTTTATTTCGTTCATTGGTGTTTAAATTGTGATTTTGTAGGAAGAACAGTAGAAGTTTGTTACTAACGTTACTAAAACAATTTTAATATATTCACGCGACAAGTAATGTTATCTGAGACACTCGTTTTTGATAGATATTATCAGTACCTATTAAAAAAGACAAATAATATAGTAGCAATGTTGGCCGCAAAGAAATATCTTTGAATTTTCTCTACTGTTATTCTAACCAAAATCAAAGTATAGTTGTGTGATGGTGTTTAGATTGCTTAGGTGTGTCAAGTTATCCGATTCGCTTCGCAAATTATCTTAAATTATTATAATATATTATTACCCGCGTCTTATACCGTTCGGTTATAGCACAATATCTTGAAAAAAGGCAATATCGTTAATATGTTTCTCTTACCCACCCAAAACAGTTATTTTAAGATTTTTTTTCAGTAGGCCTATTTTCTATTAACGTTTGAACGAACGATGACCCATTTCGGTGGCCACATGGTCTAAAGGGCTACTCTCACAGTAGACTAGAATACACTAGACTGACGATGACGGGGAGATCGAGGTTCGAATTTCGGTCGAGTGTACTGAAGGTGGATTTTCCAAAATTGTTTTCAACTCCTCTTCACGCAAACGCGGGTGTACTTACTCTAAATATAATCTTCCTAGTCCCTATAACCATCAGCGTAATTAGTATATAGCCATGTAACTTAGATGGGTAGTAAGACGTGGTGCTAAAAAGCATTTGAACAAACCTTAACCAAACATAATGCACATATAGATGAAAGATTTCTTGTGAGAAAGAGGTAATATTTTTCATCAAGGCGTTGGTTAGTTTCACAGACAAAAACAACATATTAAAATGCGTCACATTAATCATTATTCTCAATTAAGCGAATAAAATGACAATATGGACATGGGGATTGAACCTGGTACCTTTGGTTTTAAGTGCCAATATTCTTTCAGTGAGACATCGAGGTTTGTCTCGTATTTAGGGCCATCCTAAACCAGTATTTTTTTTTACATCGTGTTTTACTACCCGTCTGGGTTATACGCTTTTATACTAGTTACGCTAATGGTTTTAATAATGAGGGGAGGCGATATGTTTATGAAGTGTACCCGCATTTGCGTGAGAGAGTGAAAAACCACTCTTAGTACACCCAACCGAGATTCGAATATCGATCTTCGCGTCATTGGCAATACAGTACAATGTGAGAATAGTGCCTTAGACCATGCGGCCACCAAATTGGGACTTAAATGGTTTTGGTTGAGTCTAATGATAATGATGGATGTGGTTTAACCAGGCGAAAAAAAATTAATAAAAATATATTATATAGTTATATAAGATAGTATATGCCATATATGTGTTGTCAACAATTATTCTCTAAAAAAAAAGTAATAAAAATATATTGTATAGTTATATAAGATAGTATATATGCCATATATGTGTTGTCAACAATTATTCTCTTAAAAAAAAAATTAAGATAAATAGTCCTTGAAAAACCTCCTTAATGGCTTTGGTAAGGAAAAGTTTATGGTTTGTAAAATGTAAATAGGTCAGCAAAGTCCACTATTCTCGCCTTTATTTTTTTTCCCCTTCTTACTCTTCCCCCCTCTCCTCCCTTCTCTATGTTACGAACCCATTGTGCTTGGGAAAGCGACATGGAGTTCACAGATACAGGATTCCAGGGGAACCGGTTTGGATAGAACCACTTGCGTAACTTCGTTTACATGGGCGGTCTTGTGGCTCTGATGATGATAATGATTATGATGATCGAAACGCTGGAACTTTTTAAAGACCACTACGCACATCATGTATTCTGTTTATCATAGTTTTTAGTTTTAGTTTTTATTTGGTTAAAATTAAAAAAGAAAAGCCTTATGAATTAGGTAATTCTTTATTTGTCTTTGATTTGGAAAGGAGTGAACAATTTTTTGAAACTTCTTTTGAAGAAATGCTTTGTTGATGGAGGGCAAGGGGGTTGGATGGATGGGAGGATGGTGCCTGAGGGTTTGAAGGGAGTGAACTATTTTTAGGAACTACTTTTGAAAGAAATGCTTTGGCTGATGGAGGGTGGGAGGAAGGTGTATTGGTTGGAAAGGAATTAGCTTATTTTAGGAGCTGCTGGTGATGAAAATGCTTTGCCTAAGGAGGGTTGTAAGATAGCAGCATATCTACATTATTGGGGTAAGGAGGAAGAAATCTGAGTTTATGTGGAAATACACCCTAATTTTCTTGAAGGGGAGAGGTTGATCTTATTTAAAAAAAAAAATAGATCTGCCTGCTAGGATTCGAACCGTGACTATCATCAACAATCTAAACCATAGGTTGTTGACGCTTAAACCCACGTGACTACTGATGTGAGCTGTAATATTATAATCTTTGAATTAACTTGAATTCGGTCAAATTCGGTAAATAAATAAACATATAGTGTGTTTCAGAAAATCACTTTTCCTAAGGTGACAATATTTATAAAATTAAGTCTAATTGAAGCTAGCCAATCATAATCACTACTCACTCCTAGCAAACTTAAGAGTTTAAATTATTTGATTACCAAACCCTTCCTTCACCTCTGACAAGACGGTATTAATCACAACTTGTGAATGTGGGGAATGCCAGGCCTCCACCGTGGTTCGGATCCCACGTAAAACTGTAGGTCCTCCATTTCATCTCACAATCACCCTACCATTACATATTAGCGTAAGTGCGTATAACCCGAACGGGTAGTAAGACGCGGTGCTAATAATAATAATAATAATAATAATAATAATAGAGTTTAAATGTTTTATTTTACACAGTTCAATAGTTAGTTCATCTGTATAGTTCCTGAGCTTTGTTATCTGGACATTTATATCAGTTTTGTCGGTCGTGATAGGTATATTTTTCCCCACTGTCGAGGTAAACTTGAATCCGATCAATTTGTCCCGTTCCTCGCCAAGAGGTGTCTATCCTCCCACGCTCTAACGATTGGTGAGCAGGGGGATGGGTTTCTATCACTCCCCCTTCATTCACAAGAGGAACGAACACCCCTCAACACACACCCTTCTCAGCCCCTTCCTTTCTCTTTCAAACTTCCTCACACCTCATGCATTGGATGAGGACAGGGGTATCCAAACAACAATCTTCTTGGTCAAACGTTGTATACACGCACTCTCTCCCCCTCTCTCTCTCTCTCGTTAACATAGAGGTAAATGACCTCGTGAAAAATAAAGGGAAGCACATTTAGGTCATATCGCACGTTTTGGGTTTATTGTGGGCCCATACCCGATGTATTATATTATCTCGCCAATCTCTTCTCCGATAGTTATCAAAGGTGTGCCACAGAATTACGAACGTTAGTATATTGTTGACAAAAAATAAACATAAATAATTTGTTGTTTAAATCAAAATATTTTTTTAAAGGAAATAAGAGAAAAAAAATGTTTTTAAAGTTTTTATATATTTATTTTTCGGATAATTTAATAGCTTACAATCAAGAAGGTTAGTAATTAATGAGAATCTTGTTATATTTTTATTTATTTTTTACCACAAAAGTTTAAATCATGGCCGAGTAGAACACACACGCAACAGTATTTACTCTTCAAATAATGTAGAAGTCTTTTCTGCGCATGCCCGAGTTTCCTGCAGTGTCACCAACTTGAACTTACATTGTGCCACGAGGAATATAAAAAAATAGTGCATTCTTTAAATTGAAAAAAAAAAAAAAAAAAATGACACCACCGTACACGGGAATCTAAGCCGACACCTTTGGCTTTGTATGCCAATACTTTAACCACTGAACTATCTAGTAGTAGTCCCGTGCTCAGGGCCATTTTTTTACGCATTTTGGCGCAAAATCCCGTTTACGGCCCGTGGAATGGTTTATCTGACCTACAGACACTTTAACAAAAATAGTAAATTAATAATAATAATAAAATACTAAAATGATGGTACTACAATATGCAGTACACAAAATACCTACTATTACATACCATCATATGCTGCCAGTGACAATATTTTAAATGCGTGACCAAAAAAGATATATAGTGGCACGGGCTCTTAAAACTGTGGTTCTTGACCCCCGCTTCCACCACCGGAAGTTACCAAAACGAATCTTAGGAAGGGGGGAGCACACATTTACAAACGTGAGTAAATAAAATATTAAGCCTACTATAAAACGATTGTGATTAAAATATATTAAACTTTTCATATATATATATATATATATAATAATATGGTTTATCGAATAAATTACAGTGATCCGGTGTGATTACACGAACACAAATTTAATAATCATTTGTATAGTTAACTAAAAAGACTTACATTGGTTATCTAAATATATAAAGATTGTGAATAATAAAAAAAAGATTAAGTATTAATATTGAATATAACGGTATGCATTTTTTTCCCCAATAACTGACACGATAAAAAATATCTATTTTTTTTTAGTAAATAGTTGTGAGTCTATTTTTTATTATTTTTTATAATAAGTCATTATTCCTTAAGCAAATGCATTCACGTTTAGCTTAAGATTAAGTAATAGTTTATAAACACAAATTAACGATACGGTAGTAACTGCAATACCATCGTTATATAATCTTCACATATTATGTATTCTGGGCACCAACAGACTTACCCACTGCATTTTTTACATTAAAATTAATAAAAAATCAATAATTTAAAATTGAAATTAATGGTTTTATTTTAGTTTATGGTAGTCGTGACATTCCAAATCAAACCGGCCCACCAGAAATCTCCAGGTGCTCCGACGGCCCAGTCCACCTCTTTCCGGCCCACCCATGTGGTCCTCTAAAATGTTTAGGGACCATTTGTGTACATCGTCAGGCTAAGAATTGCTGTTAACTTTCAGGGTGAACGAAGGATCTGTCTCACCTTGATGCTTTACACTATGTTCTTATCTAATAAGCTGCGTCATAGTAGAACCATGAAAGGTAAGCTTACTACCCGTTCAGGTTATACGTGTATGTACTAATTACAATAATGGGGTTAGGGTAAGAAGGCTTGAATTAGAGGAAATTCACCCATATTTGCATAAAGGGCGAGTGGAAAACAATTGAGGAAAAACCTCAACGCACACGATTGGAATCAAACACCACTCTCCCAAACCCCGTCTTCAAATGTCTAGTCCAACATGAGAGTAGCGCGTTAGACCTCGTGGCCACCGAAGTGGGTCCTGCCTTACTTAAATCATATAAAGAAATGAATTACCTTGAGCGTGGTATAAATCTGGATAACACACTGGTAAATCATTGGTGCTAATCCAAGCTTCGACTTACGTTTTTTTTCCTAAATGGTTTTCCACTCTCCCTCCGCGCAAATGCGGGTTCACTTCCTCTAATTCAACCTTCCCAATTCCTAATCCATTAGATAATTAGTACTTAAAGCGTATAACCTGAATGGGTAGTAAGACGCGGTGCAATAAATAATAATAATAATAATAATAATATAAGATAATGATAATGATAATGATAATAATAATAATGATAATAATAATGATAATGAATAATAATAATACAACTTACGTTCTCAGGCATAATTTTTTAATTTACGAACGGACCGAAGAAGTTTCTATATTGTTTCACGTGAATGAAATAGTTCGAAATATTTCTAGATAGGTCCGCTGGTCGGTTAAACTTTTGAAATTTGGGAAGAGGTGGATAGTTTCTATGTTTACAATAAGGCCTACTATGGAAAGACGTCCACAGATGTTCCCGGGTATGATATTTAGCACACCCCTGTCCAGAGTGGCCAGGTTCCCCCTCCCCCCCACCTTTACACACTCCTGGTCTAGTTGAATGCTCAAAACCGCGCCCTCCAACTCCCCCCCCCTCAACTTGTCTTTTTCCTCACTTTCCCATACTACTCTGCCGGAAAAGCTTGAGTTGAGGAAAACACGAGCGTGTGATATACAGGGAAAACTGGGCCATCTGCTGGAGGAAAAGATGAAAAAAGTTGCACTGTTTCCTGTTCTGTGTGTTTTTGTTTGTATAAAGTTTATATGTATACATTTAATAACAAAACCTTTTTTTGGAATATATTAATATCAATAAGAGCCAAGAAGGTGAGTGGATAGCACGCTTAGTCTTTTTGAGACCAGGAAGCAGGCATTTTGAACTAACCACAATGCTATTTTTCCACACTCCCTTTGATTTGATTGCATACATTTTAAGTCGTTGATAGCAACAACTTTGGATAGCATTGTCACTACAAGGTGGGGGGGGGGGTATAAAATAATATTTACAACTCACTTTCCAAATAATTATTGATTTTTTCTACTTAATTTTGGAGCATATTATAACGAGGTGGGGAAAATACGCACTCTTATTTTTATTTTGTTTAGTTATGATTAGTGTTACCTCGTTCCTCTTAAAAAAAAAACACATACTTTTGTCCGTTTATGTTAGTTTTCCTCATTTTGTATCGATTTATAACGTCTGTTTACAGTAACTTAACCCTTTTTTTTTATCAATTATATAGTCCGCTAAGATAACTTTACCCTTTTCTACCAGTTGTTAGATAAGGTTAGTTTACAGTAACTTCCCCATTTTCTACCAGTTGATAAAGTACGTTTACATTACCTTTACCATTTTCTACCAGTTGATAAATTACGTTTACATTAACTTTATCATTTTCTACCAGTTGATAAAGTACGTTTACATTAACTTTACCAGTTTATAAAGTACGCTTACATTAACTTTACCATTTTCTACCAATTAATAAAGTCTTTTTACAGAAACTTTACCATTTTCAAACGGTTGTATAGTCCGTTTACGTTAGTTTGGCCCTTTAATATCAGTTTATATAACCTGTTTACGGTAACTTAACCATTTTATATCAGTTTATATAACCTGTTTACGGTAACTTAACCATTTTATATCAGTTGGTATAGTTTGTTTATTGTAACTTGGACCTTTTATACCAGTTGATATAGTCTGTTTACGGTAAATTTGCCCTTTTATTAACGTTTATATAGTGTGTTTACAGTAATATAGCTCTTTTTTTTTTACCATGATGTGAATAGTGTTTGTTTGTCATGACAACAAATATTTGCGAGGTTTGTGCGTACTAATTAACTGATTTGTTATATACTTAAAACCAATGTTAAGGTGAACACGCTAGAGAATTTGATTTATTGTTGTTAAATTGGTCTCACAAAAACCATTTCCTTGTCCGCAGCGGTGGACACTCGGACAAGGTCAAACGTCAATATTGTCGAGTTTAGTTTGCTGGTGACGGGAAAATTGGGTATCGAATCCCTGTCGGGTGTAATGGAGTTCTTTTTAAAAATTTTCTATATGGTTTTCCCACTCTTCCTCTACGCAAGTTCGAAGACACTTTCTCTAAATTATACCTTTCTCGTCATTAACCCCCGTCAGATTAATTGAATGTAGATACTAGCATGGTTAGCTAAACCGGATGCAAAAAATACATTCTATTTTAAGACAATTTTATTTTAACATTATTGTTATTAATTTAGTTTTAGCTATGACAAAAAAAAAGTAACATCAAAGGGACGGTTATTTTGGTTTTTCAATATCATCATGCCTGGTCGACATGGTTGAGTGGTTAGTGTGGTTGAACTACTTTGTATGGATTTAGACCTATGCTAAAGATATTTTGTTATTAATTATCGCTTCATGTGCTCGTCCTGCTATTCAGCCACTAAATATTGTCTAAGTTATAAGGCTTGATGAGGGTGACCTGGTGGTCTAGGGGTAAGGTGTCAGACTTCTGTTCTGGGGGTCCGGGGTTCAATCCTCGGTCACGGCACAGATTTATCTGATTTCCAAACCCTTCCTTCACCTCTGACAAGACATCTTGTGACTGTGGGGAATGCCAGGCCTCCACCGTGGTTTGGATCCCACGTTAAACTGTAGGTCCTTCATTTCATCTCGCAATCACCCTACCATTACACATTAGCGTAAGTGCGTATAACCCGAACGGGTAGTAAGATGCGGTGCTAATAATAATAATAATAATAATAATAATTAAGGCTTGGTGGGGAATTTAACAGCTTTGTCCTTGACTTTTAGTTTGAAAGTTCTAACAGTGATAATCTACGTGTTTATAAAATCGACTTTATTATTATTATTATTATTATTATTATTACCGCGTCTTACTACCCGTTCGGGTTATACGCACTTACGCTAATGTGTAATGGTAGGGTGATTGTGAGATGAAATGGAGGACCTACAGTTTAACGTGGAATCCGAACCACGGTGGTGGCCTGGCATTCCCCACATTCACAAGATGTCTTGTCAGAAGTGAAGGAAGGGTTTGGTAATCAGATAAATCTGTACCGGGACCGAGGATTGAACCCCGGCCGCCAGCACAGAAGTCTGACACCTTACCCCTAGACCACCAGGTCACACCCCAGACTTTAATAAGCTCAAATTTATATAGGTTTTATTTATTTTTTCAAACGGAATTCATATCTCTGCTAACGATTTTTTTTTTCACTGCAAGTATTTATTGAAAGTTTAATAAGAGTTACACAAAGACGAAATTTGAACCTAGACCTCCCAGTAGCTTGCAATATAGTTCACCGCAAACCTAACACCTTAGACAGCTTGTCCACCAGCACAGGTATTGAAATGTTCAAAGAGCATATTGTTTAAATATTAGCTACAATTATTTGTATTTTTGTTTATTAATCATTAAATGTATACGCTTAATTGTTTCTACATTCAATAATTATTTAAACGAATCTATTAAATGACCGTGAAATTGTGTAGTTACTGTTTCCCTTTCGACCATACTAATGCGCATGGATACTAATTATATTTTCCAAATACATAATCACTAATGAAATTGTTTCATTACCAATTTATTGCACTGTAGGCATTTTCTATATACATTTTACTATGTTAATCAACATATTTTCCATCGGAAATTTGTTTTAAGCCATCGACCCCTAACCAGAATAGGTCCCATCCTTAGAGCCAGATCAATCAAGGGAAATGTATCAAAACAAAACATTTTAGTCTAATGGATTTAATCAAACGTTCACGGGTAGGTGGTAGAATATCCTCCCAAGGGAACATAAGCGTTCTAATAAGGGAGAAGTGATTATAGATACAGTTCTTATCCTCCTTTACCCTTAAAGTTGTCGTCCTTATTGAGAACATTCCAGAATGTAGACACGCGTGTATCTCGAGAAGAGAATTATCTGGCTTTTTGCATATGGGGAAGAGTTTGTATAGAGGAAACGCTGAGTATGCTATGCTATCCCACCACTAATTTTGACGGGTGACCTGGTGGTCTAGGGGTAAGGTGTCAGACTTCTAATCTGGCGGCCGGGGTTCGATCCTCGGTCCCGGCACAGATTTATCTGATTACCAAACCCTTCCTTCACCTCTGTCAAGACATCTTGTGAATGTGTGGAATGCCAGGTCGCCACCGTGGTTCGGATTCCACGTTAAACTGTAGGTCCTTTATTTCATCTCACAATCACCCTACCATTATACATTAGCGTAAGTGCGTATAACCCGAACGGGTAGTAAGACGCGGTGCTAATAATAATAATAATAATAATCCTAATTTTGACAATAGGGGCAACTCACGGGTACCTAGCAGTCCTTGTCCGTGTCAGTCTAAATTTAACTCAATTACAAACACGGGTATTTATAGGTTAGGCTAGGTTAGGCTAGGGCAAGCTTGGTCAGGAGGAAAGCCCTGGGTGGCCGGTGGGTGCTGCCAGTTACCTCTCTTCCACCCTTTTCACCACCCTCACGTAGGAAATCCCACGAGCTTCTATTTTACTTGTCCTTCACCTCTGACAAGACATCTTATGAATGTGAGGAATGCCAGGTCTCCACCGTGGTTCGGATTCCACGTTAAACTGTAGGTCCTTCATTTCATCTCACAATCACCCTACCATTACACATTAACGTAAGAGCGTATAACCCGAACGGGTAGTAAGACGCGGTGCTAATAATAATAAATTAAAAAGTTAACAATAAAGACCGGATTGTTATGATGATAACTCTACACTCACGTATATGGTATTTAAATCTTATTAGATAACTAAATACCACTTTTCTCAGGCTTGGATCGAAACTTTTTATTTACTTTGATTTAATTTACTTCACTTCCAAACAAGGCTTCTAATCTACTCCACGCGCGTTTAGTAATCTATTAAAAATAACTTATTTTATTCTTCCGATGGAACAATTTTAGGAATCATATTTCTGATCATTTATAGAATACTAGATAGCTGTTGCCCGCGGCTTTGCTCGCCTGGAAGTTGATTATATACAAATACGAAAATATACATATGTATTTACAGATTAATTTAAAATATTACGTTACGTTGATGACCATAACTTGACCTCAGATCAAAAATAATGCAAGTCCGATACAAACTTTCACCCCCTTTTTCATCACTTATTAAATAAAATTTCCAAAATTCCTGAAACACGTATTTATTTGTTTTACGTCAATAACCGAAATATCAAATTTTGTTTATGTAACTTTCAAAATGACGGACTTTCATACATATTATCATACATATTATCATCCCCTATTTTGACCCCTTTGGGGTGGAATTTTCTAAAATTCTTTCTTAATGGGTGCCTACATAACAAAATGAATATACAGTCCGAATGTCATGCTTGTAGCCTTGATAGTTTGCGCTCGGCGATTATTAATCAGTCAGTCAAGTCAGTCAGGACATGTTATTTTATATTTATATATAGAATATAAAAATATAGTAGGCCTATAAACGTTTTTGACTCAACCTAACTTAGCTTAAACATAAAATAATTTGGCTCCTTAAGAAGACAAAAAAAACGACCTTTTCTAGCGTCCCTTACACTTACTCCCACCTTAAGGTTTAATAGGGATATATCGGGTGACCTGGTGGTCTAGGGGTAAGGTGTCAGACTTCTGTGCTGGCAGCCGGGGTTCAATCCTCGGTCCCGGCACAGATTTATCTGATTTCCAAAACCTTCCTACACCTCTGACAAGACATCTTGTGAATGTGTGGAATGCCAGGTCACCACCGTGGTTCGGATTCCACGTGAAACTGTAGGTCCTTCATTTCATCTCACAATCACCCTACCATTACACATTAGCGTAAGTGCGTACAACCCGAACGGGTAGTAAGACGCGGTGCTAATAATAATAGGGATATCCACAATATAGTAATGATTATTAAAACAATGTAATTACATCGATACAATCTATAAACACTCTTCATTTGACCAAAAAACTTGCTAATCATTATCAGATTCTATAGTTCTTTAATAGTTCACTAGTCAACCTATTTAAAACTAGCAACGGTGGGCATTCATATTGAATGTCAGTCTTGTTTATCAGTCCATTCCAGTTGGGTTGGATTGTGATGGGGAGGTCAAGGTTTCAATACCATCCAGATGTACTAAGGGATTCTATTTCCATAAATTTCTAACCCCTCTCACTGTGCGAATATGTTAGTACATTTCCTCAAAATTATACCTTAATCTCAACAACCTTAATTTATAATTATTGTGTATATCCCATGAAGATTATGAAATACGAAACAATCGTCGGGAAGCTATGTAAGAACTTTTATCTTGTGGGGTTTGTGTGGAAAAAAAAATACAGATGTGGTCCTAACAAAGTCATAAAATGTTTTTTTTTATGTAAAACGGCTTTCTTCCAAACTGGTTTTGAAAGGATGTGGTTGTGCTTCACATATGCTAATTCTTTTAAGAATGTGGTTTTACGAATGGCACCTTTATTTTAATATTGCCACAAAGCACTAAAAAAAACTGTTGGAAAAAACTTAGTGAACGAAATTAGAAACAAAAAATTTGAATAAATGTGAGAAAGAAATATTTGAACATAGTTAGTCTATTCAAGCTTAGGTGAAAAGGAAAAAATATTTTTGTTAATTTTTTTCGATAATATTGAAGTACAGCGCCACTTAAAATTAGCACTATAAATAACATAACTTGATGAATGAATATATTAAAATTGTTTTAGTAACTTTAGTAACTAATTTTAATGGTTCTTCCTACACAAAATCCTACTACTACTACTACACACACACACACAAATTATACAGAGAGATAACATTGAAGAAACACAGATAAGTTTTACAATTAATGACTATTATTCCCACTAGGATCGCAAGTATTTCCCAACTCTAGTAAATGTTTCTCTATAGGCTTACTAAGATTCTCGCTTTTCTCTCTCTCTCTCTCCTACCCTACCTACCTCCCCCCCTCTCAATCAACAAACGATTTGAAGAAAAAAAAATGGCCTGGGTCACAGGTAAATAATATACCCAGACACTCAACCTCCAGGTTAAAATGGTTGCGCTCTTTTTGGGAGTTTGAATACTACACCACTAGGGTCGCTGCTGTTAGTCCTTTCTTCCCCCAGCAGTGACACTAGCGCAGCCCAGTGTTGAAGGACTCAAGCTGGCAAAAGTAGCGCAGCAAAACCCCCGTAAGGTTGAGACTCTGTTTCTTACTTGTCTTCAGCCTTGAGTACAATGCAGATGAGTTTTACCATTTGATGTTTCCTGAAATTATCTCTTCCAGGTGAATGCTGGTACATTATCTTGAAATCCTTACTCCTCTTATGTTCTTAGCTAGTGTGAATTGCAAGTCATTTATTTGAACATGGAGCTTAAAGTTGCTTGTAAGTCGTCACGATTAACAAAAAAAAAAGCTATAATAGGATTTAGGTTGGAAGAAACTTAAAAAATACAAACTTTTTGTTGTTATATTGATCATATCACCGCTTCAAATCACTTGAATTCAATACTTGTATTAGATACAGTCACTTTTCTAGCCGTTAAAAAAGGTTCGTCCTTTGGAATTTGAATTATAGTGCGACATATTATGGTCACCAAATCCAGCACATTATTTGTGTTCACTGCTGTTCATGACAATGCATACACGTAATTTCCATTGTAAAATAGCCTCTTTGATACAAAATAACTTGTCATATACTTCCTTAAGAATAGTTTTTGTCTTTAAAACAAACACTTTCGAACATATGATTCTTTCCCCCCCCCTCCATAAATTGAAAAATGACACCGGGACACAGAACTGAAACCCGGGACCTTTGCCTAAGTACGCCAATTATCTAAGCTTTGAGCTATCCAGGAATGATTCTTCACTGCTATTTTAAGGCAAGGTATGTGATAGACGTGCGAAAATCATCATCTACACATTGTAACGACCTTGATTTGACCCTAAAAATATTTGAAAGCATTGACAATATTATTCTCTTAATTTTTATATATATTAACATATTTTATTTTATATTCTATTATTACATTCCTAAAACACGTCTTATTGTAAATTGATTTATATACAATAGTTACCAGATTCTAACTAAGACAGTACTCGTAGTTTTTTGTTGTTAAGTTAACACCCTGAAGTTATAAGGCTCAGACATTGTAACTAACTTCAGTGTGTGGACACAGTCGGTTGACGTGGAAGTATTTTTAAAGGTAACTCCGTCTGGCACATTCGCAGAGCTTCTGAATGTTCCATTGGAGGCAGTTTCCGGTTCTGGATCTTTCTGGATGTTCCATTGAACTAGGGTGCGGGAATGGGTGTCCGCGTTAGTCAGTCTCTCTGATACAAGCCTTCGGTATGGTAGGACGTGTTTTGGTGATGTAGAGACTATCGAGGCGTGACGACATGTGTGATCTATTAAGATCTCGAGCTATCAGATAACACAGCCACCTTCGACTTAGTAAGACTCTTTGCTACTAAATGTGCATTGACATGATGGAAGCTATTATATTCGATAATTACGGTTATAGCCGTAACTAAACATCCACATGTCATTTTTCAATTTAAAAGAATATATTTAAATGCGCGTATGACCTTAACTATCAAATATAATAGCTTTGCTATTCAAGCCATCAAAATACCCAATAACAAAAATTAATCTTGATTATGTTTCATGTTATTTATTGTACCTTATTTTACTGTGCGTCAGGGATAGACACTTTTATTTGAACTATTGGGGTAAGATTTTGGAAAATACAAGTAGAGTTTGGAGAAAATAAATACGCGTTTGAGAGTAGAGGGAGGGGTAGTAACATAATTTAGGTTAAACTACCTACTCTTAAGTACACCGGACTAGGATTAAAATCATGACCTCCCAAGTCACCGACAAACCACACTAGATAACTCCGGGATTTAATCCGCGTGCCCGCCGATGCGGTTACATTTATATAAAATAAGCCTACCTGTAAATAATTACTGTTATTATAATGTAAATGATGGAAGTAACGATTCGTTTAATTAGAGCTGTGGGACTAGACCTGGAAGTGGATGAACGAATAGAAAGTAAGCAACAGAAAGTTTAAAGAAGCTTGCTTTGGCTGACATTTCCCTCTTCGTCTTCTTGAAACAGGGAGACGGCTGTAGCGGTGGTATAACTCTTGTCGGGGTTAGCATAAAAGAGGGTTTTGGAGGAAGGAGGTAAGAAGAAAATGTTCTGGTAGGTGTGTTTCCGCATCGCTTACCGCGCTACTAAATGTTAATCAAACACGCTCTTTATATATCTCCCTCTCCTACCGACACTCCAATACTATTTCGCTTTCGGTGAGGTAAAAGGGCCTCATGTTTATCTACTAACGACAAGAGGGAAGAGGCGCGTTGGCTTTAGTGCCCTTTCACACGGGCCACTTTAAAGACACGTAGAATATCTTATTACGTCACCACAGTACTGATACCTTATATAAGTCGGAGACTTTTCAAAGGTGGAAACTCACTCCTATTTCAGGGTACGGCATCCACTTGTCTGAGGAACAAACACCCTGCTATTCCCAACCATCATGGCTGTGTCCTTCAAGCGTAGCCACGCATATTACATGCGCAGCGGGGAATTTATGGGACGATGTCTGCCGTGGACCCTGTCATCTTTGGGACAGCTGGGAAAATTGCCCCCACCTGGGTCAGCTTCCCTTGGTAGGAGGAGTTGTCTCCTAATTCCGTGAGCTCTGGACTCTCACTCAGGAATCTCTCATGTAGAGTTTTCGATATGAGTTGCCCAGTGGTGACCTCGTGGGGGTGGCCTGACCAGCTTTCCTGGAAGGTATTAACTACCAACCGCTTAAGTGTGTGGCGAGTAGGGGGTGATCCATCTCTACCCATCCATCCACCACAGATACCTCTACTGTGATTTAGCAGCCCTTCAGGTAAACCCTCTGGACTTTGCCCGGGGACCACCCGAGGGGGCACTATGCCAGGATTATTGGACGAGCAACATCCCCCAGGCAGAGTGTGGAAGCTTCTTGTCCCGTCCGGATCAGGGCAGTCACTACAGGGATGAGCTCGGCTCAAACTCGTGGCCTTCCAACCCTCAGGTCTGGCGCTACCTCCCCCCCTCCCTCTCTTATCAAGAGACAGCGTGGTGGCGCAGCAAAACCATGGGCTGGAGGACAGATTCTAGTCCTCACAAGTTGCGCGCCACAGGATTTCTTTCTTTCGTCATTTCCATTTGCGGATATTGATATTATATTATTATTATTATTATTATTATTATTATTATTATTATTATTATTATTATTATTAGCACCACGTCTTACTACCCGTTCGGGTTATACGCACTTAGGCTAATTTGTAATGGTAGGATGATTGCGAGATGAAATGGAGGACCTACAGTTTAACGTGGGATCCGAACCACGGTGGAGGCCTGGCATTCTCACACATTCACAAGTTGTGATTAATAAACGTCTTGTCAGAGGTGAAGGGAAGGTTTGGTAATCAGATAAATCTGTACCGGGACCGAGGATTGAACCCCGGACCCCCAGTACAGAGGTCTGACACCTTACCCCTAGACCGCCAGGTCACCGAAACAAGATACTACATTTTGGGACGTAATACCAGCAAGTACAAGATTATTGGTCTCGCATCGTTTTTTGGCAACATGTGACAGCTGTCAGAGTTTGATGTACCAGTTTAAAATATCGGTGTCATCGACTTCAGTCATAATTGCAGAAGTATGCGTGGGGGCACTCTATGTTTATGTGAAGGTGAGTTTTAAAAAAGGTCGCAATGGCTCTAGTACAAAGTACCTTTTAACAACAGTTCTCTAGCGACTGAGAAGCAAGAGTGTTGCAACATGCTCCCCAAATATTTGGGCAGTACTTGCGCCTTCCTGCGGCTAGGCGCAAAACTACATTTGTACCTCTCCGGTGCGCCTAGTTGCATGAAAAAAAAAGGCATAGTCTGAACGCACCAAAGTAACACAGTTCTTTTCTAGTTGAATAATCAGTTTAAAAACCCACTGGTACGACTAGGGAGATGGGTTACAATTTATTACGTTATTTATTAAAAATGACATTTGTGGTACTTTTGATAAGTAGGGACAATGAATGGTAACACCACCGAAAATAGGTTGAAAACCAGTTTGGTATTTCACTGATGTATTGGCCTCTATAAAGTATTGTGGTTGTTTGGTTATTTAGTAACCGTAGTTACGGTCTTTTTGTTTGAAAGCACGGTGTATTTTTGTAAAGCCGAGTATTCTTGTTTAGATCGCTAACCTTACTCTTGTCTGACATTCACGGTAGATGAGCTCCGCACAATCACAGCTAGAATCAGACCGTCATGAGAAGAACCCTATAGATAGCACACAGGAAATGTATAGCAGGATTCCGGTTGGATATAGCTTTAGGGAAATACAAATGTATATATTTTGTTGTTAATATGGATAACATTTTACAAAAGTATTAATATTATTTCATAGGTATTTATAATGTTTTTTTTCAAAATTACAGTCATGAGTAAAGCTAAGGGTTTGAAAATTATTAGTGTGCAAAGTCCACTTTTTTTAATTCCAAGTGAACTCAAATCGAATGAATGAAATATTTATTATTGATGACAAATCGAAATTGAATATCATTTGTTACCCGCCTCGGTGGCGTAGTTGGCTAACGCGCTTGTCGTGTTGAGCCCGACTGCTGAGGACGGGGGGATCGAGTTTCGAATCTCGGTTGGGTGAACTGGGGGTGGTTTATCCTAAATGGTTTTACACTCTCCCTCCACGCAAATGCGGGTTCACTTCCTTTTATTCAACTTTCCCAATTCCTAATCCATTAGTGTAATTAGTACTTAAGCGTATAACCCGAACGGGTAGTAATACGCGGTGCTAAAATAATAATATCATTTGTTAAAGTTTTATGCCTTAGAAAAGAAAAATGTGGTTATTCGTACAACTTTATTCACTAAAATTACTTGGAGCCTGTTTTATTACACAATTGTTTGTAATCTTTCGTTTCAGTTACCATAAAAATGTGCAATTCAGTTAAGACTTTTATATGAAGATTGATTTGTGACCTGCTTCGGTGGCCGCGTTGTCTAACGCGCTATATCTCACAATAGACTAGACTGCCTATGACGGGGATATCCAAGTTCGAATCTCGGTCGTGTGTACTGAGGGTTGTTTTTACAAAATGGTTTTCCACTTTTCCTTTAAGAATATGGGGATACACTTACACTTCCTATAAATATAACCTTCCTAGTCCTGAAAAAATTTAGCATAATTAGTACATAAGCGTATAACCCTTAGTAAGACACGGTGCTATCACATGTCTATAATATATACTCGATTCGCTCGTTGGGGGCTCCGCCCCCAAACCCCCACTGGGTTTTCTTTCCAAGTGGATGTAAAATAATGTAATTACAGAGCCTTTTTTTATATAGGTCTTACCGTTTAGCCACAAGAGACCTCCAATGAAAGGTCCGCACCGACTTTAAAGTTGCTCCGACATTTTGATTATTTTTTTCGGGGGCTACAAATTAATTTTTTTTTTTTTAAACTTTTTGGAATTTTCCCGTTGGTTACAGGCTAGAAACTATTAGTTTGCCAAATTTCTATAGTTTCTAGCTCATCTGTAAGTGGATAAACATTAATGTCAGTGAGTGAATCAGCCGTGTGTCTTTATAGTAGTATAATAATATACTGTATATATATATATACTAATATACTAATATACTAATATACTATATATATAGTTGTTTTGTATTGGACATAACAACTCTGTAAACAAATAATTGACACTTAATATAATATTTTATCTGACAATATATTTTGTATTTTCAAAGCCGTAATTTTTTTAGGAGTTTAGTTCAAGTTGATATTTATTTCGAAGCCAAGTCGGAAGTTTCAAAGCTCTTCATACCCAAATAGCAAAGGGAACCTTTTAATGAGAAACGAAACTTGAAACATGTGAAGTAAACTCGGAAGCTAAAACGTACGTTTTTGTTGGTGTCACAAAACCTCGTTTTTATTTAGTTATATTATCAATGTAATGCATCTTGATCAAGATAAATAAAGAAAGAATCCACAACCTGGTTCAGGGTATTGACTGGTTAACTCCATTGGGAAGAGAAGAACGCAGATGGGGAGATAACATTAGAAAGACCTGAAATAGATATTGGGTAGTGAAGTGGAATGGATAGAGCTAGCTCAAGATAGGGATAGGGTTTAATGAGGTGGACTGGATGGAACTAGCTCAAGATAGGGATAGGGTTTAATGAGGTGGACTGGATAGAACTAGCTCAAGATAGATATATGTGGTGTACTTTTGTAAGTGCGGCAATGAAGTTTCGAATTCTTAATGCCGTAGAGTAGGTCTATGTAAGTAAGAATTATCAACAGAAAGATGTAGAGAAAGTGACAAAGCACATTATTATCTCAACTTAACATACCTGAATCTATCCATACTTTTAGAGCCTATGTAATATTTAGTGAGATTTTTCAAAATAGAAGTTTTATTCTTCCTTTGAAATGTTTTGAAGATGCTAAGGTTACTTTACTTACTCTGAGGAGATTATACCTTTGACTTAGACGTTTCGAATCTTCGAACACTCTTAGTTTCAGGTCACATAGCCTGAGATAACAAATGAAAATTGTTTTAGTAACTTTGATAAATGCCAAAAAAAAAGTTCCTTCCTCTGTAAATCGAGCTTTAGGATTGTTAAATGCATCAAAATTTGAACACACAGTTTTCGGGACGAGAAAAAAAGTAGGTAAGCAACATCTTTATATTATTACTATTAGAGCCTGTATTACTACCCGTTCGGGTTGTACGAACTTACGCTAATATGTAATGGTAGGGTGATCGTGAGATGAAATGGAGGACCTACAGTTTAACGTGGGATCCGAACCACGGTGGAGGCCTGGCATTCCACACATTCACAAGTTGTGATTAATACACGCTTTGTCAGAGGTGAAGGAAGGGTTTGGCAATCAGATAAATCTGTGCCGGGACCGAGGATTGAACCCCGGACCTCCAGCACAGAAGTCTGACACCTTACCCCTAGACTACCAGGTCACCAACATCTTTATAATATGAATCTTTTTTACCTGTATGATTGTAAAATTCACATTCCTGGTGAGACCCACCCTCCCCTTTTCATTACCACAAGGAGTTTTATTTTTAATGCTTCAACATTCGGACCACATGTGAACATTGTGCCTTTCCGAGATATCTATCTTTTTTTTTTTTCGTCTGGTTGTACGCGCACGTGATAATTTGTACCAGTCATAACTAACGCTGTTTTAAGGTTTATGAACTTGTTAAGACAAGCTAGGCTGTAAAGTAACTGCTCGCAAATGGGGGCTTCACAATATAACTTTATTTTCTCTCTCTCTCTCTTAAGTCTTCTACGTCATTTTACCACCTCCTCGTTTCTCTAGTGCTTTGTTCTTAACCACGTAGTCTTTAACGTGTGATTTGAAAAACTTATCTCATGAAAGTAAAAATGTTTATTAAATTATTTATATCCTGTTGTTTTTGGATAGACCTTGCTTGATTATCTACACCAGTTCCAAACGTTTGAAAACATGCTATCCATGATTAAACTAGACCTTAATAGTTTTTGTAGTGTGGCGCACCTATAAGATAAGCGTGAACTATACTAAGTATAGCAAAGCGTTTGGCTATTTTTTTTTAAACCTATGCATACAATATTTCCTTACTTTTTTAAATCTCGCTATTTATTAATTATTATTATTAGCACCGCGTTTTACTACCCATTCGGGTTATACGCACTTACGCTAATGTGTAATGGTAGGGTGGTTGTGAGATTAAATGAAGGACCTACAGTTTAACGTGGAATCCGAACCACGGTGGAGTGGTAATCAGATAAATCTGTGCCGGGACAGAGGATTGAACCCCGGCCGCCAGCACAGAAGTCTGACACCTTACCCCTAGACCACCAGGTCACCACTATTAATTAATTATTAAAACATTAACTCTAATTACATATGGTAAATTAATAAGTGGGTAAAATGAGTCTCTGCTCCAGGGAATCTTTTAGGTGTAGTGAAAAGTGGGGTGGGGGGGGAGATGGATGAATAATATAGGCAAACTAATTGATAGTATATGTTGCATTATTCAACACTAGTTTCTATTGCAAGGATCGCAATTTTTTATACCCCCCCCCCCCTCCAACTTACCCCAGTTTATTTTGTTGTGATAAAAAAGTTTTCGGCTAAATTGTCTGAAAAATCATAAACGCGGTTTAAATTTAGCTTTGTTCATGTGTAAACATTGGCCTTTTGATGCTATGAGCATAGTGCTATAACCCTTCCTCCCTCCTCCCCTAACCCCAACACATTGTAGAAAGAAACAACAAAATTGCCATAGGCTATAACTGGCAAAATAATTTCACAACTAAAAAAAAAAACACTTTAAAAGTACCGCTTTTTTTTTTCTGGCTTTCTATAATCCTACACTGTCCTTGACACAAAGACATACTGGGCCTGATCTGCATAGTATACGCATCGCATACTGATGTCACAGTCCTCTTAGCGTTGTTAACAGGGCGATAAAAACGGAGCTATTTTCAAGAGAGAGAGAGAGAAAAAAAAGCTGCCCTTGTTGACAACGATGTGAAAAAAATAAATAAAAATAAAATCTCTACGAAACAAGTTTTTTTTTTTTTTGCCCCCTATCCGTCTACAGTTTCTCCCCGAAAGTTGTTTTTCAAATAGCTTGTTGTTACTGCTTCAATAGAAAATATTGTAAAGGTTCAAAGAGAGAAAGAGAAATGGTCCAAAAAATATATCTTCAAATAAAATAAATGTCTGTTAAAGTTATTTGTATGTTGTAAACGTGTTTTGTCAGTTAACTTCTTTATGGAAGTAACGTGTTTGTATATATAACTTCTCTCTCTTTTTTATATCCTAGTTTTTGTTTCGTGGTACTCCAAACCTATAGACGTGTCTGTATGCAGGCCTATGTTTTTTTTTTAGCATAGCTTTTGCTACCAGTTCAGGTTATACACCTATGTACTAATTTCACTAATAAGGTTAGGGAATAGAAAGGTTGAATTTATAAGACGTGTATCTGTATTTGCCGAAAGAGAGAAAGTGGAAAACCATTTAGGGGAAACTACCCTCAGTACACCAAACAGGGATTTAACCCCGGATCTCCCCGTCCGTAATCAACATTCTAGTCTATTGTGACCGGTGACCTGGCGGTCTAGGGGTAAGGTGTCAGACTTCTGTGCTGGCGGCCGGGGTTCAAACCTCGGTCCCGGCATAGATTTATCTGATTTCCAAACCCTTCCTACACCTCTGACAAGACATCTTGTGAATGTGGGGAATGCCAGGCCTCCACCGTGGTTCGGATTCCACGTTAAACTGTAGGTCCTTCATTTTCATCTCACAATCACCCTACCATTACACATTAGCGTAAGTGCGTATAACCCGAACGGGTAGTAAGACGCGGTGCTAATAATAATAATAATAATAATAATAATAATAATAGTCTATTGTGAGAGTGACGCCTTAGATCATGCGGCCACCGAAGCTGTTTGGTTGCATTTTGAAGTGAAAAATAAATCATGAAAACTTGTCCAACATCATACATACTGTAGTCTATGAAAAGTAAATTAAGTATTTCAAATCAATTTAGTTAATTTCTGGGTGACTGTTTTAACTCAAGCCCACACTATATTTTTCTAGTATATTGGGCCTTACAAAGTTTTTGCACTCGAGCCGCAGTATGAATACTAAGAGTATATGTTAAGAGCTCTCACGGCCGATCAATTTTGAAAACAAGTTACAAAAACTATGTTCGAACTAGAAAACTTATAATTTCGGTGGTTTCTGCGTTCTTCACCAGATAAATATAAGATTGAGAGAAGTTTAATATTTTTTCTAGTTAAACATAATCATTTTTCAACTTTTTTGTATTCATAAAAAATAAGTTGGTAGTACTGGTTTTAATGGTCTTAACTCTATTGAGTTTAAAATAAATATAATATAGAAAACAGTTCCATAACAAGACGTCTGGTTCGAGTTTTATCAAAGCTAGTTGTTATTTGTAGATTTGCGTGGTTTATTTAATTCCAAAACTTTCTCCCCACAAGTTGATCTATAGTTTTAAAACTATGTCCACCCTTAAATCATATTCCTACCACTATTTCCAGGATTGGAAAATAACATTATTCCCTAATGCCATAAAAATTCCGGAAAATTGTTTGTATTCTAACTTCCAAAATAAAAATTAAGATTTATCTACTTCGGTGAACACGTGGGTTAATGCGTCATCCTAAACTGGTCTGGTTTGTCGTTAACGATGAGGTCGAGGTTCAAACCCCAGCTGGGTGTATTATGGGTGATATTTTAAATATTTTCACCTATTGCCCCTTCCACGCTAATAAAGGAACATTTTCTCTAAATTAGCTACACCTTCCTCCTCATTACCACATCAACATAATTAATATAATTATATGAGTACTCACCGAACGGGTGTGTAAATAATAATTGAAAAGTTATTCGAGGACCTGGGTTCATGAAATTTGTATTACGCTTGTTAAGAAACGCACAACTAAACTAATATTATTATGATTCTTTTGTCATGTTCTTGAAAGACACTCGCTTGAACATTAGTGAGAATATAACTTAAAAAAAAAAAACCTCCACCATCTCGGTTAAGGCAGGCCGCACACTGGATCCAACATTTTGTCTGACAGTGTCGGAAGGTGTCTGATACGCTCTGTTAAACATGGGGTCAAACGGAGGCCGACACACTGGATCCGACAATGTCTTAAGACGCTTTTCGACGTCCTTTCCTTGTCGGACGAGGGTCCCTCAAATTCATGACGCCTTCTGACGGATTGAACTAAGGATGCTTCAGCAGGTGAGATCAGTCACGTGACTACCCCATGACCCGTAAATGGCGGGAACAGGATAAGATATCAAGGCGTATAAAGACAGAAAAACAACCCCCTTACCCCCTCCCCCCCCCATCACCTTAGTTTCCACTAGAGATGAACGTTTTACACAGTGGCGGCTTGCGGAGGAGGGGTTAAATTGTGGAGGTGACGACACCTAGAGCATATTCACTTCAAAATATAATGTGTTAAGAGACGAGTGGGTTATAAGAAGGGGGAGGGGGTAGATACAAATACTGGGCCAACCTTTCAATTATTTTAGTTAACTTATTGATGATTTATGAACATAACGAGTCTACAAAAGCTCGCATTCATTTGTTTCTTTACTACTTTTTTTTCGCACCGCGTCTTACTACCCGTTTGGATTACACGCCTATGTACTAATTACGCTAATAAGTTAGGGATAAGGAAAGTTGAATATACATGGATTGCACCCACATTTGCATGGAGAGTGAGTGGAAAACCATTTAGGGAAAAACCTCCCTCAGTGCACCCGAATCCAACCCTTATTTCTCTGTCATCGGCAGTCCAGTCTATTGTGAGAGTAGCGCGTTAGACCGTGCGGCCACCGAAGCAGGTTTTTCTTACACGGCTACTAATACTACTACTACTACTATCATTACCACTTATTATTATCATTGTTGTTATTATTATCAATTTAATTTATATATATATATATATAAGAGAGAGAGAGAGAGAGAGCCAAAGGTTTGTCTCACATCTCTTGTCTCCACACTCTGCAACCGACGAGACACGACGTTTTGTCTAAATACGTTTTTTTTTCTTTACTCAAATTCAGGGTGTCTACCATCCGGGAAAATCAAGGAAAACGGGAATTAGCCGGGAATTTGAAGTGATCGGGGAAAAACGGGAATAAGTCGGAAATTTGGTAAATCACAATAAAAATCCGGGAAAATGATATTTTACTTGAAATATGAAATTCAATAATCATTAAATCAGTAAATTGTCATTTTTTGTTTGTTTGTAGCTGTGTAATATATTTTTAATTCCTAGTAAACAATTATGATACAAATTAAAAAATATATATATTCAAATTTTAAAACTTATTATTATTCATAAAAAAAAGATTTATAGGAAAAACGAGGGGAGAAGGAAGGAAGGAGGGGGGGAGGCGAGTTAGAATGATGTGACATACTTTTTTAGTTGGGAATTTTAGGAAATGATCAGGGAAAATCAGGGGAAAGGTCGGGGATTTCATTGGTCAAGTTTAGTAGACACCAATGCTAGATCCAGTGTGCGGCTAGCCTCTGACTTAATAGCGTTTAGTCAACAATACGCACCATTGTTAAAGTATCAGCATAAAGGAATAAACAAAACTCCCAACCATTAATATGATAGTTTCCTTCATGGCCTCGACCACACTAAACAATACCACCCTCTGTGGCGGAGCTCAAGAGAACCCCCTTGTCAATACCAACATTTTAAAACATAACTTAGTTGTACAAAATCAAGTGTCTTTCTTTTTTTGGTTTGTTGCTATGCGTTTGTTGTTGATGGGTTAGCGGCCTGTGTAGGACCTGGTAAGTAACAATGTTTCCAGCTTCGTCTTGGAAACACTCGACCTTCCCCTATATAATCAAGGTCATACATTTACTAGAGCCATGTGTGACATAAGTACGTGTGGGTACCTTCATCGTCGCAGGGCGGCACTTACTTTCCGCCCAGGGTCATTTCAATAACAAACATAGAGGCATTTTTTTCATTTTTTTTAAATTGATGGTTGGGGGTTTAGTTGAAAAATTAGTTATTGGATTATTTCTTTAAATTTACCATTCTGGCGAACAGATATAAATAATTTGACCCACTAAACGAAAATAGAAGAATAACATTTTAAACTATATTATATATATATATATATATATATATTATATATATATATATATATAATATAGTTTAAAATGTTATTTAAAATGTTAATATTTAATGTTAATATTTAAAATGTTATTATATATATATATATATACACACACACACACACACACACGCACACAAAGGCCTATCGGAGAAAAATTTAACAACCGGGCTCAAAAATGTAATCTGAAAATATGGTTGCCCTTCATGGTTTTGAGGTAAAGTGCTTGCATCAGGATTCGATGTTCGTAGGTTCAAACAAACCCAGCCAGGGTTGACGGATTTTTATCAAGCGATAAAAATCCGTAGCACAACTTCCATCGGAGGGAAAGTAAAGCCTTCGGTCCTTTGTCAATTGTGGCATGTGAAAAAAAAAACCTGGAAGATATGTGAAAATACCTTTACCAGCAAAATTAGTTGGCCCTTTCTCTCTCGCTTATAGAAATGCTCGTGTGCTGATAAAAGCAATCAGTATAGAAAATGCAGGTAAAATACATTAAGTAAATAAATAACTAGAAATATGGAATTATTTCAATTCTTTAAAATAATTGATGGCAATTTTTATGGAACTTTGTCAAACTTGTTAACTTTTAGAAGCTAGTTTGTCTTAGGGTCATTTGATCATTCCCCTAATGGGGCACTGTTTTGATTCATCACCTCTACACTGCTTTTCTTATGGCGTTCTGACTATAATCTATGATCAGAAACTTTTAACTCTCATTGTAGCGCTGTTGTATACATTTTCATCGAAAGAAAGAGGAATTATTTGTATGTTAACTTTCCAATTTTAAAACTAGATCCAAACCCTTCATTCACCTCTGACAAGACGTGTATTAATCACAAATTGTGAATGTGAGGAATGCCAGGCCTCCACCGTGGTTCGGATCCCATGTTAAACTGTAGGTCCTCCATTTCATCTCACAATCACCCTACCAATACACATTAGCGTAAGTGCGTACAACCCGAACGGGTAGTAAGACGCGGTAATAATAATAATTAAAACTAGACAACTAATAGATTACCAATACAACTTTTTTTTATCAGTGCGTCTTACTACCTGTTTGGGCTATAGGCTACGCCCATGTACTAATACCACTGATGTTAGGGATTAGCAAGGTTTAATTCAGATTGAGTGTACCCGAATTTGCGTAGAGGGAGAGTGAAAAACCATTGAGGGGAAATAACTATATGCACTCAACCGGGATAGAGCTCCAATCTCTTGATCTTCAGCAATCTAGTCTCTTGTGAGAGTAGTGCCTTAGACCGTGCAGCCACCGAAGTGCGTTTTAACATACTTGATACCAGCAAAGTTTTTTGTAAGTTGAGGTATTTAACATGTATTCGTTGAACCGACCGATTTTATCAGCACTAGATTTATAAACTAACTTAATATGATCCATTTTTCAGTCATGTTTGGATTCGAGCCCTGAACCCTTAGCTCAGTAGTACGTTTCCGACTGAGCTAAGGTGTCGGAACACATTTGATACTGCTGGTTGCCTACGTGGACAGAGGCTCGGGTGCAAACTGTAGTGAGATTTTGAAAGGAAGAAACCTGTCCCTGGCTTGAATCGAACCCGGGATATCTGCATTTACAAATTCGCCAATGGGTCTAAAACAACTTCATGTTTAACTCGCGTGCCCAACGACATGTGTACCAACAAATTAAATTTTTCATTTAATTAAAACACAATTTCAAGATTTCACTTATACCCGATGTTTCGTAGAGCTTTGAAAAAAAAAGTTTGCTTAAGCTTACCAGACGTGACGTTCGCTATTAGGAACTAATTAACTTTTTTTTTAAACTAAACATATTAAAGTTCCCTATATAACTTGTAAGAACAATAGTTGTGTGTGTGTGTGCGCGCGCGCGCACGAGCGCGCGTTTTTTTTATAGACTACAAAACAATTTCCATTTTTCAGCCTGTCCTACTCTAGTCAAATATTCATGCTTGGGCGCATATGATAGCGAGCAGTTTTGTCTAAAGTACTTCAGGTTATTAACTGCCCTGCCGTAGCGCGCGTAGGCAGGTGCAATATCACCTTGAAATGCTGTAACTGTAGACACACACATGTCGTTGTCTGATACGTGTGCATAACGGGATAATAACCCATTGTTCACTTGAACGTAGGCGTCGACTTATGTATCCATCTCTACTGCACTTGACGGAATAACTCTACGGATGACATTCACTGGATCTAAAACCCCATAACTTAAATATTAAGGAGCTATGATTTTAGGTTTTAATAAAATCAGGTCCAATGAAGACAGAACTTGCGGGGTTAGGTCTTATGAAGCTAGGTCTTGCGGGGTTAGGTCTTATGAAGCTAGGTCTTGCGGGGTTAGGTCTTATGAAGCTTAGGTCTTGCAGGGTTAGGTCTTATGAAGCTTAGGTGTTGCGGGGCTAGGTCTTATGAAGCTTAGGTCTTGCGGGGTTAGGTCTTATGAAGCTAGGTTTTGTGGGTTTAGGTCTTATGAATCTTAGGTTTTGCGGGGTTAGGTCTTATGAAGCTTAGGCCCACTGACAGTTTGAACATTCAAAGAGGCTTTAAATAATTTATTAAAATTTAAATTTAGGTCTAGTGATGTTAGGTAGTGAAGTGAGGTACAATGAAGTTAGTTTTTTAAATCAAGGTCTATTGAAGCAATTAGGTATATTGAAACTAGATCCATTGAAGCTAGATCAAATAAAGCTAAAGAAATTTAGTTTAGAGTTGTGACTCTAGTTTATTGGTCACCAAATGGTGGACTGCGGTCCACATCCGGACCGCAAATACATTTTTAAGGATCTTGACGAATTAGCGATAAACAGAAAAAAATGATGCTATTTTTCGGTGGTGGGGGCGGGAAGTAAACATGGAAGGCCAGCCAGCAATAAGTAAAATAACTAAAAGGAAAGAAAATCACTTTTTTGAGTAAGAATTTATAGTCCTATAGGGCTTGAACTTGAGTCACTGTTAAAGTTTTGCTGGACCGCTGAAGTATTCAGTTTTTAAAACGGAGCTCATTCAAAAATAATTGGGGATCCCTGCTCTAGGTCCTAGAGCTTTAAGTTCACTGCTGCATATCCTGCTCTACGATTAGATAAAAAAAAAGTGTAAATGGTAAAACACTTCAACTCGAGTCTTATAACAGTTAATCTATCAAACAAAGTGCCCCAGATTTGATTCTCGGCACGGTAAAAAAAAAAGTTGGTAAAATTGGGACTTTCGCAGTGATGAATTAACCGTGGGATTGAATATTTGCTAGATTGTTTTTATATAAGTTATTTAACGTGCACTTTCTGAACATACTGATTATATCAACCACCCGACTAATAAACTAGCTTCAATCTAGAACAGGCACAACATCCAGCCCCCAGTAGTTAACACATTTCTGTGGACGGGAGAAAACCACATTTCACCAATGATAAAATATTCAGTCATGCCAGGAAACTAACCCGGGACCCTTAGCTCAGTAGGGAGACACACTTTCTTTCGGCTTAACAAACGTATCGGACTTATATTATCGAATCACGTTAGTTTGTAAGTATTTAGTGTTCTAGTATAATCGGATTACATTAAATTCACATTTTTCCAGCAACGAATCTAGTCTATGATTTAAAGAACGGGAATTTATAAAGAAATTATCCAAATTTCTCCTGGACCGAAGGTGATAGAATATTGGGGAAGGGAAAGGGAGGGGGATTACACTTGCGTCCCGAGCCATGTTTCTGTATGACACGCGGAACCTTTTGATGAACCAACATACAATGCGGCCTAAATTATCTTATTATAAACATAGTAGAAATACACAATTTTGGATTATAGCATAATTTGTAGATCAGTCATTTTGATAAGATTCCTAAAGTAGGAGCAAGGGAAGACCCCTGGATAACTCAGTGGTAGAGCATTGGCATACTAAGCCAAAGGACCTGGGTTTGATTCCCGTGTTCAGGTGTCTTTAAATAGTATAAAACCTACTCTTGATAAATATACTACTAGCTCCAGTTTTAAGCCTCCTAAAGTTTCGTAACGATAACTGTTCAGTTTCACTTGGAATGAAGATTGTAACCTACCAGTTTCTATCTGTATCTTTTGTGGAGAACGCCTGAGCAGTGAAACAATTGACTCGGAGTAAAATGAAACGGTATATAACCGCCAAACATCCCGGTGAGTCCCGAAAACAATCATTTTATTTTGAACGTCTTTTATAAATCACAACACAAGACAGCAACTAAATCGGAAAAAAGGTATTTAAGTTTCAGATAGTGCACCTGAGGCTTCATTCATAATTGCTTTAATTGTTTACAAAAAAAACACACATATGAAACCACATGTTATTGGTTGAAGCGTTCTGGAATTACGGGTCCCTACGTTGTGCGCCAATTATGTTGTTCTGATATTTTACTGCCGCGATGGACGCCAATTGAAGAATTATAATTAATAAACACTTATTATTTTGACATGTTTTTTATTTCTGAATCTGTTTTATTTAATGAGAAAATAGATCATGTCGTTGAAATATATACGCGGCCTATTATATGAGCGCGGACAGGTTTGCTGGACCCCAAGTGAATTCTGTCAGTTCTGGACACCAACTGCCTTTACGTTGCACCATTCTTTGTATATATCCCTTGCTCATGGAAGCTTCGAGAAGGTTTAGTTTAGAAAAACAAAATAAAAGACAAAAACATCTCGGTTTTACTAGAAGGTCCGAGAGCCGGAAACTGACTCAAGTTACATTTTAAAATCTCTCTTCGAACCTTCGAGAAGAGGAAGTTATTATTTGAAATATATATATTGTCAACCTGACTTGACTAATGTCACGTGCGTGACGTCACTGATCATGGCTTTTGCCTTCTTAGAAGAAGAAGTGCTTTAAGCGCCATTTAATATACTACATAATTTAAATGAAATAAGATACGTTTATAAAATTAAGACGATATTATTGTCAATGCTTTCACATATTCTTTAGGGGCAAATCAATTACATTACATGGTGAAAATATGATTGGACCAAAGATCATTTTTGAAACCATGCTTATAAAATAATTTAAAGCGAGAATTTATAAAAGTGCCTGCGCCCATTAATACGATAGGCCAACGTATTGTTTAAATGTCTGAGGTAGGTGACCTAGTGGTCTAGGAGTAAGGTGCTTGGGGGTTCGGGGTTCAATCCTCTGTCCCGGCACAGATTTATCTGGTCACCAAACCTTTCCTTCCCTCTAACAAGACGTGTCTTAATCACAACTTGTGAATGTGGGAATGCCAAACCTCCACCGTGGTTCGGATTCCACGTTAAACTGTAGGTCCTTCATTTCATCTCACAATAACCCTACCATTACACATTAGCGTAAGTGCGTATAACCCGAATGGGTAGTAAGACGCGATGATAATAATAATAGTTATAATAGTAGAGTAATAGTAATAATAAAAAATGTCTGAGGGCATTAGTCAAAATGTTTTTGTAAAAATTAAAGTATACAGGCAATTTGCTCTGCAAGTAGATGAGAGCACAAATAAACGTTTATTGTCAATTTCATCTGGATACTTTTTGTTTCACCGCTTCCTACTACCTGTTCAGGTACTCATATGATAACTACTCTAATCGGGTAGGGATGAGGAAAGAGGCATTTTAGAGGAGGCCTACCGGCATATGCGTAAAAAAAGAATGTGAAACTGAAAAAAGAAAAAAAAAACCACCCACAGCACACCCAACCAGGACTCGAACCTCAATATACCCGTCCTCAGCAGGCCAGTCTGACACGAGAGTGACGCCTTAGACCATTCGGCCACTGAAGCGGATATATCGACGCTTATCATGAAAAAAAATCTATCTAAATTTAGTAGAAAATGTATAATATTACGAGGGTGCCGCGAATATATTATTATTATTATTAGCACCGCATCTTACTACCCGTTCGGGTTATACGCACTTACTCTAATGTGTAATGGTAGGGTGATTGTGAGATGAAATGAAGGACCTACAGTTTAACATGGGATCCGAACCTCGGTGGCGGCCTGGCATTCCTCACATTCACAAGTTGTGATTAATACACATCTTGTCAGAGGTGAAGGAAAGGTTTTGGTAATCAGATAAATCTTTGCCGGGACCGAGGATTGAACCCCGGCTGCCAGCATAGAAGTCCGACACCTTACCCCTAGACCACCAGGTCACCGCGAATATATTGTCTTCAACTCAAGTGTGCGCTGAAATTAAAAAGGTTGGGGGGAATCCCTGGCTTAGATCATTCCACCACAGAGCGGATCTCAGTCCATTGATCTGCCGCTAAGTGAAATATATATCGACGCCAATTTCATAAAACACACTACTTCAGGTGGAGCTGAAGGATGACGTGAGGAAAGGCCAGTGTTTTTGTAGTTTTTATGCAAAATATAATTTTTGTCAAAATAAATCAATTATTGCTCCAGTACAAATATAGTGTTTTTTTTCCCCCCACATGGTTAGTTACCTCAATATTTATTGAATATCTGTCGAGGGTGTCAAATAATTTAATGACAACTTTTCGTCTGCATTAAAAAAAATTCTCATCTGATGCTGCTATGCTCATGACATATATTTAAGAACGTTTTTATTTTACCAGCGCGCCTTACTACCCATTCGGGTTGTACGCTTTTTTACTAATTGCGCTAATAGCTTATGGGATTAGGAAGGTTATTTTCAGAGGAAGTATACCCACATTTGCGTGGAGAGAGAATGGAAAACCATTTTTTTAACCCTTAGTACATCCGACCATGATTCGAACCTTGATCTCCCCGTCATCAACAGTCTAGTCCACTGCGAGAGTAGCGCGTTAGATTATGCGGCCACCGAAGTGCTTTTTAAAGAACTGTTTATATCAGCATATGAATAAAATAAAGCTCTCTATTTTTCTACCGGAGCAATATTTTATTTATTCTGGCAAAAGTTGGCTTTTAAAATACGTATAAAACACTGTTCTTAACTCACGTCCCCTACATACCCTCCCACCGTAAACGTACAGGAAGCGCGAAGCAATTTTTTGTTGTTGTTTAGGCCGATTAAAAAAAAAAGTCGTATCATACTTAGGCCAATATTATACAGGTTGAGCTAGGTCAGGCAGTATATGCTGTTTTACTACTTCATGAATCGGAAAAGAGGTGAGAGGGAAGGGGTTGGGGGGGGGGGGCAAGGCATACAAGGCCAGTTGTACGCCAAGGCACACGCCACGTCTAGACAGACTTATACGTAAAAAAAAAAAAAAAAGTGTGTGGTCTAGTTCTTTTTCTACCCTAGAATAGATTTACAAGAACGCACGAGGAAGCCACATGTTGTGTGCTGAGATTAAATCCCAAACTATGAAAACAACCTGATGTCAGTTTTAGTTGCTAATTTCCACACGTCGACACGATTCTGAAATGAAACAAAACGAACTACTAATAATATTCTGCAACCCAAACTATTTTAGCGATATTATTTAAGGTGGTGATGTATGAGATGCAAGAGAAGACAAGTGTATTTGTAGCTTTTATAGAAAAACATTTTTATGGTCGAAATAAATAAAATATTGCTTGAGTAGAAACATAGAACTTAGTTTTAATCACATGGTGATATAAACAGTTGTTGAATATTTACTATTAGCATAGCAGCATTTAGCGGTGGATCCAGATTCTTTTAATGGGGGGCATAGCTATAAATAACACACTTATCAAAAATGTAAATGCTTCACGTCTGACAAGACGTGTATTAATCACAACTTGTGAATGTGGGGAATGCCAGGTCTCCACCGTGGTTCGGATTCCACGTTAAACTGTAGGTCCTTCATTTCATCTCACAATCACCCTACCATTACACATTAGCGTAGGTGCGTATAACCCGAACGGGTAGTAAGACGTGGTGCTAATAATAGTAATAGTAAAGATGATAATGTGTTTAACAGTAGGATTTGGCTTATTCGACGTTGGTTGATTAAAAAAAAAATTTGAACCTACCAATAGTCTCATAAAATGTCTATTTAAATCAATAGTAAAAAAATAACAGTTGATTAAAATTTTAGGAGGAAATATTTGGAAAATTTAAAGCCTATACATTGCTCATTTTTCGAGTTTGTATTTGTTTCACAGCTTAATGATTTTTAACTTACTAAGCCACCACATATTCCGAAAATGTCAATTAAAGTTGGAGTTAGCCTATTTAGGAAGTCTGTAATCTTCGTTTGTTAATTTTTCCAGGTTTTTATATTTTTGATCTTAATTTTTCTTGTTTTTTCAAAGTATGTGTTTATTTTGTATGTGTGTTTTATATAGCATAATAAAATGTAATTGTATGTATATTGCATATTTTAAGGTTATTGATTTGTTGTGTACCAGCCGCTTAAATACTTATGAAAATGGTTAGTTAAAATTTTTTTTATTTCAATTTTTTTTAGATATCTTTTGGATTTATAATTAAAAAGGCTTACTGTATTTTACAGTGTAAAACCGTTTAGTTTAATATATTAATAATAATATTTAGCACCGCGTCTTACTACCCGTTCGGGTTATACGCTTTAAGTACTAATTATGCTAATGGATTAGGAATTTGGAAGGTTGAATTAGAGGAAGTGAACCCGCATTTGCGTGGAGGGAGAGTGGAAAACCATTTAGGAAAAACCACCCCCAGTTCACCCAACCGAGATTCGAACCTCGATCTCCCCGTCCTCAGCAGTCGAGCTAAACACGACAAGCGTGTTAGCCAACTACGCCACCGAAGCGGGTTAAAACCGTTTAGTTAACTTATGAGGAAATATGAAAGTTAATATCTATCACATACTTTCTATATAATAAATAATTATTTATTATTATAGGGCCTACTTCATATAATAATTACTTTATAATATACAATTATATATCATATACTTGATACGATTCAATATAATTAAAATAATGTTTCACAATGTTAAAGTATATTGTAGTTTTATTTAATTTCGAATGTTCTTAGCATAACTAATGAGTAAACTCTAGAAAGAAAAAAAAAATTCCACTGCATGGAGCTATTGTACAGGGTGTCCAACGACCTGCAAAACAGGGAAAAGTAATGGAATTTGCTTAGTCAGTGAAATGTCATAGGGCATTTGATCAAATTTCTGGAATTTTCACAGTCACTAAAATAATAGACCTACACTACTTTCATTTACAATAATCAAATGTAAAAAAAAACAAAAATATTTTTCTTCACTTAGAATTTATTTTAGTATTTTAGTACAGTTATCCATCTTGAATATACTAATCTCAATTCTCAAAGCTAACATGAGATTTTCATCTAATGTTTCCATCCCTTTATCGTGTCTTTACCCAAAGTTAGCCTGTGTAAGGTGATCTTTTAATGTATCGATATGATCGAACTCAAATATAACTTGGAATGCACGACCCAACTACCGATTACCTTAGGATGAAATCCTTTAACCCCTCCATAGAGTTTTACAATTTCAAAATGTGTACATTGATATCCTATTACAATAATTTTTATAATATAGTGACTGGAAAAGTTGGAAATTGGCTCTAGAAAATGCGGAAAAGCCAGGGAATTTTAAAATATAGTTTGGCTGGACATTATATTATATATATAATAGCTTCATGTTCAATAGATATCTTTGTAATTTTAAAGCGGTAGATAGTACAAAGCTTTCGAGAGATATTCTACCTCTGTCTCCTTTCTTTAATCCAAAAAGTTCACCTGCTTTTCAGTAAGTTCTGGCATCTTTGGCACGGTGCTAAAAAAAAAAAGTCGTGTGATGAACGGTCATATTATGTAAAACGCCCACAATCTAACATTTCTGACGTTTTGGTCGCTGCGACATAAACGCTGCGACCAGAGTTGCTTTAGTGTATTGCATTGTTTCATATGATAGGGGTCAGACTAACTCCATAAACGCTGCGACCAGGGTCGCTTTAGTGTATTGCATTGTTTCATATGAGAGGGGTCAGACTAACGACATAAACGCCTCGACAGATTTGAAAATGTCAATGTGCATTTCTTGTGCGTAGTGTCCCTTTGAAACCATGCAATAATTTAGAGCGACTCTGGTCACGGCGTTTGTGTCGCTACGAGCAAAAAGTCAATCTTGTCACCGGCCTAAGACGGCCTGGACGTGTGAAATATATGGTTCTACTTCTCAGCTTGGTATTTTACTGCCTGTCTTCTCTTTCTTTAATGGCCAACTATAAGGTCCAATGTCACCTTCAACCTGTTTTTATTTTTAACTGCACTATTTCATGATTATCCTGTCTGCTACTATTGTTCTTGATGTTTTCAACAACGATAGTGGCAAGTTTTTTTAAAATGGTTGGTGATGATTATAAAGGAAACATGACGATGCGTCTCCAAGGTTAAATAGAGAGTAATAATAAGCAAATTATTCCTGTTCTTGGGTGTAAAACAATTTTAACTAACCATGCTTCGGTGGCCGCATGGTCTAACGCGCTAGTCTCGCAGTAGATTAGACCGCCGATGATAGGGAAATCGAGTTTCGAATCTCGATCGGGTGTATTGAAGGGGTGGTTTTTTTTTTCAAAATTGTGTAGGACGCGGTGCTTATAAAATAATGTTCAGCTCTTTTTTAGCACCGCGTTTGACTGCCTGTTATGGTTATCCGCCTATGCACTCGTTACGCTAGTTTGGTAGAGATAAGAAACGTTATATTTAGAGGAAGTGTACCCGAATTTGCATGGAGAAAATGTAATTTTTTTTAGGAAATGTCACTCTCGGTTCACACGACCAAGATTCGAGCCCGCTATATCACCGTTATCAGCAGCCCGTCCTACTGCGATTGTGATGTCTTTCTGACCATGTGACTACCGAAGCGGGTTGGTTTTATATTACAATTTTACAATACCAACAAATTAAAACGGAACGAGTGGGCACATGAACTAAACGATAATTTTGTCTAGTCCGGGGTGCCGGTGTCGTGAAGGTCATAGTTCGAATCACGGCTGGGCCTAGTGAAGTTTTTTTTCCCCCCTCTCTCTAAATGATTTCCAATTTAACCATAATTTTTTATGGTAGCAAGTGTAACTAAACGTGGATAGCTATGATTGAGTAGTAATACGTGAAGTAAAAAAAAGAAAGGTTAGAAATTTAAATGGCGGAAGTTTATCTTCCTTAACGTAGACTAATGATTAACATTTTTTCTCAACAAACTGTATATCTATCTGAACTAGCGCCGTTGAAAGATGGCCTTTTAGTTCTGACTAGAGTAGCTCCATGGCTTCTTTGGTGCTGACTGACAGCTCACTGCTGACTTCTGACAGTCAACATTTAGGTATATACCTAAATTTTGACTGTCAAAAATTACAGATGCTAAACACATGTTTTTGCAGATCATATGTGTTTAGGCGTAGGGATAAATAATTTGGTCTGGTAACTTTTCAAAGCTGTGAGCTGTCAGTCAGCACCAAAGAAACCATGGGGTTACTGTAGGTAGAGCAATGATGTCACTGTGTAATACTTGTAATCCAACATCCGGGGGTATTATTCACGCCTTGTTGACTCCTACCTTCACCAGCGTTAGTAGAGAATACCAATAGGGTCGTCACATCTGAGATAGCTTACTATCGTATTTGACCTAATAATAGCCGGGGAGACTAATGTAGCAGGGGTAAAAGGTAGAATTGTTAAGGTAAGAGTGTAGGGAACGCGAGAAAAGACCAATGTTTTTCATGTTTTTATATCAAAATATTGCTATGGTCAAAATAAAATATTGCTTTTATACAAAATGTAGAATTTAATTTTCTTCCCATGGTGATTATCAACAGTTGTTAAATATCGGTCATGAGTATAGTGGTATTCGATGACAAACTTTTTAAATTAATATAAAATGTTTTCTTAAAATTCCAGGATACACTCGACAGATATTCAACAACTGTTGATATCACCATGTGAAGAACATTTTTATTATTATTAGCACCACGTCTTACTACCCGTTCGGGTTGTACGCACTTACGCTAATGTGTAATGGTAGGGTGATTGTGAGATGAAGTGGAGGACCTACAGTTTAACGTGGAATCCGAACCACGGTGGAGGCCTGGCATTCCACACATTCACAAGTTGTGATTAATACAAGTCTTGTCAGAGATGAAGGAAGGGTTTAGTAATCAGATAAAATGTGCTGGGACCGAGGATTGAACCCTGGAATCCCAGCACAGAAGTCAAGACACCTTACCCTTATACCACCAGGCCACCCGTGAAGAAAATTAAACTTTATGTTTCTACTGAAGCAATATTATTTATTTTCACAAAAAAAAGTTTTGAGACGAAATCGGCAAACACATCGACCTTTACTCCCGTCCCCAACTTCCCCACCTTAATAGTAGCCGGGGGCTAATTTTATAAAATACAGATACTTTTTTTTGCCGTCAACCTTGATAACATTTGACTTTATTATAATTTTGGAGAGTTTTCCACTTGAAGATTTATTTAATGTTCTGCCTCATGCAATCATTACCCAAAATTCATCCACATCATTGGGGTGCGTTAAAATGTTGAACTAATCTATTCTGGTTGGCTGGTGAGAGGTAGGTCAGTGTTTGAATCTCAGGCTGTTATACTGAGGGTGATATTCTTTAAACACTTTTTCCATTCTCCTTGCGTATGTGGGTACATTTCCTATAAATTCTATCTTTTTCTGATACATCTCATCATTGCGATTATATGCGGATAGCCCTGGTGTTTAGAAAGGCAATGTGAGAAATAATCCTAGGAACTGCATTCTACTCTGCGTTGTACTGGTGACAGTCTTTACTGGTGACAGTGATGAATGTTCTACACTGGTGACATTAATGATGACTGCTCTATCCTTGTGCCATTAATGATGAATGTTCTACACTGGTGACATTAATGATGAATGTTCTACACTGGTGACATTAATGATGACTGCTCTATCCTTGTGCCATTAATGATGAATGTTCTACACTGGTGACAGTAATGATGAATGTTATACACTGGTGACATTAATGATGACTGCTCTATCCTTGTGACAGTAATGATGAATGTTCTACACTGGTGACAGTGATGAATGTTCTACACTGGTGACAGTGATGAATGTTCTACACTGGTGACAGTAATGATGAATGTTCTACACTGGTGACATTAATGATGACTGCTCTATCCTTGTGACAGTAATGATGAATGTTCTACACTGGTGACAGTGATGAATGTTCTACACTGGTGACAGTAATGATGAATGTTCTACACTAGTGACATTAATGATGAATGTTATACACTGGTGACATTAATGATGACTGCTCTATCCTTGTGACAGTAATGATGAATGTTCTACACTGGTGACAGTGATGAATGTTCTACACTGGTGACAGTAATGATGAATGTTCTACACTGGTGACATTAATGATGAATGTTATACACTGGTGACATTAATGATGACTGCTCTATCCTTGTGACAGTAATGATGACTGCTCTCTCCTTGTTAAAGTAATGATGAATGTTCTTTACTGGTGACAGTGATGATGAATTTTCTGAAATGGTGACAGAGGGGATGAATGATCTTCTCTGAGGATGCCGATGATGAATATTCTTTGTGCCAACTTTGATCCCTCACTATATATATATAGATATATATATATATATATATATATATATATATATATAGATACAGCATTATCTTAATCTCTCACAAACTTGTAAACAATCGGACAAGAAGTAATCCACAATTGTTTATAATGCTCCTCTCTTAAGTCTTACATCACCCAAACATATGGCTGACTCTAATGTAAGAGAATATCAACCATCAAGCATCATAATAAAATACAACTCTAGTTGGATTCATGTACCGAGCGCTTATAAATTATTGTAGAGTTGTTCACGGTGATATTTTGTTGGCAAGGTCAAAGTTATATCTGCATTCCTTAAAATGAAGCTAGTCTTATTTTATTTCTCTTATCTTTGACACATCTTCCTCAAATATTACAAATTGATATGAAGAATTACAGCACCATACTTAAATGTGATTCGAGTGTTTAGGGATACGGAATATAGCTCTACCAACAAACGCCCTCGGGGTAGTACTTGATGGCCTTATAATTGAGGAAAGGAGGATTTGAGGTCTTAAGGCAGTGCTAGTGAGCGCAAGTTTAGTGCATTAATTTTGCTTTTATAGCACAAACATTTTTTGGCCAAAATAAATCAAATATTTATTCTATAGAATCATAGTGTTTTGTTTTCTGCACATGCTAGTCTCAACAGTTGTTGAATATCTGTCATGAGCATAGTGGCATTTGGTGACAAACTTTTCTCTTATTTAAAAAGTTTGTCACAAAATGCTGCCATGCTCATGACCGATATTCAACAACTGTTGAGATTAGCATGTGCAGAAAACAAAATTCTATGATTCTATAGAAGAAATATTTGATTTATTTTGGCCAAAAGATGTTTGTGCTATAAAATCTGCAAAAATACTGCCCTAAACTCACGCTCACTAGCACTCCACCTTATGGTGGGATAGAAGGGGACGCGAGAAAAGGTCAGGGTTTTTGTAATTTTTATGGAATTTTTTTTTTTTTTTGCTAAAAATAAATAAAATATTCCTTTAGTACTAACATAGCTTAATTTTCTTCACACAGTAATATCAACAGTGCTTGAATAACGATCATGAGCATGGTGACATTAGATGAGACATTTTTTTAAATAAAGAATAAAGGTTGTCATTTAATTCCAAGTCAGCCTTAACAGATATTCAAGAAATTTTTAAGTCACTATGCGAAGAAAATTAAATTATATGTTTGTATTGGAGCAATACGAGTAATATATATATATATGTATCAGCCAAAATAAGGTTTGCCATAAAAAATGCAAAAACACTGGCCTTTTATCACATCCCTTTCCATCCCACCTTAAGTGCCCATTTATAGGAAAGATCTTGCGAGAGAGGTCACAGTTAATTTAAGTTAACTTTTTAATTTCCTATGTTCAACTAATGGACGATCTGGTCTTTCTTTCATGAGTGCATATGTTTAGGTTAATATCCATTTATGGTAGCCACAGACGGGGAAAACCTGAAATAGTTAGTGGATTTAAAAACTGAGAAAAAAAGGTAGGGATAATTTAAGGTAGTTGACCATGAAACAGGGAAAATTAAGCACTATCCACATTTAATCCAAGCAAGAAGAAGTTCAATATTATATTTAGTTGGTTCTCTTAAATTTTGTAAACGTTGAGATCAAGTCTTCTGCACAGCGTCATTGAAGGAAAGGTTGAAGTAAAGAGGAGCTTAGGAAGGAGGAAGATTCACATATTGGATGACTTGAAGGAAATAAGAAAATTATGAGAGCTGAAGGATTAACCGGAGGACAAGGTGAATTGGTTATCTAAGTTTAATAATAAAAATAATAATAATAATAATAATCAATAATTGATCGTGGGCACATTGTGTTGCTTTGAATATTTTCTTCGCCTTAACCAAGGTCATACCACCCATTTAGTATTTGAGCATTTCGTAGGGATGGAAAAGGATAATTTGAAGGAAATGAACACTTATTTTTGAGGAGAAAGAACCGCAAAGCCACTAAGGATTAAATTCTTTATTTCCCAATTTGAACCTTTACCTCATCATCATCATCATAAAGAAATCAAGATGAGACTGACACCTTTGTCAACGTGCTCATCAGTACAGGTAACAATAAATGATTTTAGTTCAACCGTGTAGATAATCGACATCCCATCTCTAATTAGTAGTTTGTTTTATAAACAAGATGTCAGACTTCTGTGTTGGAGGTCCGGGGTTCAATCCTCGGTTCCTTCACCTCTGGCAAGACGTGTATTAATCACAACTTGTTAATATGTGGAATGCCAGGCCTCCACCGTGGTTCGGATCCCACGTTAAACTGTAGGTCCTCCATTTCATCTCACAATCACCCTACCATTACACATTAGCGTAAGTGCGTATATACCGAACGGGTAGTAATATGCGTTGCTAATAATAATAATAATAATAATAATAATAATAATAATAATATATAAACGGGTAAAATATGATCGGGGGTGGGGAGGGAGATGTCTAGAAAACCTGTAAAAGTCTGGGAATCTAGAACGTGAGTTCCTGTGGCCACACTGTCATTCTAAAAGTAATTTTTATTTCCGTAAATCTTCCTCTAGAAGACTGAAGAGTCGAGCTTGCGCGCGGAAAGGGCTGTTTCGCGTCGTGGCTGAGCGATGGAACATCGACTAGAGGTCGTTCCCATGTAAGCCACGTTATGTGAAGGTCACCTTGGCAGTGTTTTGAGCGGTTGTTAAATATAGCTGGCTGCCAGTTGATAAACACTACACACACACACACACACGCACACGCATAGGGGGGCAAGCCACGCCCACTTTCAGCACTGTTATTGTTTATAGATTGTTTTCTCTCACGAGTTGAATGGGGTGTACTAAGGCGGAAACAAGGTGTCAATTTTCTCCGTTCAACACTATGTTTACCTACCAATCAAGCTTAGTTTTTTTTACGTCCATTATTGTTTCCAGCCTATGGCTTGTTGCAGCTTCATATGCCTCATAATTTGTCTTAGGAGTAGGGCAGGCACAACATCCAATCAGGTGACCTGGTGGTCTAGGGGTAAGGTGTCAGACTTCTGTGCTGGCAGCCGGGGTTCAATCCTCGGTCCCGGCACAGATTTATCTGATTTCCAAACCCTTCCTTCACCTCTGACAAGAAATCTTTGAATGTAGGGAATGCCAGGCCTCCACCGTGGTTCGGATTCCACGTTAAAGTGTAGGTCCTTCATTTCATCTCACAATCACCCTACTATTACACATTAGAGTAAGTGCGTATAACCCGAACGGGTAGTAAGATGCGGTGCTAATAATAATAATAACAACATCCAATCCCCGGCCGTTAATTCATCGCTTTGAAAGGGTAAACCCATATTTTTTTTTTACAAATGATAACTTTCCGGCCATGCCAGGAATACAACACGAGACTCTTATTTAAGGAGGCAGACACGATACCGACTGAGCTAAGGTGTCGGTGTTATATACTCAATCCAAACAAACAATGGCAATCTGGGAGGAACATTTGACTGGAGGATTTTAAGCTCATTCATTAAATCCCAAAAGATTGTGATGTTTTCGTTCAGGTTTTGATTATAATTATGAAGTTGTCCAACGCACTACTCTATTTTGGACTAGAATGCCAAAGCCGGGAATATCGGTTTTCGATCCTGGTTGGGTGCACTGGGGTTAGTTTTTCCCGAAATGGTTTTCAACTCTCCTTCCACGCAAATACGGGTGCACTTCTCAATTAAACCTTACTTATCCCTGAATCATTAGTTTAATTAGTACATAAGCGTATAACCCGAACGGATAGTAAGACGTGTTGCTGAAAAAAAATGTATTACCATAGGGGGTCATAATTAAAAAAGGATTTTTTTTCATGATTTGTCCCCACTTATCTCATGTATTATTATTAGTACCGCGTCTTACTACCCGTTCGGGCTATACGCACTTACACTAATGTGTAATGGTAGGGTGATTGTGAATTTAAATGGAGGACTACAGTTTAACGTGGGATCCAAACCACGGTGGAGGCCTGGCATTCCCCACATCCACAAGTTATGATTAATACACGTCTTGTCAGAGGTGAAGGAAGGGTTTGGTAATCAGATAAATCTGTGCCGGGACCGAGTATTGAACCCCGGACCTCCAGCACAGAAGTCCGACACCTTACCCCTAGACCACCAGGTCAGGAACCGCCGTAGTTTGTCATCCATTTCTCCCCTTCTTCTCCCTCTATATTGCGTATTTTTTTACAATTTGGTAATAGTTTAATTATTTTTAGACAAATGAACATTAATAATAGCGAAGGATATGAGATTTTAGAAGACTTTAACTGTATAACTGTAGTAAGTAAATGAAATATAATTGACATTTTATAGTTTATACCTTTATTTATTTTTCGACAAAATCATCTTTGTTTTATATTTGTCTCACCATAAATATATATATATGTAAAAAAAACCTTACATAAGATGGGTTTTGACCACCCTGCCCCCGCTCTTCGGAAGAAAACTTAAGAAAATACTAAAACCCCTCACTCTGCACCCCCTTCCCCCCCCCCCCCCAAACAACAACCCTTTGGTAATTTAATGACTTCTAGTGACATTATCATATCCTTAGCGACCACTAATAGTAATTATAGTTATCTTTACCCACTTCGGTGGCTGCGTGGTCTAAGTGCTACTCTCGCAATAGAATAGACTGTCGATGACATGGAGCTAGAGGTTCGAATCCTGATCCTGCTCTAAAACAAATGTGAGTACACTTCCTCTAAATATAACCTTTCTAATCATTAAAACTATTAACTTAATTAGTACGGCGCTAAAAAAAAAATATTTATCTCTACTAAAGTTATTGATGTTTTGATCTACACTCTTAATTATTCTTTCTTCTTTTAATATAATAATTAAATGAATATTTATGTTAGAAAATCTTTTATATCCTATCGTTGTCATCTTAAGTCAACAAGTCTTCTTGTTATTGCTGCCACGGAGAATAAACAAGACTTGTAACCATATCAAACTGTTATGTCGCCATGTTATTCAAACATGAGATTAAAATAATATTAGCCTATTACCCGTTTAAAAATCAACGGCTTCTTATCTGGTCGTGTAATGTGTACCATTTGCATTTGTTGTACAATCATTGCGAATGGGAATAATTTTGAATTACCCACAAAATCTGGGATCAGCATTTCAACTAAAGACTCTATGGTATGGTAGATAAAATGTTTACTACAATTGAACCCGCATCATGGCGTAGTTAGTTAACGCGCTGGTCTCGTGTTGAGCTAGATTGCCGAGGACGGGAAGATCGAGGTTCGAATCTGTGTCTGGTGAACTGGTGTTGGTTTTTCCCCTAAATGATTTTCCGCTCTCCCTTCACTCAAATGCGAGTTCACTTCATCTATATTCAACCTTCTCAATTCCTAACTCATTATCGTAATTAATACTTAAGCGTATAAGCCGAACGGGTAGTAAGACGTGGTGCTAGGTATATACATTATATATATATACTTAGCACCACATCTTACTACCAATTCGGAAAATTCCCAAGGGTCCCCCATAAATAGGAGGGTGAGAAGGGGGGGTTTCAATAAAAAAGTCTAAATACTCTTGAAGCCCAGTAGGCCTAGAAAGTTAAAATTGGATAAAGGAATATTGTTGACTGTAAATTCACATTGAGGGAAGGGGGGTAAGCAAAAAACAAAAAGTATATACATCATTTTTATAAAGCCCCCCTTACCCCCGTTTCCCCCCTCCTATTTTGGGGGGAATCTTGAGAATTTTCCTTCAACAAATATTCATACACTTTTTTTTTTGTTATTAGCGGCTACCTGTCTGCTGCAACATTTCAGCTTCCTGGGTTTCTAAATTTTTTGGCCGAGCAAAGGAATTGGTAACTATTATAGTGGATGTATGAATGAATACCCCTCATATTTTGACCCTAATCATAAACATTCTGAATTGAGATGAAATATACGTTATTTGAAATATTTAAAACATTATTATAAAGTTGTTTGTTCCAGTATATTAGATAGGACACCACACTGCACACTTACTACTTTCAAGGAAGTCCTAAGGATACCAATCTATACTATCTATACTAATATTATAAAGAGGAAAGTTTTGAGTTTTTTTTTGTTTGCAATGGATAAACTCAAAAACTACCGAACCGATTTTAAAAATTCTTTCACCAATATAAAGCTACATTATCAGCGGTAACATAGGCTATATTTTAATTTGAAAATTTAATTTATTCCTAATAAAAATGTCAATAGTATATTATATATATAGTCGTTGGAAAAAAAAAAGTTGTTGAAGGGAAAGTGGAGTTGGGGCAGGGGGATAGGTGTGAGGACAGAGAAATAGATGTAGTGACGAGGAACGTAAAAAAAAAAGATTAAAATAAAATTTGGGGAAACGAGGGGAGTAAATGAAAGTGGAGGAAGCTGAAAAATTAATTTGATTTTAACAATTGGTTTGATTGGTGTATACACAATTCCTTTTTCGCCTAGAGCAAACAAAATTATAGAGGAATGAGATGAAAATAGGAGGGCGGATAAAAAGAGGGAGGGGGTTATACAGTGATGGTAGGACTGTATTAAAAAAAAAGTAAAAACAAGTTGTTTTTTATATTGACATGATAGATGATTTGAAGCTGGTTTTACAGGATTTCTTACAATATCTTTTTACGGGGAAGGGGGCTAGTTGCTACTATTTTTGCTGGTTCATGGTGTATTATTATTATTATTATTATATTATTTATTATTATTATTATTATGTTTTATTATTATTTATTAGCACCGCATCTTAATACCCGTTCAGGTTGTACGCACTTACGCCAATGTGTAATGTTAGGGTGATTGTGAGATGAAATGGAGGACCTACAGTTTAACATGGGATCCAAACCACGGTGGAGGCCTGGCATTCCACACATTCACAAGTTGTGATTAATACACGTCTTATCAGAGGTGAAGGAAAGGTTTGACAATCAGACTGGTATAGTAAAAACCATTATTTGCCTCCTTTGCCATCGAAGAAGATAGTTTAATTTAGGCCTACCCGTTCTAAAACTAATTGACCAACGTTATATTTGACTGTCTACCACCTTAGCCTCAGTCTATCAGTATACTTAGCCAAGGGTCCATGGGCGCCCATAAATGGGTGATAAGGGGGGGGGGCTTCAGCCCCTTTTATAGCTTTGTCATATTTACTTTTTTGTTTAATTTTTATGTAAAAATTAAAATTATATATTTGGGATTTGATTAAAATTTGCTATTAACAACTTTGAATCATCAAAATCCGGAGATAAAAATGTTAAAATGTAGATCTCCTCCAATTCCCTCTTCAACACTTTTCTTTTCATTTTGTTCTGTTTATTACACTTGTGAAGAATATAATTTTTGTTTACATTGGGTTCTGTTACAAATTCTATTTATTTTTTGTGGTAATTTTCTAAAAATCTGTTTATGAAACTTACAGATAAAATATATGTTCAGATGCTCTAAAATTCCCTCCACACAAAGTTAAATTCCTGAAATCGTCTTTAGAAGATGGGGTGGGGGTGGATGGCACCCCCATTTAGGCAACACACATGGGCACCCTTTTAAGGGTCCCGGATCCCAAGTCCTAATTCTTTGAATTTTTGAAAAAATTATCATTAGTGTAATGTTCACAGTGATAAATATACGGCCGTGGGATGAATGTTGTGTCTGTTCTAGGTTTAAGTCAGTTTATAAGTCGTGTACTAATATAATCGGTCTGTACAGAAAGGGCACGCTAAATACCACGAATAAAAATGTTAAAACCCGCTTCGGTGTTGTAGTTGGCTAACGCGCTAGTTTCCTGTTGAGCTTGACTGTCGAAGATGGGGAGGGGAGATTGAGGTTCAAATCTCGGTTAGAGTTAACTGGGGGTGGTTTTTCCTAAATGGTCTTCCACTCTCCCTCCACGCAAATGCAGGTTCACTTCCTCTATATTCGATCTTTCCAATTACTAATCCCTTAGCGTAATTAGTACTTAAGCACATAACCCGAGCTGGTAGTAAAACTTGGTGCTAAAATTAAATTTAAAAATGTTATATTTGACTGGTTTTGGATGCATTTGACCGTGTTGTTTGTTCTAGCTTCTTGATTGGGTTTCCAATTTGTGATTTGACTGTTTAATTCTATCTTCTGTAGTTAGCTCTGGTTTTTGAGGAACTTTATATAGTAAAATTAATTAATTTACATGCTTTTTTTTTTTTTTTTTTGTGAAGCTCCAACCAAACGTACCTGTGGATAAATAATGTATTCCTGCTCTTTCTTTCCTGGCATAATTTTTTAGACTCTGATTCTAGTAGAGATCTTGGCAACAAGAGAACATAAATATTTTGTAGCACAACGATTCATATAATTATATTAAAAAAGAAGGAAGAATAATTATTAAGTGTAGAACACAATATCAATAAACTATTGAATAAATGTATATGAAATGGTGTCATTATAGGCATACTGTTTTGAGAATGTTAATAAAACATAGTGAAAAATCTATTTTGGATTGAGTTTTACAATTCCGATTAGGGCTACAAATTTCACTCCATTTTGGACGAATTGTTTATTAATTTTAGGCCTGTTACTAGTTCTGAAAAGGGAAAGATCATTAAGTTGATTTGATATTATTACTGTGGAAATGACATACAAATATAATATATATATATATATTTGTATCTGTGACATGTTCAGTCCAATTAATAAGATTTTTATCCTACAAAGAATAATGAGAAGAATGTTTATGCCAGTCTTATTATATCTTCTAAAATAATTCACCAAAAAAACCTACCAGTTATCCTTATTTATCATGTAAATCATCATTTTTTTTAAAAAATATAGCCTTTTTTCAAACTGTTCAAATTTATAAAATATAAGGTGGTCTAAAATACCCTAAAAAGGCTATAAAAACTTGAATCAGATATTTTTTTTAAATAGCTTGAGGTATTACCATATAACCTCAAAATGTCATGTGTGAATAAAATCTATAATAAACTTTCAGCTGTAGCTCCAGGGATGGTAGACAGACAGACAGACGAACAGATGGATATATGGATATTGATACAAACGGTGTAGGACGCATTTCTTTGGATTTTGAGATATACAAAACGTCAAAATTCATCATACTATTTGAGTTTTAAAATTTACCAATTTTTTTAAATACGTTCTCTATGTGATAAAGTAAAGTTAGGTTCTATGTATTGTTTCAATCTCTCTCCTCTCTCTTTATTTTGTTTTTCATTAGATCACTTCTTACAATAAAATTGGAACTATATTACGAGCTTTTAGCTGTCCCATCTATTCACCTTAACGTTATTTAAAGGCACTGGCTATAGAACACAACGAACGTCCCAGTATTTCAGAGAGTAGGTAAAAAGTCAACACATAAATGTTGAAGTGTTCCCTCTTTACAAAGCATGCTATTGTTGCCCTCTTGGGACAATATTGGTGCTGATAAGATAGTAGTACTGAAACTTGGACTGACTCGTTTGTACATACACTTTTGACAAGACTAAATTGTAGCAAGGTATTTAATATTCTAGGTCATGTACACGGTACAATTAATTACCTTTACTGAATAAATTGTAACAAGGTCATATCCATGCGAAAATATATTTGGGCCTATTGGTTCAGGTGTGTCCAAACCCGAGTACGTCATGTGTGGGCTGACATCTCATATTGAAAAACTTCAAATTACATAAATAAATAATAACTGTAGTTGACGTAAATACACGCTTCGGTGGCCGCGTGGTCTAACGCGTTACTATCGCAATGCATTAGACTACCGATGACGGGAAGATAAATATTAGAATCTCAGCCAGGTTTACTGAGGGTGGTTTTTCCCCTCTCCCTCCACGCAATGCGATTACACTGCATATGTGTATATATATATATTATATATATATATATATATATAAACCTTCCTAAACCCTAAAACCATTAGCATAATTAGTACATAAGCGTATAACCCAAACGGTTAGTAAGACGCACTATTAAAAAAAAAGCTGATGTAAATAAATGCTCGCAAACTTCCCCGCAGCTTCCAGAATCGTATATAGGCCATAATGTAGTGTTCTAATTTCATGAACGGCCCTTGACCAATCCTCCAAGAACTTATGTGGCCCTCAGTCAGGGAAAGGTCGTGTGGTATAGGATTGTGTGAACAGTTGATTATATGTATCTGGGAGTTTTAACAAGCTCAAACTTAATTTATTTTTGTTTGGACTATACTTCATCAGTATAGTAGACTCCGATTTTATTTTACTCCGGGCGTTTTTGGTGGAGATATTTATTAATTCGGTTCTTTCTGGCGGAGATACTTATTATTTGTTTGTGGGATTGTCTCTAAATCCAAGTAGTAAATATCAGGGACGCCTGTCTTAGACGAACAGTAAGTTGGTAGGCTGTAAGTTGGTTTTGTAAGCCCTAATGATATAACTTGTGTTTTGGAATTGAAAGTTAAATACCTCGATACAAATATGTTACAATTGTTAATTTTTTGAGGAAATTTATGCTTTATTTTCCCATTATCCCAGGGCATTGTTCTTTTGGTAGAGCTTTGATCTCTTTGTTGAGAGTCTGAAACCTTAGCTCATTCAGTAGCGTGTCTGCCTACTGAGCTAAGGGTCCCAGGTTTGATTCCTAGCATGGCCGATAAATGTATCATTGGTGAAATATGGATTTACCCTTTCACATTGATAAATTAACGGCTGGGGACAGGATGCTTTGCCTGACCTCGTCTTAAGTTAGATTATAAGGCATATGAAGCAACGACAGACGGTTGTGGACAAATATTTGGTTTGAATAAAAAACTGACTCGGACCATAGGCGGGAAACATTAATGGATGTAAAGTAAAGGCAATAGGTTTAGAAGTGAACGCTAAAAAGACTACATGTATGATCACAATGAAAACACAAACTGAGGACGATAATTTGGAGATTACTGCGAACAACATGTCATTTGACAGGGTTAATTAGTTTAAATATTTAAGAACAATTTTAGCTATCACGAACGATATTTGATTGGAAATTAGGAAAATAATACAGTTGGGAAATGCATGATGTCTCACCTGCTATTCAGGAATGTAAATTTCAAAATATACAAAAACAACAATTTTACCGGTTCTATATGGGTGTGAAACGTAGTAGCTTACATTTCATGACGAAAACAAATTAAGATGTTCGAAAACAAGGTGCTTAGGAAGATATTTGGTCCCAAGAGGGATGGGGTTACCGGGAAGTGAAGGAAACTACATAATGATGAACTACATACCCTGTACTCATCACAAGAAATTTGTTATGATAATCAAGTCCCGTAGATTACGGTGGGTGGGACATGCAGCGTGAATGGTCAAATGTAGAACTGATTGGTGAGCCTAATGGGATGATACCATTGAGAAGACCTAGACGTTGATGTAAGGATAACATTAGAATGGACCTGAAAGAGATAAGGTGTAATGAGTTGGACTGGATATAGCTAGTTCAAGATAGGGATAGGTGTCTTTCTTTTGTAAATGCAGTAATGAACTTTATAGTTCATAATGCTATAAAGTAGGCTAAGTAAATAGCCCTAATATTTCGGAGAATACTTTCGCCCGATATAAGTTTTAACTCTATTTAATCCTTAACCAAACAGCTCCGTTACTATATTTTATGTTTCAGTTTATATGTAAAAAAAAGTGTCATTTTCAGATTGAATCACTTAATATAGACATTTTTTATTAAATTCTAATGATTATTACCCGCCTCGGTGGCGTAGTTGCTAACGCGCTTGTCGTGTTGAGCTCGACTGCTGAGGACGTGGAGATCGAGGTTCGAATCTCGTTCGGGTGAACTGGGGGGGGGGGGGTGTTTCCTAAATGGTTTTCCACTCTCCTTCCACGCGAATGCGGGTTCACTTCCTCTAATTCAACCTTTCCCAAGTCCTAATCTATTAGCGTAATTAGTACTTAAAGCGTATAACCCGAACGGGTAGTAAGACGCGGTGCTATATATTATTATCTAATGATTACTAATTAATAATTAGGTACTGAACCACAAAACAGATAAATGTATCTCAGTACATCCAGCTGAGATTTAAACTCCGATCTTTGTCTCTGTCAACAGCGACAAATTGAAATGTGCACCTGGTGACCCAGACCACGTGGCCACTGGTGCAGGTTGTTGCCACCTATTCTTATCACTATTATCTCTCACATTCCCATAAATGTGTTGTAATCTCTTGTTTTCGAGTGTCGGAAATGTGAATAAACTAGATTTATTACTCAAGCCTTATCAGGTTCCTTATGAAGACTCTAAATAGAATACTTAACGCCCAAATGAGCTCTATCAGACTATCTCAATCAGCTGATAGAATTGCGTTATTTCAGCAAGCAACCTGGGACCAGATTAAGGTGGAGATTTAGGTAGAGTGAGAAAATATTTTTTTTCATGCAGGCTTACAGAAAAACTTTTTTTTTTGCCAAAATAAATAAAATATTGCTTCTATAGAAACGTAAAATTTAATTTTCTTCACATGGTGTGATATCAACATTCGTTGAATATCTGTCATGAACAAAGAAACCTTTTAAACTAAGAGAAAAAAGTTATCAAATACATTCCAGGACACCGATGACAGATATTCAAGAACTGTTGGAAGTCACCATGTAAAAAAAAAATTAAAATATATTCTGGTAAAGAGGAATTATTTGATTTATTTTGACCAAAAAGATGTTTAGATATAAAAACTGCAAAGAAATTGCATTTTTTCTCGCGTTCCACACATCCCCACCTTAGCAATATATATAAACTTGAAATTAAAAGGTTTTGATTATATATCGCATCATGTTGATACAATTTTCTTCAATTTTGATAATAGTTTTAAAATATAAAATCACTTTTTAAATAACTTAGGTTTCCTGAACACCTGTAACGAGTTCACCCCTAGGCCAGAAAATTTTTAAAATCCACCACTTAACCCCCCATCCCCCTACCCTCAGCCCCTTCGCAGTGCTTGAGCGAGTGAACTCTCAGGAGACTACATTCGGAATCAAAACCACGTACCTTTAATTTTCACCACCATCACCCTTTCCAAATTTTGTACAGCAAGCAAAATGGTAGGCCTACTCCAAATACCCCCTTTTGTCCCGCTTGAAGAGTAAACATTTTTTTTAAAACCTTCCTCCTTCGATTCGAACCAACGTTATCATTAAAGGTGGCACTTGGAGTCGCATTACAATGCCGTTATTATCGCCCTTGGATGATTTCCCTTTAAAATGGCGGTTTTAAATGCTAAACCGTTTAAAAAGCTGGTAGAAAAATCGACCAGGTCTAGAATGAGGTCTTTTAAATCAAACTACAGTAGCTCCATGGCTTCTTTGGTGCTGACTGACAGCTCACAGCTGACAGATGAGGGTTTTGAAAAGTTACCAGACCAAATTATGTATCCCTACGCTGAACCATATGATCTGCAAAAACATGTGTTTAGCAGCTGTCACTTCAGACAGTCAACATTTAGGTATATACCTAAATGTTGACTGTCAGAAGTCAGCTGTGAGCGGTCAGTCGGCACCAAAGAAGCCATGGGGCTAGTGTAGTACAAATAAAGACTTGAATGAGAGTTTTTCCTTTTAATTTTTTTCCAGTAAAAATTTACCATTGATTGATTGATTGGGGACGAATGTGCTGAACTTACTACCTATATGAGGACTTAGTTCGCAATACATTGAAGGAGGTTTTAAACTTTAATGATTACAGGATAGAAACAGAACTAGGTGTACACATATCATGCATAGTTTATATAGTACGAATATGTAAGCTGCCTTATTGAATGTTAGATCTGAAATTGAAATATAAAAATAGCGAAATAGTTAAATCTTAATTTAGAAAATCATTATATCCATTATCTGAATCAAGACGACCTGGGCCAATTCCTGAGATAATTCAGAGCCGTTTCAAAAGGTTTTTCCTATTTAACTTTACAGAGAAAACCACTCGAAGCTGTTTAAGTATGTGCACGTAAATATGTGGCCTTTATATTTTCTTTTATACCTCTTGTTTTTCGGTATATCTTCCAATTTTTGGAAAAGCCTGAAAATGAGCTACCATGTGTAATCTTCAAATTTGTAGATGTCTGCTAACTTATTTTCTTTGATTCACGTCTTGACAAACCTTTCGGTCTGTACACAATAGTTAGTAACCACACTAATGTGCTAAGGTTGAATTTAGAGGAAGTGTACCTGTATTTTCGCAGCGTGAAAGTGGAAAACAATTAAAGAAAAAAACTTCTACACCCAAATGGGAATATAACCCTGAACTCATCATTATTGGTAGTCCAGTCTATTGTGGGTGACATCTTAGACCATTTGACCACCAAAGAGAGCTACAAATATTTTTTTATTTAAAGACTTGCGGCTGGGCCAAACAAAAACACGTCTTCGGTCCACGTCAAGCCCGCGGTCCATAATTTGTGACCCTTGCCATATATTGTAGTTTCAAAGTATGTCCCAAAGCAAAGGTCAATGCTTTTCTTACTCTAGACCTTCCAGACCAATATCCTTTGAAATTTGTTGATGATGAACAAAACTGATAGTTACTCCCTTTTCTAAGTCTTGTTTTTATTTGGCTATTACACCGAAGCTGTGGTCATGACTGTACAATTTGTCATGCTGGTATCAGTGTTTGTTTCTTGTAGTTGTCACATTTCAAGGTCACACCCCTTGCTCCGTGGCGTGAGGTTTGTACAACAATACTACACTGAGTGTGTGTGTTTGTTTACTTACTGTGTTGACAGATGTTGATACCAGCCTCAGCTATACAGAACGTGACGAGGCTAGCGAACCTTTTTCGAAGGCACGTACACAAATTTGTCATACTTTTTGGAGACATTTTATTTTTTCGTGGGAATGATAGGAATTCTGAACAACAAAATGTATAATTGAAATATGTCATCAATCTAATTAATTACTCTCAGCCAGACTTAGCACGGTCCTGAATTAAGTTGGATCATTTGGCATTTTTTCTGTCTGTCTGTCCGCTTGTTTGTTTCGAGATTACTCTTAGAAGCGTGGACCAAATTAAACTAAATTAGGCAGTGAGCTTCTTCAAACTTAGGCTGAACAATGTACTGGTATGTACATAGGTTTTCAATCTATTATTGGCTGACCTGGCGTTGCTGGGGGTCCGGGGTTCAATCCTAGGTCCCGGCACAGATTTATTTGATTATCAAACCCTTCCTTCACTTCTACAAGACGTGTATTAATCACAACTTGTGAATGTGGGGAATGCCAGGCCTCCACCGTGGTTCGGATTCCACGTTAAACTGTAGGTCCTCCATTTCATCTCGCAATCATCCTACCATTACACATTCGTGTAAGTGCGTACAACCCGAACGGGTAGTAAGACGCGGTGCTAATAATAATAATAATAATAATAATAATAATAAAATAATCATCATCATCTAGTTATCCGTTTCATTATAATAACCACTCCAAATCTATTTCGTTTAATAACTCGTTTCAATTCTCAAATATTTAGCATTTAAAATAATAAGCAATCGCTCTAGTACCAAAAGATTTTTTTTTTTTTTACTTTTTGTCATATTATTAAGAAAATTACTGCATAAGTCATGTGAAAAACTGCTATTTTCCCTTAATATAATAATTAATATAAGCCCTACTAATGAATATCTAATTATGACAGGGATATTGGGGTTCGAATTCCAGTCGGCTGTACTGAGGGTGGTTTTCCACTCTCCTTTCACGTAAATGCGGGTTCACTTCTTCTAAATTCAACCGTACTCATACCTAACTCATTGGCAGTAAGACGTGGTACTGTGTGTGCATATATATTACGTATAGCATACAATTATTATTTTTCTATTTAACTTGATCAATAAGGAAAAATAACAAAGGAACTTCCAATTCAAAGATAAATTTTAATACTGTGGCTACTATAAGAACATAGACAATTAGTAATATGACGTATCTAGTATTTTTTAATGTTATTCTTATCATCACCGCGTCTTACTACCCGTTCGGGCTATACGCACTTACGCTAATGTGTAATGGTAGGATGATTGTGAGATGAAATGGAGGACCTACAGTTTAACGTGGGATCCGAACCACGGTGGAGGCCTGGCAATCCCCACATTCACAAGTTGTGATTAATACACGTCTTGTCAGATGTGAAGGAAGGGTTGATAGTCAGATAAATCTGTGCCAGGATCGAAGATTGAACCCCGGACCCTCAACACAGAGGTCTGACACCTTACAACCAGGACACCTTTTTTAATGACGGAGTGAGATCTACTGTTAACAGACCTATATCTATTTATAACATATATCTCAAATCTGAGTACAAATTTTCTTTAGAATCTTAAATTAACACTATAATAATTACAAATTTACAATTCTAAGCGAAAATTTAAAAAAAATCGAGCTAGAATTTTTGTTAAAGATTTGGTTTAGTAGTTTATTCGTAACATATTTTATGGAATAAATAACAAATAAGATCTTGTGATTATTATTTTTTATTTAGATTTTATTGATTGCACTTGGATTAGAGGGATTAGAGGAATCAAAGATACGAAAGTTCCATCGCTAATTAAAATTAATACAAATGTAGTTTTATTTACGCTTATTAGACGGGAGTTTTTTTTGGTTTAATTTCTTTAAGTTTGGCTCTAAAATCACCCTATGTTAAACTCCAAACTTTAAATTAACTCTAAATAAAACCACAGTCACGGTAAATATATGTTTTTGTTGTTTGTTGTAATTAATTTGACCAAGTATCTTGCTGGATGGAAATGGTAGCGATAATCAAAGTGTTAGCAGTTAATCGCAGCGTGTACAGTCGCCAAGACAATAGGAAGACTGTCTGATTTAAAGACCAGATTAAGCGATTGTTTAGCACGACCGTGACATTATTCTAATTGCTCTGATGAATGGAGACCATTATTGTATAGCCAAGGTCTAATTAAATTTTTATTTTTAATTAAAACTTTTCTACCAAATAGAAAAAAAAAGTAATGAAAGGGTTTTTTTTTTTGCTAAAACATTTCCCTTTCATTGCTTTGTTAAAAGTTGGTTTAGAATGAAAGTGATACTGTTTTTATGTCAGTATTTTATATGACCTGTAGAGGGTAAGGGGTAATTCTGTGATTGTAAAGGTTTTATTTTTTTTAAAAAAAGGGAGAGGGATCCACTAGTAGAAAGCGCTGAAGTGGCTCATATCTGTTCTATTTATATACAGCTCTGTTCCCTCATTTCCCCTTTTTCTCGATGTGCTTTGCGATGTCATTCCTTCTCTTAATTTATTTAATGTCTCGTTTCTCACTGGGTTGCCTGGTTTAGTGATGCGACTGTGATTTGATTCGATGAGAAACCTTACTTTAATATAACCATTATTTCCGGATTTTAAACAAGTTAATTCTGTTCTACCTTTTTTTAAATCCTCATGGTTTTTTATGAATTAGGAATTAAGAGAGGGGACTTTTAAAGAAAATGTAACCACATTTGTGTGTAGAAAATCTAGAAAATGATGTATGAAAAAAACCCCATCCTTATCACACTCAATTGAGATTTGGAACTTGACTGTAGGTAAATCTAAATTCTAAACAAGCCCATAGCAAACGAGGCTGACGCATTGGCCTATGTGTGCATTGCTATGGTTCAACTTTAGTTAGCGAGACATATTCACTTGGTATTGAAAGATAACATTTAATGCACTGTTTTAATCAGCAATTATTATAATAAACATTTTGTGTTTGATTTTCTTTTCTTTGACTTCACAATCACGAATTGGTCTTTTTGGGGCCCATGTAACACTAGGATGCCAACAGCACTCCCATAAGGATACACAAAGTGAGATCTGGTATCTCACATTCAGATGCCAACAGCTCTGCTATAAGAATACACTGAGTGAGATCTGGTATCTCACATTCAGATGCCAACAGCTCTGCTATAAGAATACACTGAGTGAGATCTGATATCTCACATTCAGATGCCAACAGCGCTGCCATAAGAATACACGAAATGAGATCTGGTATCTCACATTCAGATGCCAACAGCACTGCCATAAGAATACACAAGTGAGATCTGGTATCTCACATTCAGATGCCAACAGCACTGCATAAGAATACACGAGGTGAGATCTGGTATCTCACATTCAGATGCCAACAGCTCTGCTATAAGAATACACGAGTGAGATCTGATATCTCACATTCAGATGCCAACAGCTCTGCTATAAGAATACACGAAGTGAGATCTGGTATCTCACATTCAGATGCCAACAGCACTGCCATAAGAATACACGAAGTGAGATCTGGTATCTCACATTCAGATGCCAACAGCATCTGCATAAGAATACACGAAGTGAGATCTGTATCTCACATTCAGATGCCAACAGCACTGCCATAAGAATACACGAAGTGAGATCTGGTATCTCACATTCAGATGCCAACAGCACTGCCATAAGAATACACGAAGTGAGATCTGGTATCTCACATTCAGATGCCAACAGCTCTGCTATAAGAATACACGAAGTGAGATCTGGTATCTCACATTCAGATGCCAACAGCTCTGCTATAAGAATACACTGAGTGAGATCTGGTATCTCACATTCAGATGCCAACAGCCTGCTATAAGAATACACTGAGTGAGATCTGGTATCTCACATTCAGATGCCAACAGCACTGCTATAAGAATAAACTGAGTGAGATCTGGTATCTCACATTCAGATGCCAACAGCTCTGCTATAAGAATACACTGAGTGAGATCTGATATCTCACATTCAGATGCCAACAGCTCTGCTATAAGAATACACTGAGTGAGATCTGGTATCTCACATTCAGATGCCAACGCGCTGCCAGTGGGTTGTGTACCGCATTGTCTCACTCTTGTGCCATTGTTGTGGTTTATTTCTTGCAACATGGACAAGAAGTTCATGGTAGAGATACAAAACAGACCTTCGTTATGTAACTCATCATCTGATGACTACTGCAACCGCGAATCAAAGAATAAAGGCTGGGAAGAGGTCGTGAGATTTCTGGAGACGATTTGGTAACGACAGTAGAGAAAAAACAGCTCGGTTAATTTTTTAAGCACACCTATTTTTATTTTACAGTACTTTTTTTTTTTAGCACCGCGTTTTACCACCAGTTCGGGTTATATTTCTATTTAATAATTACACTTATATTAAATCTAGAACAGTTAGCCCCCAGGCCATTAATTCATCACTGTGAAAGGGTAAACCCACATTTCACAAATTATATATTTTTCGGCTATAAGGGGAATCGAACCCGGGATCCTTGGTTCAGTAGGTAGACGCGCTAATGACGAGTATATCTTTTATCCAAGTCACTTCCACATAATATGTCCAATAACTCATCAAAAGATGTAATTGGCACTCCTATGTAATAACCATTTTTCTTTATATTTTCTCAAATCACTGTATAACGTAACAAACAAATCATGTGTGCTATGATCTTAAACGATGAGATGCACCCACGACCGTCTTTCTTTTTTTTTTCCATTTATTTTTACTTGAACGACAACGATGAATTCAAGAGATGAGTATTTTTGCATTTTGGGTGGCAGGCCCCACAAATGCCAGCAGCGCTGTACTGGCATCCTTGTGATACCTACCTTCTTTGGAGCATATAAGAAACGCACCATTGTTTATAATTTCTGAGACCCATATGTCAACACCGTTTGTTTGTTCTTTCATGAACTACACATTTCTATTTCAATTTGAGTTAAATTATATTTACATCCTAGCCATCCTAGCTTAATTTAACTTAACATAACCTAACCTTGTAGTTTTAATAGTTTTGAGTCGTATATTACTAACATATTATGTTTTAAAAACGTATTAGTTAAAAATAAAATTCACATTTCAAATTATTTTCATATATGCTTCTAATGTGACGTATATTTTTAATAATACATCTATTTTACAACTTTATCTCATGTTATTATTTAAATTGGTTTGTTTAATAGGGGATTGACTGTCTCCATTACGTAACGTTCATATAGCGTGTAATTTCTGTTTGATAATGTGTCATGCAGATGAATGCAAACTCATTTTGTCTGTTGGTCGCTGTCGTTCATAGTGTGTTGTGAATATGACAAGAGCATAGAAGGTAGTTATTTTGTGTGTATTATAATTACGTGTCATTCCACCTGTTTGTGGTTTACCCCCCACCATATACATACATTCCGTCAAGTCGCGATTTTTCCACCAAAGACGGCGAGCCGAACTGAGACGACAGTGGTGAAGTTAAATGGACTATTTACCTTTTTGGGGGAAAAAATCCTTAAATTCCAGTTATTTTAATATAACAAATGCAAACAACGTATCCAAATATTTAAATTTAACACTTCAGTTAAGTAGGTGACCTGGTGGTCTAGGGGTAAGGTGTCTGACTTCTGAGCTGGGGTCCAGGGTTCAATCCTTGGTCCCGGCACAGATTTATCTGATTGCCAAACCCTTCCTTCACCTCTGACAAGGCATCTTGTGAATGTGGGGAATGCCAGGCCTCCACCGTGGTTCGGATCCCACGTTAAACTGTAGGTAATCCATTTATCTCACAATCACCCTACCATTACACATTAGCGGAAGTGCGTATAAACTGAACGGGTAATAAGACACGGTGCTAATAATAATAATAATAATAATAATAATAATAATAATAACAACCACTTTAGCTTAGTTTATCCAAAGGACGTGAAAAAAAAAAGTGTCTCCAGTTCTCTTCTCCCAGTAGCGGTACCGACAGCGGCGCTTGGTGGTTGAATGCGTCACTAATGCCGTGTTGGATGTACATCTCAAAATAGGAGACTTTTCGTACATATCAATTCGTAATAAAGGATAGATCCTCATAATATGGGCAAAGTCATTAAAGTTGTAATTGGCTTTTGTTTCAAACTGTTTTAATTAACCAATGTGAGCGCAGCTTAATGTGGTTTGGAAGGGTACGTGAGAAAAGGACATTGTTTTTGAAGTGTTTATAGAAACGCATTTTTTTTTGGTCAAAATAAACCAAATATTGGTTCAGTACAGACATAAATGTTTAATTTTATTCACATGGTTATAAACAGTATTTTATTATCTGTCATGGGCATAATGGTATTAGATGAAAAACTTTTTTAATGAAGGTATTTTTTTTTAGTACCGCGTCTTACTATCCGTTCGGACTATACGCCGAAAAGAAAAAAGTTGTCATTAAATTCTGAGACACACTTGACAGATATTGAAGAACTGTAGATGTCACCATATATAGAAATTTAAACTCTTTATGTGTCTACTGGATAAATATTTTATTTATTTTGGTCAGGAAAAAAAAAAGCTGTTCTATCAAAACTGCAAAAATTGCCTTTTATCACATCCCTACAGTTCCACAATAATATACATAAGTGTGAATACAATCATTAATCAGGCCATTCTTGTAAACCGCGTTCACTAACCTCAAATGTTGTTGCAGATTAATGCCAAAATAAAATTAAAAGTAAAAAAAGTTTAGTCAACCTCGGGTTGTCTATTTAAGTCATCTCTTGAATGAAAGCTATTGTTAATCGGAAAGGGGGGGCTTTTTTTTTCTTCTCGAAAAGGACAAGAGGACTCGTTTAAGAGAGGACTCTTCCTATTTCTTGGTTGTTAATAAGAAGAGTTGGAATAGATAAAGGAGTATATTTAGTCCGAGAGGCCATTAAGAACTTATTTGCGCTGATGTGGTAAGTTGGAAGACAATGAGTTTCTTTGTTATCGGATAATATTTGTTCACTTTTCTCTCTCACACATTATGTTAGAGATATGTGTTAAGGTCTACAGTTTGTTTAATTGAAGGCTTCGCGCCTTTTGGGGGAAAAGTACTTAAGTTTCTAAGATATGTGTTTGAAGATATATTATTATTAGGATAAAAAAATGTGCAAAGCACATTTATTTGGATACCGTTAACCGTAATCATAACCACCAGAATGTTTTCTATCATATTATTCTAGAACCTTTCTAATAGCAGTAATCTATTTAATTTAAATTATGTACATATTCCTTGATCAATATTTTCATTAATTTGAGAGAGAAACTTAATGAACGTGTATGTTTTATTAACTAATTTAAATAATAATATTACTAAACATATAAAATACTAGATAGCTGTTGCCCGCGGCTTTGCTCACGTGGAAGTTGATTATATACAAATACGAAAATATACATATTTATTTACAGATTAATTTAAAATATTAAGTTACGTTGATGACCATAACTTGACCTCAGATAAAAATAATGCAAGTCCGATACAAACTTTCACCCCCTTTTTCATCCCTTAAATAAATAAAATTTCCAAAATTCCTGAAACACGTATTTATTTGTTTTACGTCATAACCGAAATACCAAATTTCGTTTATGTAACTTTCAAAATGACGGACTTTCATCATATTATCATCCCCTATTTTACCCCTTTGGGGTGGAATTTTCTAAAATCCTTTCATTAGTGGGTGCCTACATAACAAAATGAATATACAGTCCGAATTTCATGCTTGTAGCCTTGATAGTTTGCGCCGGCATGATGAATCAGTCCAGTCAGTCAGTCAGGACATGTTATTTTATAAGTATAGATGAACTCTAAATAGTTGAAAACCAGTGTTCAATGATTGTCTTGTGTGCGGAAGCCAAAAAACCTGTTTTACATCTTACTTTATCTGATGTATGTCAAATTCTTTATCCAAGGGCGCAGGCAGGATTTTTTTTTTCGGGGGAGGGGGTTGAAGTAGTAAACTTTCGTATTGATCTAGGTTTTATAGATTTTGTGAATATGAATATTTGGTTGTTAAGTTAAAACATAGTCACTCATACATGCTAAATGTATACACTATGTAAGAATTCGTGAATACAAACTTAAGAAAAATGCAATAGTATGTTTAAAAAGTAGTTTTAGTTTGAAAATAATTATTTTGAAGAAATTTGCTATTGATAAATTTAATAGTTTTCAACTCTATTTAAAGGGCCTGCAAAACTTACAAAAAATAATGTTTGAAGGTTTGTTAATAGCCTTTTAATAAAATGTTAACTATAATTATTTGAAAATAATTTCATTTTATCATTGGCTCTTTGGCGTGGTCGAGCGAGACCAGCTCTGGCATCTTTGCGAATTTGAATCCTGGTCAGGTATAAGTTAATTATCCTAACGGGTTGTGAAATCCGTTGCTGTGCAAGGTTTTGTGAATTATTTATAGACTCGGTTCCCTTAGCTTGTGTTAGGAGCCTCAAAAACATTTATGTATTTTAAATATCAGAATGATAGCTAATAGCTATAAATCTTGTTTATTAACTCCGTTTACCCTGAAAGACACCATTTTACCATAGCTCGGTACACCCTGTAGGCTCTACTATATTGCTACCTTTCAAAGATTATTATTATTATTAGCATTGCGTCTTACTACCCATTCGGGTTATACGCCCTTACGATAATTAGCTCAACACAGAGAAGCAACTCTGTCAGTTCATTGAAGTGGGGCCGGCAAGCAAGATTTCCTTTTGTTGAATCTCCAGGCACAGTCAGCTGGGGTACTTTACCTCAAGTTTGGACGTTTCCAGCAACATGATTTAGCATGAGTTAATATCTGCCACACATTATTAGAATTTATTAGTTCTTCTATATATCGTTTAATCATATATGTGGTATTTTGAGTGTAAGTGTTAACGGGATATTCAACACATTACACAGGTCTTATCCTTCTCCGACTAACCATCTTGAATTTGGTCCGTGTGTCCACCGAAGCGGGTAGAAACTTTGTAAACTATCAGCTAAGGCAGTGGTTCTCAAACTGGGTTCCGCGGAACCACAGGGTACCGTGAAGAGGTACCAGGGGCTCCGCGAGACAATATGCGTAATGCTCATACAAATATTATTAATGCTTTTAAATTATAATGCTATTTATTCATAAGAATCCATATCATTAGTATGATATCCAGTTTAACTAAAAAAAATGAATATTATTAAAATAAAATAAAAGCATTAAACAATGATAAATAACAGTACATTTTGAAGTTTATTATTATTATTTATTATTATTATTATTATTAGCACCGCGTCTTACTACCCGTTCGGGTTGTACGCACTTACGCTAATGTGTAATGATAGGGTGATTGTGAGATGAAATGGAGGGACCTACAGTTTAACGTGGAATCCGAACCACGGTGGCGGCCTGTCATTCCTCACATTCACAAGATGTCTTGTCAGAGGTGAAGGAAGGGTTTGGTAATCAGATAAATCTGTGCCGGGACCGAGGATTGAACCCCGGCCGCATTTTGAAGTTATTAACATGAAATGTAAGAATTACATTAATTTTGTTTTGGACTTAGTTTATAACCTAACTCACTACTCTTATATATGCTTTTTATTCTTTGTAGTATTGTTGTAGAGGGAAATAGGATGCGACATGAACACATAGGGAAGGTATTCCTCAGTAGATTTCGTAGTTTTTATAGGGTTCCTTGGGATGAATATTTTGAGAACCACTGAGCTATGGTAAGGTTCTTCCAATGTCAAACCCATACCTTCTTCCTTCCATAGTATCCTGAAAGGCAGAAAGCCTACCTCTTTAGGTCCCACTATGGTGTAACTTTTAAGATAAAGTCATAGCGTTAACAGTCAAAACAAAGTATAACTGTTACCTTTCAGGGTAAACTGGGTACTTTCTTTATTACCACGTCTTTACTAACTTTTTAGGCTATACGCATATACCGAATGGGTAGTGAAACGCGCTGCTAATAATAAAAATATTAATAATAATATACGCATATATGATAATTGCTCTAATGGGACAGGGATGAGCAAGGAAACATTTTAGATTAATATACTCCATATTTGCCTGGAGAGAGAGAGAGAGTGGGGAATCAATTAGAAAAACCACCCTTGTAGATCCGATATCCGTGTCATTAGAGAGTGAGCCTTAGACCATTCGGCCACTGAAGTGTGTAGCTAAGTGTACCTATCACTAAACGTGTAGGTACACAAACAATCCCACGGGTACCACCATTCTTCTAACGTAAAACCTGAGAGAGAAAAATAACCTTGGTTATTATGTTCAAGTGCTTTTGCTCTTAGGGTCTTTGATACATTTTTGAGACGAGTTAAAAAAACCTTTGTTTGATTCAATTTTTATAATTTAGTAACACGGTATTTTATAGTTAATCTAACTTTTTTTTTATCAAGCCGGGTGCAGGGAGTGAAACAAAAATCCCCATATGTTCCTAATATTTGTAATGATTAAGTGAAGTCGTAGTGTTCCTCTACCCTTTATCATCCCCCCTCCCCCATTTGCGTACGGTCCATTATCAGGCCTACTCTGGTAACATCTGTGTTTCGCACCCCCATCTAAGTGATTGAATAACACATTAAGGGGGTTGGGAGAGCTGGCGACGAACGCAAAAAGTTTGCACTAAAAAAATATAAAAAATAAGTTAATCATTTTTGAATTCGTAAATTTTTTTTTTTGCCAGTGGTGTAGAGGGTTTTGTTAATTTGGAATTGGACACTTTTTTTTTCCACCATTTTTCCTCAATTTTATATTATAACATTGAGTTTGTATTTTACTTCCTGTTTTCCGAGTTCAGTAATTATTTTACTTGAAGAAAGATTTTCCTCCCCCCCTTCCCCCCGCCCCCTAAAAGCTATGTTTTCATGATCTTATTCTATAATATTTAATTATTTTAATTTTATTTTGTTCCAGATTTTTTTTTTTTTAGGAATCATCTTTTAGTATTTAATATGCACATTCTGAACCGTCTTACTTTAACAGATGTCCTACATGACTTACAAACAAACATAAACCTAAAACAGACACAACACAGGTCACAGGCCGCTTGTAACTTACCGCCATATATTAACGTTTTAAGCCAGAGTCTAACTTTGTTCATCGCAATTAAACTTTAGCGCTTTCATAAGTAAGAGTGCAAAGATCATCACATTTTTTAATCCCTCTACCAACTTTAAGATAGTTCCCCTTTTTGCACTATACTATTATTTTTTATGACCTCGAGAAATAAACATTAAAATCTGCAGCTTCATTACTTGTGTTGACTAATTACATTTGTTTATTAGCGTGTCGCATAGCGTGGTACAATAGCAGCAATGAAAGTCGAGCAGATTTACTGCCTGGGGAAAAAAAAACGAGATTCAATGTTCAGTAATTTCTACTAAAGTGCTTTGGTGATTTATTTTTAAAAGCTAATTTGACGTCATTAGGTACTTGACTCTTTAGAGTGCAATCTAGTTTACAGTTGATAAAATTGCAAACTCGGTTAATATCTTTGAAATATGTTTCCTCTTTGTACTCCGCCTACTACCACCCATCCTAGATATCCACATATATAAACGAATGAAGTAGGGATGATAAAAATAAAATGTAGAAGTGTAGTTGCATTTGCGAGGGAAGAGAAAAAGAGTAGGAAACCATTTAGGCAAAATTAACACATTGGCACATAAAGTCGTGATTCAATCCCTGGCAACCTCCGCTTAACCATTAGATAAAACGATACTTACACCACAAGCTTCGGTGGCCGCATGGTCTAAGGCGTCACACTCGCAATTGACTAGTCTGCTTATGACGGGATATCTTTCAATATCAATAAGATGTACTGAGAGGGATTTATCTTAAATGGTTTTTCACTCTTTCTATGCAAATTCAGGCACACTTCCTCTAAATTCAATCTTCCTCATCCTTAACCTATTAGCGTGATTAGTACATTGGCGTATAGCCCGAAAGAGTAGTAAGATATGGTGCCAAAAATATAAGGACACCTACCTAGACTCTAATGGAAAGGTCCAGTTTAAGGAACGCCATTTCACTAAGGGTGAGGAAGATTTAATTTAGAGGAAGTGTACACCCATTTGCGTGAAGGTGGAGTGGAAAACTATTCAGGAAAAACCACCCATAATATCCATCCTCGATCGAGACTCAAGCTCCAATCTCTCCCCGTCCTCGGTGGTCTAGTATATTGTGAGAATGACGCCTTAGATTTTTTGTCACCGAGACGGGTGATTTTAGTTTTTGTTGCTAAACTACTCTGTAATCTGATTGGTATTTTAATAGTGGTTTTTTCTCTTTGTTTCTTAGGTATGTACCCGTGGATATTATTCCATTAACTACATCCCGATGCTGTGTTAAGGTAGGAGGAAGAGTTTATCTTAAATATTTTTTATTCTTTACACCCACCTTAGCGGGTTTTAAGTCACCGGGAAACTTAATATTAACATTTACTAGTTTTATCAAGAACTACATGTGTAAAAAGGGTGACCTGGTGGTCTAGGGGTAAGGTGTCAGACTTCTGTGCTGGTGGCCGGGGTTCAATCCTCGGTCCCGGCACAGATTTATCTGATTTCCAAACCCTTCCTACACCTCTGACAAGACATCTTGTGAATGTGTGGAATGCCAGGCCACCACCGTGGTTCGGATTCCACGTTAAACTGTAGGTCCTCCATTTCATCTCACAATCACCCTACCATTACACATTAGCGTAAGTGCGTATAACCCGAACGGGTAGTAAGACGCGGTGCTAATAATAATAATAATAATAATAATAATACATGTGTAAAATTTAGTCAGATTTTTTTTTTCGCACTCCGAGTCTTAATATCCGTGCGGACTTTCCGCATATTTACAACAAGGAGCTGGGGATGAGGAAGGTGTCCGATTTGGTTTTGGAAGTAGAAAGGGAATCCATTGACGTAGGATTAACATTCATATGACTGCGCCGACAGTGCACCAGCTGTATCAGCCTGTGAACAATCTTGAACAGAACTTTCTCATACGAGCTACCTTGTAAGATCATTATTTGATTCACACTCATATGACTGCGCCGACAGTGTTTCTACCATGCTCATAATTTTAATGACATGACACGGCATGGCGCCAAGTCCTATAAGTGTGAATCAATCTTTAGGGAGATCTAGCCACCACACACGCTTCTGGGCTTTTAACCCGTATCCCCCCCCCCCCCGTCACCGGGAAATCAGAATAAATCATGTGAAAACCTTCCTAATCCCTTAAACTATTAGCCTTATTAGTATATAAACGTTTAACCCGAATGGGTAGTAAGACGCGGTGCTAAAATAACTAATAATAATTTAAACTTGTACCGGTTCAGTCTGAGCCTTGTCATTGAATACCATACGTAATGTAGTGGAATACATTTACCAGGGGGTGGGGGGAGGGAGGTTGAGGCGGGGTTCATAAAACAGCCCAACTTGTGCCGAAACCTCTACGTCGCGCGGAACAAAGCGTACTTGACTCTAATTTCCATGGCATGTCGAAATAGAAACATGCAGCAGCTCACACGAGACCGTATTGCCCGTGTTAACCCACATCTTATGGCTCGGTTCCCCCCATTCTCATGCAAATGTGAATTGATCAAGAGAATTGGAGATACGCGTGGCCATGGATGAAGGAAAGTGGGAGCCATTAGCTGGTGGCTTTCGACGAGAAGTTGTAGATCTCGTCTAACAGCTCTCGTGTATATATATGTGTATATATGTATGTGTGTATTATATTATATATTATGTGTGTGTATGTGTGTATGTATGTATGCTATGTTGTATGTATATATGTGTATGTATGTATGTATGTGTATGTATATATTATGTGTGTATATGTATGTATTATATGTATGCGTGTATAATGTGTGTGTATTATGTATGTGTGTATATATGTATGCGTATATATATGATGTGTGTATATATGTATGCTGTGTATATATGATGTGTGTATATATGTTTGTTTGTATATATTATCTATATATGTGTTGCGTATTATATATTAGTGTATGTATATATATGTTGTGTTTGTGTGTTATGTTATATATGTATGTATGTGTATTTTTGTTGTGTATATATATATATTTTGTTTGTGTGTATATGTATGTATGCATGTATGTATGTGTGTATATATGTATTTTTTGGTGTATATGTATGTATGTATGTTGTTATATGTATCTGTATGTATGTGTACATGGATGTATGTATATATGCATATATATGTTTAGATATTACAATATTTCCAGAACTGTTATATTTTATATTATATTTTTTGTTAATTAACGCTATAGCCGCATCAAAATATCATATTCCTTAACTTTGAATTACACTCTTCCACGGGCTACATTATCTGATAGCTCGTGACCTTAATTGACAACTCATTTGTAGCTGACGATTTCTGCACATCTCTCTCACACACTCTCAAAATATGTGTGAAGTATGACCCTGGGAATGAGACGACTCTTGGATAGCTCAGCGACAAGAGCATGTCGCACTAAGACAAAGGTACCGGGTTTGATTTCCGTGCCCAGGTGTCATTTTTAAACATAAAACTAGCGCATAGTTGGACTAGATGTTATGGACTTTACAAGCCTTCCTTACCTTCAGTCACGATTTTGTTTAGCTTTTCACAAAAAAGAAATATAAAATTTGGAACGACCATTTATGTAAGGTATACAACTATTGACATGAAAAAAATTCAACTCTATGTTTGTACTGAAGTAGGCTAATATTAGATTTATTTTGATCAACAAAAGTTTTGATATAAAAACTGTGAAAACCCTTTCCTCGCGTCCTCTACACCTACACCTAAAACAAGAGTTGTGAATTAACAAAATATGTATTTCACCATCAATCTTAAATCTACTGTTTTAAAGATACAGTAGCCCCATGGCTTCTTTGGTGCTGACTGACAGCTCACAGCTGACTTCTGACAGTCAACATTTAGGTATATACCTAAATTTTGACCGTCAGAAGTGACAGCTGCTAAACACATATTTTGGCAGATCATATGGTTCGGCGTAGGGATACATAATTTGTCTGGTAACTTTTCAAAGCTTTTAGCTGTGAGCTGTCAGTCAGCACCAAAGAAGCCATGGGGCTACTGTAGGTTACGTTACATGGCTTTAAACTGGTCATTTTGATGAAAAATTACATTTTACTACTCTTTTCATCAATCTAGGCTGTTTGGAAGAATGGGAATAGCTTTAAGAAAACCTTAAAAACACAGTTAATTTTGTAGTAAGAAAATGGGGGTAACCCTGATAAAGCAAAGGTAAAATTTAGAGTAAATATACCAGCATTTGCCTGAAGATAGAGTGGTAAAACATTTTTTTTGGGGGAAAAAAATCTTAAAAGTCAGCCGGAATTCTAACACTGACTTTATCATCAGTTTAAAACTAGACCAGCAGACGAGAACGACACCATTGTTTGGGTGTCCATCGTTGGTGGGGAATATTAAGGTTACAAAAATTTTGTGAAATCATCCCCATCTCCTTGTTCTCTGACACTGCACTGAAAATGGCGAACAAACGGCGGGGGAAGAGTTCGGTTTGGAAATAGGGCTGAAGGGTGGATTGGTAAGAACGGTGAGGAAACTAAGGGCTGGAGTTTGTGTAGTAAAACTTGAGCCATGACCGAGTGCGAGTGGTGAGGAGGTTATAAGTCACTTCGCGAGGAGGCTTAAGTAGGTAGTAGTACCAAGCAAAGAAAGAGAAGATAATATGTTAATGTTGCTGCTACTATCGACTCACTTGCCTCCCGGGACGATTGCCCTTCTCATGTCAGATGGTGCTGGCAAATTTTTGCTATGCATATTTTACTTGTATATGTAAAAAAAATTATCAAATTATCTTTCTTGACGAGTTAATTAAAAAGTTAAATCTATAGAAAGGAATTTTTCTATGAATTATTACCATGCAAAAAAAGCTTAAAAATGCATCTTGTTTTTTGTCCACACTGTTTTTTTCACACACTTTTTTTATACATGGTTATGGCTTAAAATAAATAATGTTGAGGACCTACGTTGGTGGATTTGGCACAACTTCCTTACAGAATGGTTTCTCCCCAAGGTAACTTGGGCACAGCTTTCTTGTAGTGTGGTTTCTCCCCGAGGTAGATTGGGTACAGCTTTCTTGTAGTGTGTTTCTCCCCGAGGTAGATTGGGTACAGCTTTCTTGTAGTGTGGTTTCTACCGAGGAAGATTGGGCACAGCTTTCTTGTAGTGTGGTTTCTCCCCGAGGTAGATTGGGCACAGCTTTCTTGTAGTGTGGTTTCTCCCCGAGGTAGATTGGGCACAGCTTTCTTGTAGTGTGGTTTCTCCCGAGGTAGATTGGGCACAGCTTTCTCGTAGTGTGGTTTCTCCCGAGGTAGATTGGGCACAGCTTTCTCGTAGTATGGTTTCTCCCCGAGGTAGATTGGGCACAGCTTCCTTTGAGTATGGTTTTTCCCCGAGGTAATTGGGCACAACTTTCTCGTAGTATGGTTACTCCCCGAGGTAATTGGGCACAGCTTTCTTGTAGTGTGGTTTCTACCCGAGGAAGATTGGGCACAGCTTTCTCGTAGTATGGTTTCTCCCCGAGGTAGATTGGGCACAGCTTTCTCGTAGTGTGGTTTCTCCCCGAGGTAGATTGGGCACAGCTTTCTTGTAGTGTGGTTTCTACCCGAGGAAGATTGGGCACAGCTTTCTCGTAGTGTGGTTTCTCCCCGAGGTAATTGGGCACAACTTTCTCGTAGTATGGTTACTCCCGAGGTAATTGGGCACAGCTTTCTTGTAGTGTGGTTTCTACCCGAGGAAGATTGGGCACAGCTTTCTCGTAGTGTGGTTTCTACCCGAGGTAGATTGGGCACAGCTTTCTTGTAGTGTGGTTTCTACCCGAGGAAGATTGGGCACAGCTTTCTCGTAGTGTGGTTTCTCCCGAGGTAGATTGGGCACAGCTTTCTTGTAGTGTGGTTTCTCCCGAGGTAGATTGGGCACAGCTTTCTCGTAGTGTGGTTTCTCCCCGAGGTAGATTGGGCACAGCTTTCTTGTAGTGTGGTTTCTCCCCGAGGTAGATTGGGCACAGCTTTCTTGTAGTGTGGTATCTACCCGAGGTAGATTGGGCACAGCTTTCTCGTAGTATGGTTTCTCCCCGAGGTAGATTGGGCACAGCTTTCTCGTAGTGTGGTTTCTCCCCGAGGTAGATTGGGCACAGCTTTCTTGTAGTGTGGTTTCTCCCGAGGTAGATTGGGCACAGCTTTCTTGTAGTTGGTTTCTCCCCGAGGTAGATTGGGCACAGCTTTCTTGTAGTGTGGTTTCTCCCCGAGGTAGATTGGGCACAGCTTTCTTGTAGTGTGGTTTCTACCCGAGGTAGATTGGGCACAGCTTTCTTGTAGTGTGGTTTCTCCCCGAGGTAGATTGGGCACAGCTTTCTCGTAGTATGGTTTCTCCCCGAGGTAGATTGGGCACAGCTTTCTCGTAGTGTGGTTTCTCCCCGAGGTAGATTGGGCACAGCTTTCTCGTAGTATGGTTTCTCCCCGAGGTAATTGGGCACAGCTTTCTCGTAGTATGGTTTCTCCTCGAGGTAATTGGCACAGCTTTCTTGTAGTGTGGTTTCTCCCCGAGTTAGATTAAGTCCAACCTCACTTCCCTTAAGCTAACATTGCTTCCCTTCTCAATATGTTGAGCCCCATAAAAAATGTTTTATTTTTAGTTAAATTTCGTTTTAAAATATCACTTTTCGGTGTTATTTCGTGTTTATTCAAAATTACATGTTATCTGAAGTGTTTAAGTATTATTTACAAGTTGAGACAATGTACACAAAATTAAAATTTATAATCGAAACTTTATATATTTGCTTTAAAATTCTTTGTCAAGTTTGTTTGCATATTTCACAAATTTACACAACAACAAAATACTAATCCAAATTTCTGTTTAATTTTTTCTTAATTTCGTGTTTATTTAAATATGTTTGTTGTTGGTAAAGTGATGTTACTTCGTTTTATAGGAGGATTTTAGTGTAACAAGACGATTTCGTTTTATTTCACTTTTTAAAAACATTGTAAATCATATCTAAATCTTTCAAAGGAAAAAGTACTTGAATCCATTTTTGTCTGGCACTTTTCACTTTATCACATCTCGCCATTTTTACGAGGATCTATTTATAATAAAGGATTAATTTTACGTCAAACATACTTTATGGAGTAGCAAAAGGTGGCGACTGAGTTGAGCTAAGCTTTTTAATGTAATACTCATGGTTAGTATTATATTACAAATTTCAGCGCAGTGAATACTCACGTCGAATGCCTAGCTCTTATTTGTTCTAATTTCTAGCCGAAATGTATGATCGAGAAGTTACAAGTGCTCTATTTATTTTAATGGGATGTTAATTTAAAAAAAAAACTATGAGAAAAATCGAAACGATGTTTGAAGAAGAATCTATTTAGAGAGTGGATCGACATTAATGAATATTTTGAAAAATCAACGAATTATGAGTTAGTAAAATAATCCTGTAGATCACAAAAAAATTACATTGTTAAATAAAGAATAAAAATGCATTCTTGATTCCACTCCATTGTGATCAAACACATGCTGCAAAGTGTTAGTAGCACACAATGCGTCTTCACACCAAAGACACTAATGACGACTGGATGACTTTGTTAGGCACGTGTGACGAGACACCTGAACTGATCAATCAAAGGAATTCACGAAAAAAAAAAAGACAGTTGGGCAGAACACGTGCACTCGCATAGAGCGGCTAGGCTCACCGCTTCTTAAAAATGTACCAACTGGTGAAGGCTATAGTTAAATAATTACAGTGTGCTGGTATGTCCTGTCTCAAGTAATTTGCCACCTTTATGTTCAAATGTATGGTTTATATTGAACAGCCCACTGGCGATTTATTATATTAGTTTACAATTCTTTCTAGTTGAATTTACGGTGCCCAACCGAGCACCTAGCAAGTACTAAATTCACTACTGTCCGTATCGTTTTTATATAGCAACGAAAATATTAAAGATGGCCTTCAACAATGTTTATTACAAAAAGAAAGTTTGTTAATCAAGAGAGAACAAGATGGTTTCACAAACAAAAAATTATAATGTTAAAATAATTCAAGATTAACTACAAGCTACAAATAACTTTTACCATCTCAAGGTGTTTTTTTTTCTGGTAGAGTTGAACCAATTATTATGGGAGATATAGGGGATTCCACTTTATCAATGATTAATAAACGTTGAGAAGACTTTTTTTTTTTTTTTTTTACTCGAGTAAGTTTGTAAAGCTTACGCTGAAACATGTTCCGACAGTGCACGATATATACCACTGCTTTAAATAAATAGTAAACAAAACATTTTTAAAGAGATTTGAAATGGGGGGTTGGAAAAGACGTGAGAAGATCAGGTGGACAGACAGACATGGTGACAAATGAAGAAGTATTAAGAAGAGTGGGTGAGAAGTGAATATTTTGGATGTGATTCTTTGGTACAAAGCGAACTGGATTGGACACATTCTTAGGAGGAACTTTCTTCTTCACGACGTCATAGAAGGGAAGGTTGAGAGAAAAAGTTGTTTAGGAAGAAGGAGGCCTCAAATATTGGATGAATTGAAGGAAAAAAAGAAGATTCTGAGAGCTGAAGGAGGAAGCAGAGGATAGGGTGCATTGGCGGTTTAAGTTTATTGACAAAAGGAATGAACCTGTCATAAGATAGAACACTCATTAATACATAATATCAAACATATATAGATACACACACACACTTTAAGATGAATTAATGGGGACATAGAAATTAAAACTATTATTCTTTATTATAACTAGAAAAAAATCCTCTTATAGAAGTTTTTTTCCAGCTTGTTTAATTAATTTGTGATAAATATTATAAAAAATTACATACACCTCATTTCTACTTTCTCATATTTTTATATAATAGATAAGAGATTTATTTTATTTTTATTTTATACATACCGTATTCAAATTTATCGGTACATCCAACACATATGGGTACTGGTATAGTATTTTAAATTCTACTCTTCGAATAAAGTTTATTTCTTGACTACTCAATAACATATCTTATTTCAAAATCTAATATATAATATATTGATACAGAAATATATATTCAACATAAAAAAACGCACTTTATGTTGACATTTCTTACATATATAGATGCCCTTTCAATTTTCTATCGTAACCTACGTCACAGAATAATTCGCTACCAATCGGCCAACTTATAAGCGAATCCTCCATTTAATTTCCCAGTACGGCCATTTATATGTCTTCTTGAATCTCACTTTCGAATTACACTTGTTCTTTGGAATAGTACAAAACCATCCGAAAAGCCTTTTTCTTTTTGCTACAAAGAGTATACATGTTAATGTATTTGATGTTATTTATTATATGTTGGCTGACTTCAAAAAAACATAATTCCACCGAAATATGATAATTTAAAAAAAAAAAGTCTTTTGAAGTTAACAATTGTTAAGGTATCCCCACCTAAACGTTTTATCAGTTCGAATCCCTAAAAGTTTCGATTTTTATTAATAATAATAATATTTAGCACCGCGTCTTACTACCCGTTCGGGTTATACGCTTTAAGTACTAATTACGCTAATGGATTAGGAATTGGGAAGGTTGAATTAGAGGAAGTGAACCCGCATTTGCGTGGAGGGAGAGTGGAAAACCATTTAGGAAACCCCCCCCACCCACCCACCCCCAGTTCACCCGGCCGAGATTCGAACCTCGATCTCCCCGTCCTCAGCAGTCGAGCTCAACACGACAAGCGCGTTAGCCAACTACGCCACCCAGGCGGGTGTGATTTTTATTATTTTTATAATTTGTGAAAGTGGGTAGAAAAGCATTCTAAGCCCGGTATCCTAGCCTGGCCGGTATTGAGACTTTTACTGAGCTTAGGGGCCCGGGTTTGATTCCAGGCATGGACAAAAAAATATACATATATCACTTGTGAAGTATGGGTTACGCCTTTAACAGTAATGAATAATTAACGGCTGGAGGCTGGGGTTTGTATCGGTTTTAGATTTAATTTAGTTTATATGCTATGTGTTGTTATAATCATTCAAATCGGTTATTGGATTGGATCGCTAATATTTTTCATCAGAATGGTAGCATTTGACTGTAAACGTTTTAAACTATTATTATTATTAGCACCGCGTCTTACTACCCATTCAGGTTGTACGCACTTACGCTAATGTGTAATGGTAGGGTGATTGTGATATGAAATGAAGGACCTACAGTTTAACGTGGAATCCGAACCACGGTGGAGACCTGGCATTCCTCACATTCACAAGATGTCTTGTCAGAGGTGAAGGAAGGGTTTGGTAATCAGATAAATCTTTGCCGGGACCGAGGATTGAACCCCGGCCGCCAGCATAGAAGTCTGACACCTTACCCCTAGACCACCAGATCACCGTTTTAAACTAAGAGAAAAACCGTTATTCATATGACACATTGCTTGAACTAATATTCATGAAATGTTATTTATAAATTTAAACTTCAACTATCTTCTGAATCAATATTTTGTTTGCTTTTGTAAAAAGAAAAAAAAAAGTTCATTTTGTAATAAAAACTGTGAAAATATGGTCCGAATTCCAATCCCTATTTCCTTAATGTTCTACGAGGGAGTTTCAAATAATTTTTGAAATAATAATTTTTTGTTAAGAAACTTATCGTTATTTATTACTCGAATAACTAACTTTTGCTAAAAAAAAATAAACAATTTTAGGGTTTTTACTTAATATTTTCTTTGGTATATTTTAAATGATATATTTATTAAAGCTTTAACGTTTTATTAGTGAAACCTAAATAACTTTATAAACACATTATTACCGTTTTTATAACAACGAAAAGTTTAAGAGAGGTCCACTATGTTTATTTTAGAACAAAAGTTTACTAGTCAAAGAACTAAAAGGGTTCTGTAAAAAACAACAACTATAAACCATTCTGAGTTATCTTCGACTCATTAAAAACATGAAACTATCTAAGAACCAGTAAGGAAGCACTTTCTCTTATGAAAATTACTAAAAAGTCAAAAATATATTAAAGATAATATGATCTTCTCTTGAATCTTTTGATTGATAATTTAATTACTTATAAAATTATATTATTAGTACAGAAAAGCATTAAGTTTCCTATGCTGTTATACGTTCAATTTTCAAAAGATGAACATTTTCCGACAGCTTAGAAAGTTTACAGTTCTACATGTGGATGTACTGAGAAAATTATACAGATGTTTAAAAATCCCAGATTATATATGAATTGGTTTTATATTTTTTAATGTTGCCCCAAATTGTTGGGGAAAGGTTTGACAAGTTAAAAAAGGTTTAAATATAAAGTTTAAATTTTGTTTCGAAAAAGTGTGAAAACTTTCAGAAAACCCTATAAACGTTCCCCACAATATCTTAAAATTTTCTTTTGGGAACATATCATAACATGACTTTATTTGAATGAGGAAGACATATCTAGGTCAATAAAATTTTGCTTTCATTTAAGAAGTACAAATTTCACGTATATCTTCATTACTTTTTTTAAAATTTTAAACTCAAAATTTAAACTTTTTAGCTTGTCAGAAACTTGCTGACAAAGTCTTTCTACATTTTGTTGAAAGTAGTATTTAAATATATCAAACTACTTCCTAAATAACGAAGGATTTCTAAACGTCTAGTCGGTGACCTGGTGGTCTAGGGGTAAGGTGTCAGACTTCTATGCTGGCGGCCGAGGTTCGATCCTCGGTCCCGGCAAAGATTTATCTGATTACTAAACCCTTCCTTCACCTCTGACAAGACATCTTGTGAATGTGGGGAATGCCAGGCCTCCACCGTGGTTCGGATTCCACGTTAAACTGTAGGTCCTCCATTTCATCTCACAATCACCCTACCATTACACATTAGCGTAAGTGCGTATAACCCGAATAGGTAGTAAGACGCGGTGCTAATAATAATAATAATAATCTAAACTCCTACATGAAGTCTAGTGATATGAAACAGTCATTTTTAATAGATATTGTTAATAGAAATTAAATAACACCAATACAGTGGTCAAATATTATCACAGTAAGCCTAAAAAAATATATTTTATCAAAGACTTTTCTTATTAAAACTGGACTGTGCTTTGTTTTTTCAGCATATGCTCACTCGCTCACGCAAAGTCTAATAGAGCGACCGTAGAAAATTTCCAATGTATTTGTGGTATAGCCTGCCAAAATATTGGATAGGCAACACTGCCAACAGTAACGCCAGTCATTTTGCGTGATTGTCAAGATACGGGTGCACTGACTATTACATTGATGTAGAGAGAACAGCGTCACGTTTTGTAAAGAAACAAGGCGTTACGTCTAGACCAAATAAAATTTAGCTTTTAAAATTTGATATAGTCTCTATATATAATGGTGGCTACAGACATAGGGAATCTGGAAAAGTCAGGGAATTGAATCAAAAATAAGGAAAAGACAAGTAATTTAACCAGGCCTACTTGACTGATGATGTACCTAAACCTATAAACAAAAAGGATAAATTTTGTTTGACGTTGTTAGTAAAACGCATTGCCTCGATATGTCAGTCAAAAATAGATGGCGGTAATGTATACATACACAGTAGAGTCTCGGAATCTCGACCCAATGTGGACTGAGATGATGTCGAGTTATTGAAATGTCGAGTTTTGCTAACGAACTTGTATAAGATGCATGTTAACTATGTTATGTTTACTAATCAAGGATAAATCACAGTACAGTTTCAAATAGTATAGGTACAATTTACTGTACTGTAGTATTGTATGGTAAGGTAACAGTACGTATGTAGAGTACAATATTTTATGTGTTAATATAATGGTGTATATACATATGTGTAATATACAGAAATGCAGTACAGTACTGTATATATAATATTGTATCGATTCGAATAACACATTAGTGAATTGGAGAACTAACAAATACAGCACTTGTAAAAACACCACAACATGACTTTTCCAATCGAGTTACACTAACAAACTTAGAAGTTATACAGTTGCGTGTGTCGAGTTACACGGAATGTCGAGTTATCGAGTGTCTAGTTTCCGAGATTACTGTATTACAGTATTAAATAATATAAAATGAACAAGAACTCACAAGAATGATGATGTTTAGTAGTTTAAGATTTAAAAAAAAAAAATACGTGATCAACGTAATATACTAAATAATTCCCATCCATCAATAAACAAACTGTTAAAGGTTAGGTTTGAAATTTTCTTAAATGTTGTCCGGAAAACCCGGAAGAGTCGGGGAGTTCTATAAAAAAAGTTTTGTAGTCACCCTTAATATCAGTGTAGCATTTTACCATCACTTTGATAAACACTTATTTAAACCACATAAATAATAAGTGCATGAAAATGGATTTCCCATGAACATGTGCTATATTTTCTAAAAAGACTATTTCTATGAAAATTCGACAAAACAGACCAAGCTGAGGCAGGCGACCTTCAACTATCTACTAACTCAGAGCACATTTTCAGAGGAAAACCCTTTATCTATTTTCTAAAAGGAATATTTCTATGAAATATATATATAAAAGGGTTTTCCCATGAACAAAGTGGGCCACCCTGGTAAGTGAGAAATTGCCGTACAGACCTTCAGTTTTAACGCGATATTTAATTCTACGATACGTTGTTTCAAAATATGGCTCACACCAAAATAAAGTCGAAATATTCCACCAGAGCTCTTTTTTCCTTAACAAACATGTAGTTTGATTTTTATTAATAGAAAAAAATGTGTGAAAATGTGACATAAGCTCATTTTCAACGACTTTTTAAGTTTTTAGGTTTGATAGAAAAAAAGGGCTATAGATTTAGCTTCTTTCTAACAAATACAGTAGGTTTTATTTTTATAGGCTATCAACAAAAGACTTTTAAGGTATTTTACCTTGTGATAAGAAGTTTCGTAGTTGTATATCCCTATTGATTCAAGGTGTCAGACTTGTATGTCAAGCATAATAATTAAAACCAACTACTAAATTTATCACCACATTCATCTCTGAGCTACAAGATGAGGTAATTACTTTAAGAACTATACCGAGTTCTTGAACCAAGGTGACTATATTTACATTAAAATGAAACTGGAGTCTATTAGACCACTTACTCTAATTTTTCGTAAAATCTCCAGCCATAAAAAGTATGGTTAAAACCGCAATACTTTTTTTTTATGGGCACTCAGCTGTTTTTATGTGCGCGAGACTGCGAACGCGTTTTAAAGCTCTTTTTCATCGTGCTTGTAATGTATTTCGAAACAGTTTTATTTTTTGGTTTATTTGGCTGTTTCTCGAAATACTTCAGTTAGTTAGTTTTAAGTTTTGTTTTTTAGTTAGTTTGTTAGTTTTTTCCTTTCAGCTCGTCTTACAACCCGTCCAGATTATTCGCATTTGACCACGATAGTAGGACTAAAGATGAAGAAAGTTGAATTTATAAGAAATGTACCAGCGCATGGGTGTTTGGAACATAGGAAGCCATTTAGGAAATAAAACGCTCTTGGTACATTTGACCAGGTATTGAACCCTGACCTCTTTGTCACTGTAGATATATACTATATAAGACCTGCTTTGGTGGTAGCATGGTCTAATGCGTCAATCTAATAATAATTGAATTGTCAGCGATGGGGTTCAATACCATGTTTCTTTTTCTAAATGGTTTCCAACACACTTTCTACGCCAATGTGGGCACATTTGATTACAATTCAACCTTATCCATTCTTAACCCACTAGTATAAATGTGTGGATATCCCAGGGGGTAGTAAGACGTGTTACACGCTAAACAAATGACCAGATGAGCCCGATATTTTGTCATCATGACCACCGGTGCGGGAATGATGCTACTAACTGGCACTTAATGATATCAGCTGTTATAAAATAGTTCATATATCTAAATAATTGACAAATACACTCCGTTAACTTTGAAAATGCTACTTTTTTGAGGCCTACCCTTTTGGGTTAAATTATGCTGTAGTTTTTAAGATAGCTTTTCCGTGACCCTCTTGACCCTCTTCACATGAGTTAAAGGGATTTACATTAAAAGTCTGCTACCGGCTTTCAGGATAAATGTAAGCTCTCGTATCTCTCTTGCTTCCCATGTTATATAAAAAACGTTTCTAATTTTATTAAAAGTGTAATACTGTACTGTCATGTGTTATCAGTTGGAAAAAAATCAAATTCATTTCTAATAGATTAAAATATTCTCATCTACCAAATCGCAACCGTACGAGTATTAATATTTATATTTTCTTATAATACTATTAAATTTAAGCTTTACAATTTAGCTTTAAAAGTAGACTATTGATACATTTTGAAATGGTTTTGCAAATGAATTCTTTCCAAAATTTCTTTAAAAACATATCTTAATATTTTCGACTCAAATTTTACGCGTTTACGTTAAGAGATACATTACTTATTGAAGCACTAACATATATTCAATGTTAACTTTTTCTGAATGTATGTGTCATATTAAAGGACATACCTAGCTCCACTTTTTGTTCAAACTTTTTTAAACCAGGGTACAGTAAATTTGTGTATTTTATTGGAGGTATTTACGATCCAGACCTGAAAGAAACGGTGACAAACAGGAAAATTCTTAAAAAGATTTTCTCGATCCAGGTTGCAGTTATTTTTTACGACACTGAAAGTGACCTTGGCCGATTTCCTTCCAACAATAAGGACAATCGGTGACCTGGTGGTCTAGGGGTAAGGTGTCAGACTTCTGTGCTGGCGGCCGGGGTTCAATCCTCGGTCCCGGCAAAGATTTATCTGATTTCCAAACCCTTCCTTCACCTCTGACAAGACATATTGTGAATGTGGGGAATGCCAGGTCGCCACCGTGGTTCGGATTCCACGTTAAACTGTAGGTCCTTCATTTCATCTCACAATCACCCTACCATCACACATTAGCGTAAGTGCGTATACCCGAACGGGTAGTAAGACGCGGTGCTAATAATAATAATAATAATAATATTAATAATAGACAATTACAAGTGGAGTGGACCTTAAAAAAAAAAAGATGGCGTGAATCAAGAAGACCTCGTGGCAGCAGAAACACTCACGATAAAACCATCATCCAGATTTGACGTGTGTTAAACATTCGCGCAATTAAAGGGACAGTTTAATATTCAGACCTCATATGTGTAACTGGACCATTCTATTCGGGTCTAGGTAAGTGTCGTTTTGTATTTAGTATAGCGCCGCGGCGTGACTAAGTCTGACTATGAAACTGGACCTAACGGTATGGAGATGAATTTAATCACTCAGATTCAACTTTCATTACTAATAGTCATTATTTATATGTTAGTCAGAATCAAAATGTGGAATAAATTAACCCTGATTATTAATATTACATTTAAATCTAAACTAATATTTTATTCGTTGGTAGTAAGGTAAATCTGAAGCCTGGACACCATATAGTTAAATCTGGCAACATAGTCAACTTGATCTCTGCGTTAGATTTAAATATCAAGGCAGTTAGAATATTTGTTTATTGGCTATATTTTTATTTAAAAAAGATTTTTCTTCGATTATATATAATCCCAATAAAATAGACATTTCAGGTGAGTTTTTAGTCCATGCTAATTCAAAATAAAATTAAGGAAAAAAACCTTTGAGTAAAAACTAGTCCTATAAGTTATAATATTATTTATCCACATAAAACAATAAAATAAATAATAAAGGATAAACACGGTAACTATTAAAATTATATATATTTATATATTAAAATAAGTGGGTGGGGTTTAAACTAAAATTGGTGGTTGCCAGCCTCCACTCCTAGAAACTACACTCAGGAAGGGGCGAGTGGAAGGAACTTTTATCTCGACTAACTCTGACAGTGGCACGAAGACTCTTACTCGAGACCACTGGGTGTGCTCGGGAACGTTTTTCTGGATGTTTCGATGCTAATAATAATGTCACTACCCCAACTACAACAATGGTCTGCTGTACATTTCTACAAGAGTTGAAGGAAAATATATAAAATATGACACGAACAATTTAAATAAAATGGATCACTAAATGAAATGTACAATTTAAAATTACAATAAAAAAATATTTAATGAAACTTTTGTGGGTTATTATTATTGTTTCATTGTTACAACATCTCAATCTTACCTATGGAATTCCAAGTAAATATAATTTATAATCTTACAGATAAGATATATTTTACTACAGCTAATTTTGAACAATATAATTATCAAATAAAAAAATATTGTTGAAAAAATTTAATCAATAATCAATATAACTATTAAAATTTTGGAGAGAATAAAATATTAATTGAGGTTCTAGAAGCAGTAAAGTGTCTGAATATTTTAAATTTATACTTTAAGACTGATGTGTGAGAGAGAGAAAAATAATAATTTTATGTTGAAGATTTGGCTAGATCACACCAATAAATATGTCCATGTTGAAATAGCACAAATGTCTTGAAATTGGTATCCTTTTCTTAATTTAAACTCCGCCACACTTTTAATTAAATAAACAGTCTCTAGTTTTCCCCTAAACACTTAACTTTCTAATTGAAACTTATATTTCATATTCAAACTATTGTTCCACTTAGAAATTTGATTTAGGAGCTACACAGATTTCGTTCCATGTTTTTAAGATGCCAAAGAAATAAGACATTAATCTTCTTCCAGGAATCAAATTTAAAATCGTCCTTACCCCCCCCCCCCCCCAAGTCAAAAGATAATATCTATGTATTAAAACAAAAGTTGGCCATGGACTAGGGATAAAATAAAATATTAAGTGATATTTAATATAAAGGTTGAAAATAAATGGCAATAAATATGACAAATATTTTAAAAGGAATGATAATGTTTATTTCCATCTGTCAAAATTGAAATGGATTTGAATGGAACTGAAATTTAAAGCTAAATACATCGTTTTCTTTTCTCGCTTCTTTTATAATTACGAGACACGCCACTCACTTGTTTAACAGTCCTGCTCATGCCTTGGAATAAGGGGCCGACCGCGAAAACAAAACAAACAAAAAGCTAACACATTTCTCGGAAGTATAAACATGTCTAATAAAGAGGTAAGTGTTCTTCCATAGCTCCAAATTCATTATTTCAATTATTTTAAACAGTATTGAAATATCTTCCTTCCGTTTTATGGTGATAAACTTTATTATTTTGTCACTCACGGCAACATAGCGCATAACGCTAACGCATAACGCATAGAGCAAAACGCTGCTGACAAACTTTGAAGCACATAATTTAACTCAACAAAAAAAAAAAATCTGTAAAATATTTACAAATTAGAAAAATATAGGGAACTATATGTTAGAGTGGCAAATCACATTACAAGGTGCGCTTAAAAAAATATGTTCTGAAAATCGCATTTATTTGACATTTCAAATCAATACAATAGTCTACTCACCCACCTCGGAGGCATAGTTAGCTAACGCACTAGTTTCGTGTTGAGCTAGACTTCTGAGGTCGAGAGGATCGTGGTTTGAATCTCGTTTGGATGAAGTGGAGGCTTGGTTTTTACTAAATGGTTTTCCACTCTTCCTATACACAAATGTGGGTTCACTTCATTTAAATTCAACCTTCCCAATTCCTAACTCATTAATGTAATTAGTACTTAGGCCTATAACCCTAACGGGTAGTAAGACGTTGTGCTAAAAAAAAAATCTACTCCAATCTGTATTTAACACGGTTTCTTGGTAAACAAAAACAGGATGAACAGACAATCTCCGGGCCGAACTTTGAACATACATTTACTGTTTCTTATGTTCGTATTACTGTTGAAAGTTCCTTTCTTGAATTTTAATAAGGAACCTCGTTCCAAGCTCTGGGATAATATTGCTTATATCTCCGCAACTATTGGCGATATTAACTTTTATACTTTACCTAAATGGTCGTAGTAGAGAACACTTTCATTCCTAACGTGTAGGAATGCAATTTGCTTACATTTACGATGTTTAAGGAACTTTTAGGAGATATTACATTAAAAAAAAACTTTTCCCAAACGATCGGAAGTGTATATAGCAACTTTTCCGTTCTGAAAGTTACTCATAGATAAAACTTCGGGGTGGAGGTGTGAATCATTATTTACAGGACCTCCCAAGTGCGGACAACCCGAACAGCTAATAATATAACGTGTACACACACACACACACACACACACACACACATGCGATATCTCCCAATCCATGGGAAGTACTTAATTCTATGTTCGGTTCTGGGCCATTGAAAACTTGTCAACTTCCTTCTCGTTGGATGCTCGGATAAGAACTTAGCTCTTTCTCCCCCCCCCCCCTCTCTCTCTCTCTCTCTCTCTATATATATATATATATATATATATATATATATATTATATAAGAGAGAGAGAGAGAGAGAGAGCTAAGCATCCTTACTTCATGTCCGTAACAAATATTTTAAAATTTGGCCCCACCTGTCCGGATCACATCGAATCGGCTCATTTTTTTATTACTTTGTATGAAAATGGGAGCAATAAACTTGCTAGGAATATTTTTCTTACCTTCTTCGGTGGTCGAATGGTCTAAGACGTCATTCTCGTAGCCCCCCTCTCCCCCCTAATAGTCTATACTGCCGATGACAGGAAGATAGGGGTTCGAATACAAGTCGGGTGTATTGAGAGGGATCTTTCCTATTGTGTTTACCACTCTCCCTCCGCGCAAACGTGGGTACATTTCCTCCAAATTCAACCTTTCTCATACCACACTCGTTAGCTTAATTAATAGGCCTTCATATGCATTTAACTTAATCAAGTAGTAAGGCGTGGTAAAAGTGTGCGCTTACTTTAAGAAAATGCACCAGCGTCTGCAAGGGGAAAATTTGACGAAGCCATCCCTTGGTGCACCCAATCCTGCAGGGTCAGGGCTAACCAAACATGCCAATCGCTCATGCTGGCTGGCACTGAGTTTACTCACTCTGAAGTCGCTATTTGGTCTATACACAGACTGTACCACTAGTCCACGCCAATAAGGAGTGAGCTCTTATGGGAGACACCCCTCCTCCCACCTAACTCCTCTTGTATCTTGACAAGAGACGAGGACTCTCGAAGCTAAGGAGATCATTTCTTATCTAGAACTGAACTTGAGAATTAACAGATCTTTCCCCGAGACCATCTGACTCCCCATTAGCTGCTAAGACACCCTCAACTCCTTCTTACCTCCCTGCCCCCCCCCCCTTTTTTCCAATGACTACTGAGCGCCTTTATAAGCCCTGCCGAGATTCCTCCCACAACCCCCTGGCGATGTCTTAATGGCTTCACTTCTCTTGATGATGTTTTAAGAGGGTGCAATACATTAGGTAATATCTCTAAAGGTAGAAAGTCTTGATTATTTTGATTAGAGGAGGTATCATATACATCTCTTTTAAACTGGATTTTTTTAAATTGTTTATTAAGGTAAGGTAGATGGGGACTTGAGAAAAGGCCAGTAGTTTTTCAGTTTTTATAAAAACACAGTTTTTGGTCAAAAGAAATCATATATTGCTTCATTACAAAAATAAAGTTAAATTTTCTTCACATGGTGATATCAACAGTTGTTGAATATCTGTTAAAGAGTGTCCTGGAATTTAATGACAACTTTTTCTGTTACTTTAAAAAGTTTTGTCATCTAATGCTACTATGATCATGACAGATTTTCAAGAACTGTTGATAGCACCATGTGAAGAAAATTAATTTAATTTTAATTAGGTATATACCTAATTGTTGACTGTCAGAAGTAAGCTGGGAGCTGTCGGTCAGCACCAAAGAAGCCATGGCACTACTGTAGTGATGAGTGTGTTTTTTTAAATAAATTTTTAAGTTTGGTTTTCCTTTAATGGTGAAAATCAAATTTTGAAAATCTAGAGCTAGTGCTTCTTACACAAAGGCCAAGCAGACTGAATCTACTGATAGAAAACTTGTTTTTATAATACTATTAATAAAAGAAAGGATGTTTATTGCAAAAAGTTTGTATTTTCTAAAAACATAATCACCTATCAGAATCCTACAGTATTTTTTAGTTTGTATGTGAATTTCAATTTGTTTTAATGTGTTGTGATTTTGTACGATGTTTGACGTTTGTGTTTGAAAAAGAGAGGGTGAGTTGTTTTGATCGAAACCTTCTTGTTAATGTTATAATGCCAACCTTCCCCCTTCACCATTAGCGCACAACGTTGAGTAGTGGGCTATTTATAACCTCCCTTCGGGAGGTTGGGTTGTCATGGCAACCACCGCCGCTAACTTTTGTCCAACTTTGGTACAGACACGTGCTTAAAGCCAACCAGTAGCTTTGGTCACACCTGTTGAAGGTTATCTAGACCAGTGTGTCATGGCATCTCACGTAATCTGGTAACCGACCCCTTGGTGTAGTGGTCAGTGCAGCTGGCTACTAACTTAAAGGGCTCCGGGTTTGATTCCCGGCTGGTACCTTGGGTATTTTTCCCGGAAGGTGAATCACCCCAACGGTCACCAGGGTTGGTTTGATTAGAAGTTAGGTTTAAGTGTTTCCATTGGTTCCATACCCTCTCACTCACTATCACCCTCACCCTCACTATCACTATCACCATCACCTCATCTCATCGGGGCATGGAAAGAGCCTCCATGGAAAGGATGTACGATTAGTACATTCGGGCGTCTCCTGGGCAACAAATGTATATCAGTACTGTCTAATCTTTCCACAAATAGGGCTAAAAGTGATGTGGCAATATTTTATATATACATTATATATAACCACAGTGGAGGCCTGTCATTCCCCACATTCACAAGATGTCATGTCAGAGGTGAAGGAAGGGTTTGTAAATCAGATAAATTTGTGCAATTTTTATTATTCCCAAGTAATCTATATCTGATTTATTTAATTGTAGTTCGAATATAGCAGCGGTTAGTTTTCTGTATAAAAATCAATCACGTATGATAAACCAAAACCTTTAATCCAGAGAAAGGTGTACAGCCTGAATGGGTAGTATGACGCTGTGATTAAAGAAATCTATATAAGTATCACAAGACTTCCAAGTTTCAACGGATAATTCGCCGGACACCTGCAGCTAGTGTAAAATAAAACTAGAACAATAATTAGAGTGTAAGGGCAAACTCGTTTTAATGACATATCTTTTTTCAATATAGAGAAAAAGTGATTAAATGCTACAATCACCCACGGAATTTAATCATATTAATATATTTATTGCAATCGCTCTTCTGAGCATACCTAATGTTAATAATATACACGGGTTTCAATTATTATATATATGGTAAGTGTGTGGTGTATGACGATAACATTTAACACCCAGTATAGTTATTTCATTTATTTATTTTACCTTGGAAGCATAAACTTCTTCTCTATATTTAATTTTAATTTAACACAATCTGGCATTTTTAAGAAGGTTCCCTCTGTCTGATTTCTGAATCACTAGACCATCTGTTATGATAAAGTATTTATCTTGTTCTAATTTCAAACATTGACCCATTTCATTTCAGCACCTTTCATTGATCCTCATCGCTTCCAAGGGTGGGAGCTATATACAAATCCCACTGTAGGGGGATAAAAAAAAAACCCATCCCTTACCTTTTTTTCGGTGGCCTATATTCGCTGTGATATCAGCGAGGAGATTTGTTGTTTCCTTGGAGCGGCAGACGTCACAATCTGATACTTGTTGCACCGAGGAAAAGTGAATCAAGTTGAATTTAACAAACCTATAACCTGAATCGGGTGTTGGGACTGGATTCCAGCGAAATGTTCTCCTCTTTGCCTCCATGCAAATGCGGTAACATTTGATCTAAACATATATATTTTTTTTCATTTCTATTCCGTAATGTTTACATGCCTATTGGGTACAAAGGTGAAATTTAAAAATAAACTAATTACTTAAAACTATTCGGCTGGATTGCACCTAGGATACTGTAAACTTACCTGCAACATGTTGGCTCTACCGGCAGAGAAAAACGGGAAGACGTAACATTTAGGGAATGTTTAAATTAAATATTAGGGAAAAGCTGGATATATCAAGAAATGTTATTTAAAACCATACCCGCCTCGGTGGCGTGGTTGGCTAACGCGCTAATCATGTTGAGCTCGACTGCTGAGGACGGGAGATCGAGGTTCGAATATCGGTCGGGTGAACTGGGGGTGGTTTTTCCTAAATGGTTTTTCACTCTCCTTCCACGCAAATGCAGGTTAACTTCCTCTAATTCAACCTTCCCAATTCCTAATACATTAGCGTAATTAGTACTTAAAGCGTATAACCCGAACGGATAGTAAGACGCGGTGCTAAATAATAATAATAATAATAATAAATATTTAAAACCATGAAAATAAATTAGCTTACTTTACTAGACTGCCAATGACAGTGAGTTAAATTCGATTTCCGGTTGGGTGTACTAGGGGTGCCAAAATTGTTTTTCACTCTCTCTCCACGCACATGCAGGTACATTTATTTTAAATTCTTTCTTTCTCATACCTAATACATTAGCGTAATTAGTAGATATGCGTATAACCCAAACGATAAGTGTAATACGCAGTGATAGAAAGTATACAAACAAGCCACTTAAATGATTGTTTTTTTAAAATGTCGCAGCTAGACAAAAAAACAAAATGAGAGAATTTCTCTGCCTTCTGCTTACAAGTGCTAGATAAGACGTCTTAACATGAGCCTAATTTACAAATTACAGTGTTTTGTCTTTTATACCTTATCCACACATGGACACAAAGAATACATAAAACATTTAATACTATATTGATTGTTAATAGCTTATGTACTCGCGATTAAGGGTTTGCAAATGTTTTAAATCAGTACTAAGTTGATAAACGTTTTGTTTCTTCTTTGTTGTTAAAATGTTGCTAAATAATTAATTTTAAAATAAGATTGAATGTTAAGTAATTTATTTATGGATAGAAAGTAAATAAAAACACATAGTCACACCAAACTTAACCTAACGAAGTAATTTTGTTTGGTTTAAACTAAAGATTGGAAATTTAAGTTAAGATGGAATTATTTTTCTTTTACGGTACATTACCAAATAATTACAAACCATCTCAGAGCTTTTTTTTTTTGAAGCTTTTCTTTTTAATGCGGACTTTTAAGCTTCGCAATGAAAACTTTGTAATGAGTTTCTTAACTTGTGCATTTAGTGCAACCGCCTTAAAAATAAAGCATGTTGATGAAGAGTATTATAAGAATCCAATTTCGAACACACACTTTTGTTTTAAAAAAAAGTGTGATTTGTTCCATTTTACTACTAATCCACTTCATCTTTATTTTATCTTTGTGTTTCTCTCTCTCTAGCTGGTCGCATCTTTTCACTCTTCATTGAACACGCTGTTAGTTCATCTTCCTTCTTTGCGTCTCATCCGGAAGAAAATTTGTTAAGAGAATTTATTTATCTTATAAAATCAAAATTTCACAGAAGGGGAAAAAAATACAAAACTAGATTTTTAGTAAAAAATTGATTAACTGTTTACTATTTTTCGGTGACCTGGCTGTCTAGGGGTAAGGTGTCAGACTTCTGTACTGGGGGTCCGGTGTTCAATCCTCGGTCCCAACACAGATTTATCTGATTACCAAACCCTTCCTTCACCTCTGACAAGACGTATATTAATCACAACTTGTGAATGTGTGGAATGCCAGGCCTCCACCATGGTTCGGATCCCACGTTAAACTGTAGGGCCTCCATTTCATCTCACAATCACCCTACCATTACACATGAGCGTAAGTGCGTATAACCCAAACGGTTAGTAAGACGCTGTACTAATAATAATATATACCACCTGGATGTATAGAAATTTCCACTAAACTTTTAAAAAGTTTTATAACTATTATTTGAGATTTTCTTTAAGTGTTTTTCAAGAAATCTTGAGTTGAGTAAATATTATAATTGTTATACATTTTAGTTATAACCAATTTCATATTACATTTATGTTAACATATTCGGTATCATTTTCTCGATTTTTTCCTTCTTCAACATTTGTAACCCATATTATTTTCGCTGTACAGTTTTGGAAATATAGCTAGAAGACACAGATTTTCATTTGTTGAATTTTGAAGTGTTATTTTAGTAAGTGTCAATACTACAATCGCACATAGTTTCAGCTTCTTTAGAATTTTTACAAGATAAACGCCTTATATGGTTGTACTACTTTATAGATCGATTAAAATAACTATGTTCATAAATTGTGTCTTTGCGTTGTGTTAATCCCGGTGTACAAGACACTTTTTTTTATTACGATCTTGGTCACATTGATTTTACATAAATTTACGTAAAGAGTGTTTAAATTATGATTGCATACAATATTTACACAATAGATGGCTTATTTCCCCTTTTTTATTTTTAAATAATAACATTTTAAAAATAGTGTTTGCCATAACTATTTAGGTAATAATCTATGAATGTTATTAATATGAATAAATAATTAATTCAATTTTTTAATTTTTTTAAAAGTCTCAAAATTTAGGGTTTAATATCTAATAATTTGAATTCATATTTGTTTTTAACAAATATTTGATTAAAAGTAAATAAAAATATAACCTACATTTAAAAACCGTAAACGTCTAGCCCATGGGGCTATCTATTGTAAACAATCCAAATGCTGAACAATAAAACTGGGTGATATAGGACATGTTTTATAAATTACAAGATATTACTTGTTGTGCAAACAGATATTGTAAATATAAATATACTTCTCACCCGACGCAATCTTCAGGCTACAAGTCTTTCACAACCTTTTGCACAATAAAGTGTCTCATGTATCAGGATTTAGATCCTTATTTATACTTCAATCGTCCATTTTGAGATGATTTATGTCGACCTTGGGCTTATGGGTAAAGAGAAATGCTTTCACATTTAGCTTCGCTTGAAATATTTAAAAAACCGAGCATTTTCTGATTCTATAGCAACCTTCATTTCATTGATTGGTTCTTATATTGTCCTATTTTTTCCCCTCCACGTATTTAATAATTTATAAAGGCAACGGGATATCTATAGCATGGTTACCATTCGAAGAACCATATCTGACAGTTTAAAAAAACACGTTATTAAGTCTATAACGATTAGTTCCTGGAATCTTCAATTTTGACAACTAAAATTTGAATACAATTTTATATGCTTGATGTTGTGTACTATACAATTTTTTTTAAAAACTTTTTTTTTCTTGCATTGTGTACTACAAGTTCAGCTTATACGCTCATATACTACTTACGCTAATAGTTTTAGAGATAAGGAAGATTATATTCAGAGGAAATATACCCGTGTTTTAGGGGAGGGAAACTAGAAAACCAGTTTTTAAAAACCACCCTCAGTACACCCGATCGAGATTCGAACCTCTTCCTCCCCGTCATCAGCAGTCTAGTCTAATGTGAGAGTAGCGCGTTAGACCACGTGGCCAACGAAACGGGTCCACTCAATAATTTGTGTTATATCTTCTCAAAGCTTCTTACCATGGTGATATGGCTCTAGCTAGACAGACAATATAGTAGAGAAAAAATGTGTCCTACGAGGATTCTGAGTTCTTTTTTTATAAGTATGTTTGTTTGTGTATATACATATACATTTGGTGACATTTTGTTATGAGTGAGTGGCAAAGGATATTTGAGCAACAACCAGTTTTTATGGCCCCAATCTAGAAATAGGAATGAAAGAGGGATGGCGATTTGAAGGGGTGAAGTTGAGTAGATTTTTCTTCCTGCGAAATCTACCTGTTTTATTTATTTACTCCACACTGTGCTTCGTGACAAAACATGTCATCGCTAGCTTGATATTCCTCCCCCATCCCACCCCCTCCATCATCTCCATTCCTGTTTTATTTGTTTGTATACGATTTTAATTTGACAGGTCATGAGATCGAGCTTTTCAACGCGCAACACAGTTATAGCTTTTAAAAATGTTGGCGGTAGAAATTTAATAATAATTCTAATGGATAATATATATATTATTTACATGTGTCTTGGGGCAATAATGTGCAGTGCCACAACAACTATGACATTTATATCGTTAACTAGTGGGTCGTTGCATCGATGGCTGCAGATTATTGAACTAAAATGTATTTTAAGCTTTTTATTGAGAAAGGATCACTCACTTTTTAGTTAAGTTTACTCGTAAAAGGCTATCAACTTTACTTAGATATTTAGTTTTCGGTGTGTAATTTGAATCAAAACGTATATTTTCCCCCTTCACGCCCCGATTAGAACTTGAAAATGACCCCACTCCCAGATCTCTATTTATTATTTGCACCAAACCACTTCAGTGACGATTGGGCTGGTATTATTTTTAAACAAAGATCAATATTTTATTTAATTAGACACAAATCATGGTTCCCATGGTGATGTAAACAAAGAATGATTGTACAGATGAACCACTGCCCACACACAAGAAAAAAGATGAAAAGTTCGCTAGGAAAATGTGGTTTAAGGATACTATTTTTACCGACATCCAGATCCCCTAATCTTTAAAATGAGTGTTCATTTGTCAAAATCTGCTCAGGCATTTCCTCGTAATTTCTATTAATGGGAACGGACTTATCAAATAATAAATATTAAGACATATGTTAGAGAGAGTGATAAAATGTGATTATGGAAATGAGATTGTAAGTGTTTGAGTGTGTGATTGTGTAAGTAGGTGGGTGAGTGTGAGAAAGTGAGTGTAAGAGACAGAATCATTAATTGAGATCGAGTTAGGGTGAGCGAGTGATAGTGAGAGTATGTGTATGTGTATGTGTTAGAGAAATAATAGGAGAAGAGAAAAAGAGTGTGTGTAGGAGTGTGTGTGTGTGTGTGTGTGTGAGGAGAGAGAGAAAGTGAAACAGAATGTGTGAGAGAGTGAGAAAAAGAGAATATGTAAGGGAGAGTGCGTGATAAAGTGTGTGAGTGAGAAAGAGAGAGTGTAAAGTTTTGGGAGAGATGTATGAAAGAGAGAGAAAATGTGAGGGTGTGTGAGAGAGAGTTTGAGAGAGAAAGCGAGGGAGAGATTAGAGAGAAAAAGTTAGTTGGGAGAGCAAAAGAGAAAGAGTTAAAGAGAGGAATTAAGAGAACGAGTTTGAGAGAGAGAGAGAGACTCGGTTTGAGAGATTGAGGTAGAGTTTGAGATAGAGAGAGTTTGAGAGGGGGAGTTTCTGAGAGAGCGTTCAAAAAATAGAACGTTCGAGAGAGAGCTTAAGAGAGAGAGAGTATTATAAAGATAATAAGGAGTGTATATGAGGTAGGCAGTGTGTGAGAGAGAATTAGAAAATATTATATTAGAGAGAGAGAGAGTTATATTAAAAGTGTGTGTGTATGTGTATGAGGGTAGAGAATGTGAGAGAGTCTGAGAGAGAGAGAGAATGCGAAAATATAGATGTGGTACACAAATACTACGGTACTTTGAAATATCATTCCCACAGAATTATCAACATGGAAACATAACTGAACTTATTGTATTTGTAGGAATGTGAAAATATAGATGTGGAACACAAAACATTACTTTTAAATATAATAGCCTCAAAACTAAGCGGTAAAATGAAAACAGTTATGTATTTGTATTGTGTTACTTACTATCAGCTAAAATGACCATCAAATTTCATTATTAGAATAAAATTAACAGAAAAACATATTATTAAAAAGAAAATTAAAACCAAAACCCATACCTAGATAGTTAAAATGGCTAATTGTAAACATTATTCAAGATCATTTTATCGTTTTTGAGCTTATAATACATACCTAAACAGATTTAAACATCATTTTATCAGGCGAGAAACAAAACGTAGACACTATTTTCACGAATTAAACAACTAAACCTTTTAATTTTCGAATTATGATCAATATTATTGATTTAAATACAAATTAACGATAACAATATTCCAATAAAAAATAAATGTTTCCCCGGTTTTGGCCTCTCAATTTAGATTTGTTATGACCGGCATCTGAAGAGAAAATTGTGATGTGTTTGGACCAACATATAAAGTTGAGTTATTATTTTTTAGCCATAGATATATACATTTTATTCAGAGATTTACAGCCACGCAGCAAATAAAGGTTTCCATGGTGATTAAAAAATGAATGAAAACTTAAAATTCTCTGTGAGAATTGGGTTTTAGTGGAAAAATACTATTTTTCCTAGCATCCTGAACTCCTAACCGTTAAAATGAGTGGTCGTTTGTTAAAATATGTCCAGTCATTTCATCGTAGTTTCTATTACCAGAAATTGGCTTATCAAATTATATATAAGAAGATATTAATTTGGAACTGAGAAACGAGAGCCAGAATGATAACTGGAAACCACGATATTGCGGGGCAAATACGATAGTGTTCTATATAATTATCTAAGTTTTTTTTACTGACTCAAGCTTGTGTAGCAAAAGCTGATTTTACCAATCTTTTTCATAATACATATTTTTACTAGATAGCTGTTGCCCGCGGCTTTGCTCGCGTGGAAGTTGATTATATACAAATACGAAAATATACATATGTATTTACAGATTAATTTAAAATATTACGTTACGTTGATGACCATAACTTGACCTCAGATCAAAAATAATGCAAGTCCGATACAAACTTTCACCCCCTTTTTCATCCCTTATTAAATAAAATTTTCAAAATTCCTGAAACACGTATTTATTTGTTTTACGTCAATAACCGAAATACAAAATTTTGTTTATGTAACGTTCAAAATGACGGACTTTCATACATATTATAATACATATTATCATCCCCTATTTTGACCCCTTTGGGGTGGAATTTTCTAAAATCCTTTCTTAGTGGGTGCCTACATAACAAAATGAATATACAGTCCAAATTTCATGCTTGTAGCTTTGATAGTTTGCGCTCGGCGATGATGAATCAGTCAGTCAGTCAGTCAGTCAGTCAGTCAGTCAATCAGGACATGTTAAAATAAGTATAGATTATCTTCTTTAAGATAAGGGCCATATTATTAGATATTTTCATTTTTATTTTATTTCTATCCGGTAGTACACACAAAAATTTCAAGCACATATTAGTATTTTATTGGGATGCATACCTCTTCCAAAGTCACGATACTTTTCAATCTTATAATTTTGGAGTGTGACCAATTTCAAATCGACTAGCAACCAATTTCTCTCTATTAATTTTTTTTAAATCATAAAACTTCGCGTCCTATCGTTAATGTAAGAAATTTTGTATTTAGTTTGTTCGCTAACCTATAATATTTTGTATTAATGATACGTTGCTAGTGGTATGGTTTGTAAAGTCCTTAAAAATTATTAATCACTGTCATGCCACACGACTTACGACATTGCCTACATGGAGGTTTCGAAACTATTTTGCGAATTGGGGATGCATCTTATCCCCCTATACGGCCTAAGCACTATATATCACTCTTAGACGCCATTGTACGAAATACGAGTAGAAAGAGAGGGAAGAAAATTAGCAGTTCACCCTGCGTGGTCTCTTATTTATTTATTGAGAACACTTACCCTCTTCCTCTGACGAGTTTTAATCAGTCACTAGACTATTTTAAAATTATCTTTTTTCTTATTTCATATTCTAGATAGTCATATGCTACCATGGACTATTTTAATCTACATCCTGGCAGGAAGACTTCTACAGGACATTTACCTGATAGAGCCAAATAACCTACGTTGTAGATGATTGATATAAAAAATATACGTTTAGAAAAAAAAACTACTTCAAGACATAAATAATTTGTTTTCACTGTAGGACTATTTTAGAACTATTTAATAATTTATGGTGTTTGTTTCAACGTTACATCTTTAAAACTCTACGAATAAAACGTAAATTCATCGACATGGGAGATCCTATATTGACCATATGTGACGTCACAAGAAGGCAACGTACTTGAAATACAATAGACTGTGTCGTTTTCTGGAACTACTTCTCAATTTTGTCTGAGCTTAAATTCCCTTTTGCCCTTCACCTTTAATCACCCTTTGTCATTTCAATAAGAAAAAGGGGAAAGGAAGCCAAGATACCTTTATATCTCAAGTTAAAGAGGAAAGCTCACCTCAAGTTTTCAAATATATTTAAAAAAAATTGATGTGAGCCTATCAAAAACTTTGTATATGTTTTAGAGGAAGGCTAAATCTAGGTCTAGATCTAATAAAACTAATTTATAAGGTTTTCAAGGAAAATGAGCACTGTTGTAATCTTTTTATCTTAATTTGGCGTGAACAATATTTGGAGATAACACAACGTATAATTAAATATTGCGTTCGATTAGAACGTCTGTGCGACAATTTCTCGCTTGCCAAGACGGCCTCCTTAAGATTGCTCCATTCCCGTTTAAATTACTCTCCCGTCTCGCCTATTAAATCTAATTTGGCGTTAGTAAAAAGTAGACATTAACCTTAACTTTCGCTTCAATTAAAGAATAAAATTAAATCCCCTTACTTACCTTCTTTTTTAGTAATTTCTCACCCTCCTCTTTAGCTGGATTGTATTTTGTTTAAAACTGATTGCTCTTGTTCGATTTGCTTATTCAAATAGTACGTTAATGGATATTCGTTCCAAGGAGCGTTTCGACCTGCTTAGGTCGATTAAGGGAGAAAGAGTTAGACCTGGGAAGGTTCAGGAGAAAGCTATTAATTTGTATGTAAATTTTAAAATATAAGTACACTGTATGTATGTGTGTGTGTGCTTTTTTAAAACGTAGGATAGCGAGATAGGTAATTACTTTGGGGGTTAAATGGGACCGTCCTCAATCTGTAGAGCCCCCGGCCCCCCCTTCTTCCTTCTAAAATCTTCATTTTCCTGACGGTTGGAAGACTTCTTTCGATCAAGGCGGGAGATGGAGATGTTCCCTTGGGGGGGGTGCTAGTTTTCTTGAATGACACGTCAACACGCATACTATTGTAGGTTTCAGGAGTAGAGTGGTTCAACCCACAGCGTCAGCTGCTTTTGAAAATATGGTCCATGGTAGATATCTGACGGTTGGAATCTTATTAAAATCCACTTTCATAATATCCGTGTGTAGACTTTTATGTTATTCAGATTTCCCTTTTGACTCTGATAGTATCGATGAAGATAAAAAAAAAAGATCAATGTTAACAGTAAAATTTAAATAGGATTGTTATTTATTTTGATCCTATATCTTGACTAAGTGCCTTTTCACACGAGAGGTATTTAACAGCGCGATGTTTTTCGTCGCATGAATTTTATCCGCATAGATAAATTGGTTCAAACGAAGGAGCGTTCACACGGCGAGGGGGAGGGGGGGGTACATTCTCGCTCCACCGGCTTATAACAGCCTCTCGTATCCTACACCACGTCAAAAGCACATTTGAATATGTGAAACAAGCTGTATTTTCGTTCTTGTCTGAAGCCTATTCTACACTAGCGGTTAAAACGCTAGCAACCGCGCTTTTAAATGAAACCCTTGTTATCAAGTTAGAAAATAAGTTTTCGTCTAGACCAGCGTTTTGACCGCTACCTCCGGTGGCGTTAAAACCGCCTAGCGGTAAAAAGCCCGAATCAAACTACACTAGTCGTTAACAGGTAGTTGTGCCTCAAAAGTCACAGCAAATCTTTCAGCAGGAATAATAAATAATCTTCCTCAAGATGGTATCACGTTTTGCAATATTTTCATTCACTAAACCAAATAGTTCATCAAATTAAACCACAGACATTCTATAGTACAAAAATAACTTCTCTGGGCACATTCTGTGATTCATAAATATAATATGAGACTGTCCTGTTGAGAGACGGTTCGATAATGTGGGGTGAGTTCACCAACGACTCTTTTGACGAGTTTCCGCCACCAAAACAAGTCCCGCAAGACAGCAAGCCTTTAAAATATCCATTTTTAAACCATTCTGCACAAGTGGAAGTAACAACCGCAGCATTTAAACCGCTAGTATAGAATCAGTATCGTTATGGTATCTGTTTAACCATTGCGTTTTGACAGTCAGGTGTAAGCCGTTTCAAGAGTTTGGGGGCATAAGCTAGCGGCAAAACCGCCGCGTTTTAACCGCTAGTGTAGAATCGGCCCGATAGCAACGTCAGAATTGGAAGTTCACGCGATAAACTACCTTTCGTGTGAAACGGCACTAAGCCTGAGACCCGCTTCGGTGGGTGAATGATCTAACGCTCTAATCTCGTGTTAGACTTAACTACCGGTGACGGGGATATTGGGGTTCGATTTAAGTCTGGTGCGCTGAGGGTTATTTTTTTCCTAAGGGGTTTTCCACTCTCTCTCCATCTCCCTCTCCACGCAAATTCGGGTACACTTCCTCTAAATTAAACCCTCCTAATCTCTAACACGATACTGTTATTAGTTCATAGACGTATAGCCTAAGTTGTAAGACGTGGTGCTATATAAAAAAATAGTAATGGTAATAGTAGTTTCTAGAGTGGTCGCAGGGCGTCATCTAAGTTGTCCCTGTGTTCCACTTGTTCTTGGAGTTGGATCACCTCCAGGAGCAAATAGTCACATATGAGTTTGTCTTAGTTTATAACCGTCCTTAGACGGCAATAGTAAGTAAAGAGACTGAAGTGCTGAGGGCTCCAGGTGGTAGAAACTAGAACCAGTTATTGGGAAACGTAGATTGACTGTCTCGAGACAAAAGCACTACTACACAAAGCCTTATGTCAGTACTATACACTGTTTGTCATCTCTAAAATCGTCCTGAGGAATTTCCTTCAACTTAGGGCTTAGCCCATTGTTTTAGATGCTAAAATAAAATTCCTTAGTCATGTAAATCATGCACATGATGACTTGGCGAAGAGTCTTTTTTCTTTTGTAAACTATAGCAATTTCTAGGCACGCAGTTTTAAAGTTAGGCTTAAAGTTAAAAAAAAATATTCATATAGTCAGAAAAAACAGCAATACATAAATAAGGTTTCCTATTGTACGATTTAATGTTTTCCACGTTCTCGGGGACTTACAAGCTTGCAGTTAAGACTTTATTCGTTACAACTAAACGCAGAGCACACGAACCGACATGACAGTTCATACCTCATCCCTTTATCCCCTATCCACCCTCCCCACCCACCCCAGCCAAGACCCTACAACGCCTTGATATGCCATTGAGAGAGGAGGCTGTATTCTCAGAGGGTAACAACCCTACCCCAATATAAGGGTGTATTTGGGGGTGGGGAGAGGGGTGAGCAATCTACACTTCACGGGCTAGTGACTTTTGCTCTCTTCCTTGACTCTTAGAGGAGAAAGGGGAGGGACGGGGTGATAAGGAAAGACGTGACAATCTAAATCTCACATTTTCAGTATTTTCTTAAATAATATAAAACGAGATTTAGATTTGATTACTTAAAAAAAAAAGCAACTCAGTAGAAGGGAGTTGGTGGGGGAAATAAGAGGTTATATATATACAACAGGATGAGGGATTTCAAGTAAATTCACTAGCATTTGTCTCTCTTGGGAGAGGATATGAATCCACATTGTGCCTTCCCATTTTACAGTTTTCCTCGAAAAATTGATCTGAATATCGGAATTCCGAGCGGTAAAATATTATTAGGGTATTTCATCTTGGGATGGTAATTAGCTGAAAGAAAGTACGTATAAATAGGTTTGACGCGAGTGGTTTGAAATGAATTGTGATCAGCAATTTACAGACTTATTTTTTCCCCAATAGTAAGTTTACACCATTCAAGGTAGTCTTATTTGGCGGTTGAATGATTTAGGGCAGGGGTAGGCAGTGGGTCGATCATGGGCATAGGCAAGGTACAGTAGCCCCACGACTTCTTGGGTGCTGACTGACAGCTCACAGCTGAGATCTGACTGCTTTGAAAAGTTACCGGACCAAATTATGTATCCCTACGCCGAACCATATAATCTTCAAAAACATGTATTTAGCAGCTTTCACTTCTGACAGTCATAATTTAGGTATATACCTAAATGTTGACTGTCAGAAGTCAGCTGTGAGCTGTCAGTCAGCACCAAAGAAGCCATGGGGCTACTGTATATACCAGACACTCCACCTTTCGGGAGTTTTCACTGAGCTCTTTGAGTCAGATTGAGTCTTTGGACACTGGAGAGTGCTATACTCCATTCACGGTAGGAATTACTCTCTGAAAGGTCTTTTTTACTACCAATATCCTACTATATAATAGATTTTTGGTAAGGAAAAAGGCCTTTCAGAAAACAATTTCTACTCTGAACAGACTTGAGTTGCAGTTATCAGTGATAACAGCACTTACAAGTGAAACCACTCACTTTCAAATTGTTCACAAAGGGACGGCGGTCCAAACACAATAGTCCAGTCTCCAGTAGTTCCCTCCCCCTCCTTAAATTCACCCCTTACCCCCTTTCAGATAAGTATTAGTCGACGGTATTTGAAGAATGTTTACAGCTAGACAATTTGCAAACATTCGCTTTAGAGAAAAAAAAATCGTATTCTACATTTTATTTGTATTTTGCAGTCTGAGTAGGCTCGTTTTGGAGTTGATTTATGGGAAGGGGTGGGCCACTACCTGAACATCGCTCTGTGAAAGCCGGCCTATTGACATCAGAAGTAATGTTTGTCCTCTTAGTATATAAAACCATCTTTAGAACGATTTTTGAAGATGCCTATACTCCATTCACGGTAGTAATTACTCTCTGAAAGTTTTTTTTCCCTACTATATAATAGATTTCAGGTAAGGAAAAAGGCCTTTCAGAAAACAATTCCTACGCTGAACATACTTTACTGCTAGTGATGTCGCTTGAGACTGCACGGGGTGATCCTCGCGGTGAAGGACTCAAGCTCTCCCAATGATCGCAGCCATTTTAACGTTGAGGTTGTGGGTCTAGTGTATACCCCTGTCTGTGATCGTGGGCAGTTTTTAGTCTTATCCCGTACGAAAACAACATAGTACATTAAAAAAACCGATCTTTAGAGTCTTAAAAAAAATCGCAAATAATTTATACCAAGTCCTTTCAAACAATATTTGAGTGTGACCAAAATTATTTTGATCGTTCATAATTGTAATGTTGTTTAGAAATTGAATTAGTTAAACGTGAAAATAAACATGTTTAATTATCTTTTCTAAAAGGTGGTGACATAATAAGGTTGAAATTATTGATTGAATATATGCATATAAAAAAAGAATAGAGTGTAGAAACGAAGGGTGATCATAGTACTTAAGTTTATAATTTGCAATAGACTGAAATGTCGGTGACGAGAAGCTCAGGGTTCGAATCGCTGTCAAATATTCTAAGTTATACTGAAATACACTTTCCCTCCATGAAAATGGGAGTACACTTCCTCTAAGTTCAATTTTACTCGCCCTTAGCTAATTAGCATAATTAGTGTATATGCGTATAGTTCAAACAGGTAGTAAAACGGGGTGTTAAAACAAACCATTAACTATTTAACAGATGGGGGTTGGGAGGGTGACCAAGAGAAAATGCACCTCCATTAGCGTGGAGAGGGGCGTGGAAAAACCCCCTCCTAGATCATTCGGCCAAGGTTCGATCCTCTATACTTCCGTCGCCGGCAGACTACAGTAGCCCCATGGATTCTTTGGTGCTGACTGACAGCTGACGGCTTTGAAAAGTTACCGGACCAAATTATGTATCCCTACGCTGTACCATAAGATTTGTAAAAACATGTGTTTAGCAGCTGTCACTTCTGACAGTCAAAATTTAGGTATATAATTAAATGGTTACTGTCAGAAGTCAGCACCAAAGAATCCATGGGGCTACTGTAGTTTGGCTTGACGTTTAGTCTGCGTGCCCACTGATGTAGGTGAGGTTTTCAGACGCTTATAGACTTAACGTTTTATGTATCGTAAATAAGATAACAACCAAGCCTCAAGGGTGTTATTTTGAAACACGGGTAAGATTTACGTTGTTTCTTTCTTTCTCAGTGTGGTGACAAAAACCTCTTCTTTTTTTTTTATAGTAGAAAAGTTTCAAGAAAATGCTATGACATACTAAAGGCTTGCTTTAAAAGGAAATAAATGAAAGGGTTAGTTCTTAAGGTGATTTGTTGACCCTTTTCATTTGGCGTGGAAATGCAGAGCCATAGGAACAAATGGTTAACTTCAAGAATTTTAATTGTTTTGCAATTTTATTTTCATAAACGGTTTTTTCAAGAATATAAGCATGTTGATTAAGTTATACTTTTTATATACACACCTCCTCTATAATTTTAACATTGATCAAATATCGTTAAAATTGACATTTTTTCAATAGAAAACTTTCAGCTTCATAACAAAAAATAAGAAAATGTAACAATTAATAAACATCGATACATTATCTTAGAAGGGGTGTTGAAAATATTAACATAAAAGTTTAACTCGTTCTAAAGAAATCTGATATTTCCAAACGTATGTTCTTTTCGCAGGACCTGTCCGGTAGCTAGCGCCATCTACGGTTTCTGTGGTCCATCTGTTCTTGTTGGCGCGGAAGGATACTTGGGTTGGTTGGGAAGCCACGCCATGACTTTCCCCCTCCCGCCCACCTTGCCACAAAATATGTTTTAGGGCCAGTTTCATAGTCAAATTTAGTACGCCTCAAGTGCGGCGCTACACTAAGTACATGACGACACCTACCTAAACCAAATGGAATGGGCCAGTTTCCTATGCGAGAACGGCCCATTCCATTCGAGTTTAGGTAGGTGTCGTCTTGTGTTTAGTGTAGCGCCGCACTTGAGGCGTACTAAATTTGACTATGAAACTGGCCCTTAGACTTGCACTCGACAGGGCCCCACGTGTCTTAAAAATAACGCATTCTAATTCATTTATTTCATTTAAAGAAAACAACTATCAAGGCTTTTTTTAAGACGCATTTTACTATTTATATTTAATCACGCTAGTAGGTTAAAAGAAAATAAGTATAGTTTTGAGAAAACGTACCCCACATTAGCGTTGAGAAGAGCAGGAAACCGTTTTAAAAAAAACTTTGCACGCCCGACCAATATTATATCCTGACCTACTTATCACATCTTTTTATTTTGTTTACTTAGAAAAATCCTAGTAGATGTTTCTATACCTGACTCTAAGATGTAATTAAGCTTAATTTTTTTTCAACCAACTTAAAATAGACGTTTATTAATACCAAAGAAGGACTGAGTTTATTTTTTCAATGAAGGAGTGAGCTACATTTCAAAATTAATTGTAGATAAAAATTCAATGTTTGTTGTTGAAACGAGTATGACATCTAGTTCAATTTAAAAATGTTTTTCCCTAGAATTAGATATGGGGTTAAATAAAGAGTAACTAACTGCAGCGACACCATGAGAGGATTGAGGTGGCTGAATAACATCAGCGGGGGGGGGGGGGGGGTGTAGAAGGGAATCAACCCCTCGCCACCCTAACTAGTAGAGTTGCGACCATTATCTATACTTTTAAACCTTGAGCTTATTTGTGACGTTTACTATTTGAACTTAGATTGAAATATCAAAAGCACGTTTGGCTGGTGTATTGTGTGCAAGGGAAGTAGTCAGCTAGGGGTTTCGGTTATACGCCACAGAGGGGGTTAAAAGCGGGGTTAAATTAAGTGTATTGTTCCTTTCTCTCGAAATTGACATCTCATGCTACTGGTTATTCATTCATCCCCTTGTTAAGTTTATTTGTCTAATTTTACTTACTCATCTAGCTACCCCCCCCCCCCTCTCCACATTTCTCTCCTCCCACAAACACTTACTTTATTTGCCTCTTTTTTCTTTATTAGCGCACCTTAATGATAATATCCATATCTACTGGAGAAATAATTTATTCAATGGCAGCATTAAGCTTTGAATGCCATAGAATATATATAAATATAAATAGAGGGAACTAAGAACTAGTTAAATAGTTATGAACGCTATAGAATAAATTATTTCTCCAATAGACAGGACACTAACATTAAGGCGCACTAATTAAAAAAGAGGCAAATAAGGTATTGTTTTGTGTGGTGGAGGGGAAAATAGGTTGGGGGGGGGGGATGGATAGTAAGGAGAAATAAGACAAATAAACTTTACGCCCACAGAGAAAAATAGAGAAGAGAGACTATATATATGTCTCCTCATATGCTCCCCTCTCCCACTATATAGGCTGTCCCCCTTTTTGTTTTTATAAAAATGTATATATATTCGGCGTTTAGCCCATTTCTTCAAAGTCACTCTTATTTGTCCTTTCTCTCTTCCCCATCTTTGTTTTTTCTTTCTTTATTTCCCCCCCCCCCACCCCCTTACCTCGGTTATTTATTTCCCTCTAATCCACTTTTATCTGTTTTTGTTCTCCTTTTTCCCTTTCTATAACTTTTTTTACATATTCTCCACCCTTCTTCCCTTCTGTCTCATTCTTATATTTTTTATCTTACTTTTTTAGCCTCACACACTTATTGTTCAACATCATGTTACGTTACTATGTATAATATCTATAAAAAAAAAGCTTTTGTTTCTTATCATAAATTATTTTATGTCTCGTTTTAAACTTCTCTCTTTCATATTTAGAATAATTTTGCGATTGAATATTCTCTCTGAATCTGGATGTCCTTTTCAACGAATGAATTTCATCCATCTTTATAGACGTAATATACCACTTAATATCTCCTGAACTCGTAATTTTTTTATTTAGAAAACTTTTATATCTGGATTGTGAAAAGTGATACAAATCAAATCAATGTACCACCAGGTAACTCTTTCTGGCAATCGACCTCCAGTATTTTTTTTAAAGTGTTAATCTAATTTACACCTGCTATGAAAATATCATAACGTATTAAATCACAGTTATAGATCAAATAACAATTTATTTCACTATAGTGTATTTCTTTATGCATGCATCCTTTAATCTTTAAAGAATCCTTCCCTTAATACAGGGTCTAAAAACTTATAAAACACAAGTCTCAATTTTACTCTCGTTAAAACATAGCGGGGAAATAAATAACAAATTAGTCAAGTTGGCAGATTTACCAACTTAGTGGAAACAGTAAGAACACTAATCCTAAACAGCTTATCTGCATATCCTTCCAAAAACCAACTGCCTACCACATTCTAGATCTTAGGGAAACATATTTTTTGCCGTCAAAGGGGTATACGGACTGGCCAAAGCTCTTCGAAATCCTTTTGTCTTTGCCGGTATGAAAGCTTTTGTTTTGGGTATCTTTGCCTTCTAAGAAAAATCAAGGTTATCTTTGGATTATCTAATTAGTACTCATTATTTAATCACTCAATGCGATTTTACGTAACGCAACGTTTCACATTGAGAGTGAAATATAGTTATTTTATAGGGAAACTTTTGTGACACTGAAATACGGACACAATATTTAATAATATAATCTTTTTTAGCAACGTGTCCTACGATACGTTTGGTTTATATACACATGTACTAGTTATGCTAATGGTTTTAGGGATTAGGGAGGTTATATTTATAGGAAGTGTACTAGCATTTGCGTCGAGGGAAAGTGGGTAAACATTTTGACAAAATCACCCTCATTACACACGACCAAGATTTGAACCTTGATCTTCCCATCGTAGGCAGTCTAGTATACAGTGAGAGACCACCTTAAGACCCCCTTAAGATGGTGTGGCCACAGAAGCAGTTTTAATACTTTTCGGAATCCATTTTAGGTCCTGAATATAGTTTATTTCAAAGAATTGTATAGCATTGATTTATAATATCTATTTATTAACAATAATAATATATTTTTCAACTTTAAATGTAAGTATAATATTTGTGTCACGTAACACTGTGACATACCCACCCTCCGCCCCGTGTAAAACCATTTAGATTCAGCTTGCGCTCCGTGCGCTTAGAATGACCCTTACGTTCTAATTCGACTCGGACAAATGCCTTATATATTTATGTAGGGTGCCTAAGGCAGAGGAAAATATGGAAAAGATAAGGTTACTTTTTTTGGTGTCAAGGAAAATGGGGAAATTTTGTGGCATTCAATTAAAATAAGACCCGCCTCGGTGGCGTAGTTGGCTAACGCGCTAGTCGTGTAGAGCTCGACTGCTGAGGACGGGGAGTCGAGGTTCGAATCTCGGTCGGGTGAACTGGGGGTGGTTTTTCCTAAATGGTTTTCCACTATCCCTCCACGCAAATGCGGGTTCACTTCCTCTAATTATACCTTCCCAATTCCTAATCCATTAGCGTAATTAGTACTTAAAGCGTATAACCCGAACGGGTAGTAAGACGCGGTGCTAATATTATATTATTAATTAAAAATAAGGACAAATTACAAGAGTTAAAATTCTTGGTTTAAATCCATCAATATCGCACATAAACACTAAAAAATGAAAATAAAATATAATATATATATATATATGCATTTTAGCATAATGAATTGACTAGATATGGTAGGTATTCTGCTAATAAGAGATGGATATAATAGATGGTTTTTATTTTTATACCACATTTATACAGTTGCCAAAAACAACAAATCAAACATCTATATTATTATTATTATTATTATTAGCACCGCGTCTTACTACCCGTTCGGGTTATACGCACTTACGCTAATGTGTAATGGTAGGGTGATTGTGAGATGAAATGGAGGACCTACAGTTTAACGTGGAATCCGAACCACGGTGGAGGACTGGCATTCCACACATTCACAAGATGTCTTGTCAGAGGTGAAGGAAGGGTTTGGTAATCAGCTAAATCTGTGCCGGGACCGAGGATTGAACCCCGGCCGCCAGCACAGAAGTCTGACACCTTACCCCTAGACCACCAGGTCACCAAACATTTAATAAATGCAGTAAAATTAGCTTATATAAACCCACATCGGTGGGCACGTGGTCTAAGGCACTACTATCGCAGTAGAATGTATTGTCGTTGATGGGGAGATCGAGTTCGAATCTCAGTCGGTGTACTGAGGGATTTTTTTTTCAAAATTGTTTTCCACTCTCCCTTGACGAAAATGAGGATATATTTCCTCTACATATAACCTTCCTCATCCATAAAAACATTAGTGTTAGTACATAAACGTATAACGCCAGCGGGTAGTAAGATGCGTTGCTAAACAAAAGCTTATAAAATGTTTGTTTAGTAGCAGCTATCTTGTTTCTCATAAATATGCTATAACTGCTTGTAAAATTGGTAGTAAAAGTTTTGAAGTATTCACCTAATGCCAGCTATTTCTTATTTCTTAGCAAGTGTAAATCTTTCTCTTCAACCAACCTTGTAGAAGCAGTCAAATAAATACATTTCGTATTAGTTGTGAGGTTGAGTGATATGAAAACAGGAAGAAAATAGATCTATCTCAAGTTTACTAGCGGATGATAAATGATGATGATTATGACCAGTACCCCACAGGAATACAACTGAACGGTTTCTGATCCTTATCCAATATTTTACAATCTCCTTGGGACTCTACTTGGAGGTAGAGTGTCTTACTCTTGCGTGATGTTCGTATAATCGTACAATCTCCTTGGACTGTTCTTGGAAGTACATGACTGTCAAAGAACAGAGAAATTTGATATTCTTCAACCACATCCCAAAAAAAAATTCTTTCCATCTAAATTATTATAAATATTATTAGTATTATTTATACAACTAAAACTAGATGAGAAAAAAGTAATTAGTAACATACAGAAATCACATTTACACCAAATTAACGTACGTAGTGATTGAATTCATATATAAAATGATAACTTATTTATTATAAGTTTTTAAAACCCATGAGCTGAAATTTTACCCAGTCGTGGTAATGATATTTATTTGAATATTTCTTGGAACCTTTTTCGGTCATCAAATGATCTAAGGAATTACTCTCGTGTTAGACTAGACTGCTGATGACAAGGAGATCCTAGTTAGAGTCTCGTTCTGGTGTATTTTACACTCTCCCTCCACTCAAATACGGGTGAACTTCCTCTAAATTTAACCGTCCTCATCCAAAGCTAATTGGTGTAATTATTACACATGCAAATCTCTTGGATGATAATAATTATGTTTTTCAAACACTAATTTGCAAAATCGTATTTCTATACAGTTGAGTAGACTTTTTCTTCTTCAAACATGATCATCTGAAAATAAATAATGATTTGTTGATTTAGTGTAATCGATATTAGGTTTATTTAATTAATAATTTTTTTTTAACATAACACGAATATAACACGAAATAACACATTATTGCACCTTAATATTCTTACAAATGAGCATTGGTTGCATCTTTTCGAAAATACAAACCCATTTTTTTGAGGTCAGCATTGATAACTTTTTACTTTATTATTAGATTATTTTATGGGTATTGATACAATCTATTAAACGTGACAGCTGTAGATTAAATTAAATAACGTAGATGAATATGTAAAAGTAAATCACTTTTTGTTAATGTCTTTATGAAATTTGAATTTTAAATCCTTACATAGCTGTCTAAATTAACGATCACTTTGTATTCCCACTATAAATAAAAGAATAATTTATACATACAATTATTATCAACACATTAGAGAATTTTAATTTCATCAAGGATCTAAATGCCTACTAAAAACTTCCCAAGCATAATGCATAGTTAAATACTTAAGTGATGAAAGATTGTAGTAAAGTTCTTGAAAACATATCCAGTAACGATACACTAAAGCATTTATTTTTAATCTAATGCTTTATCTTGTGATGTACAAATTACGATAGGTAAATGTGGAAGAAGCTGCTTACGTTGGGTTGGGCATGTTGAGAGTATGAATGTGGGTCGAGTGACGAAGCAAATATATGAAGGTAGAGTGTGTGCATTAAAAGGAAGAGGTAGGCCTTGTAAGACGTGGTTGAATGTTATGGACGAATATGCGAAAAAAGAGACATTAAAGAGTTTTAAAACTAAAGGAGCATGTATGACTCGGTGTATGTATGTATGTGTATATATCTATACTTATAAAATAACATGTCTGATTGACTGACTGACTGACTGATTCATCATCGCCGAGCGCAAACTATCAAGGCTACAAGCATGAAATTCGGACTGTATATTCATTTTGTTATGTAGGCACCACTAAGAAAGGATTTTAGAAAATTCCACCCCAAAGGGGTCAAAATAGGGGATGATAATATGTATGATAATATGTATGAAAGTCCGTCATTTTGAAAGTTACATAAACAAAATTTTGTATTTCGGTTATTGACGTTAAACAAATAAATACATGTCTCAGGAATTTTGGAAATTTTATTTAATAAGGATGAAAAAGGGGGTGAAAGATTGTATCGGACTGACTGACTGATTCATCATCGTCGAGCGCAAACTATCAAGGCTACAAGCATGAAATTCGGACTGTATATTCATTTTGTTATGTAGGCACCCACTAAGAAAGGATTTTAGAAAATTCCACCCCAAAGGGTCAAAAAGGGGATGATAATATGTATGAAAGTCCGTCATTTTGAAAGTTACACAAACAAAATTTTGTATTTCGGTTATTGACGTAAAACAAATAAATACGTGTTTTTTGGAATTTTGGAAATTTTATTTAATAAGGGATGAAAAGGGGGGTGAAAGTTTGTATCGGACTTGCATTATTTTTGATCTGAGGTCAAGTTATGGTCATCAACGTAACGTAATATTTTAAATTAATCTGTAAATACATATGTATATTTTCGTATTTGTATATAATCAACTTCCACGCGAGCAAAGCCGCGGGCAACAGCTATCTAGTATATATATAGTTGAAGCAAAGGGAGTATACATGGATAGGGAAGTGTGGAGAAAGGTAGTGAGGATGGATTAGTACAGAGGTGTTTATTTTCAGCTATATACCATTCAACGTATATATTGATTTTCCTGGCCTACCCAATAAGGGAACGGCGTGATCCGGTATGTATGTGTTTATGTGTGTGATTTATCTTTACATACTAGTTTGGGATCAATAACTATTCTCGTTAATTAAATACATTATTTAATGAAATGCTCTAAGGCTAAACCATGTGCCAACTCAAGGCTCTCTTTAGTAAGTTAGGTCAAGTTAAGTTAAGTTAGTAAAATTGGCCGTTGCTAACTCCGGTACACGGCCGCGAGACGATCTTTTGTGGCCCGTCAGTATTTATAAATTAACTCTCAAAAGATCAACTATATTGATTTCAGAAATGTTAACAATTTGTACCTTCTTGGTAAGATTAATTATTTATTCAGCAGTAGGGATAAGCATGATATTTCCATTTGTAGGAATATAATGTAATATAAAATTACAGGCAATATAATGTGTATGCAGAAACATAGGCCATACATACATACATACATACGACATACATACATACATACATACATACATACAAATACATACATACATACATACATACATACATACGCACATATAGGCCTACATATACACACACACATGCAACTGCTATTTCTTTGAATTGTCAATACAGCATTTGTAAATAGCTGAGAGATAATCATTTTTCACATTTGAAAAAATTGCTTTGGTTGATTTTTTTCCCAAGATATTGGCCAAATTTTAACAGTAACGAACGCATTCTAGTTGTATCTAACGTTTTGAATTCATTTATATCAATCCTTGAGGACGCTAACGCCAGAAACATGTGATACAAATGAGTTCCAACAAAGCATCAACAGCGGTTCCATTTATCTTCTCATAGTGGCGTTCCGATGTAAACCAGATTTGTCTAGTACCGCGTTAAAATCAAATTCTTTACTAATTATATCCATCCACTCCAGCTCTTCACTTACGAATCTATGATCTTAAACAAAATACCGGAAAATTTATCAGAAAATATACCACAATATTTTCACCTCTAATAGTGAATGGGAGGTGACCTGGTGGTCTATGGGTAAGATGTCAAACTTCTGAACCCCGGTCCCAGCACAGATTTATCTGATTACCAGACCCTTCCTTCACCCCTGACAATACATCTTGTGAATGTGGGGAATTCCAGGCCTCCCACCTGTAGGTTCCATTATTCCAAAATCATTAACATACGTAAGGTTACCCTAATTTACACTGCTAACTAATAGAAGCCTACATTTAATTTTGAGGCTCCTTAGACCTAAAAGGTTCTGACACTCTCTCTCTCTCCCCCCCCCCCCCCCCTTTTCGATTATTAAGATTTGTGTTTTGTAGTTTTTGCATCAATCGCTTTCTCTAAATGTAATTTTGCCACAAAATATGCAATGTCGCTAATAATATGTTTGAAAAAACATTAGACTTAACCTCGTCTTCGAAATATATATATATTATATAGTGTGTGTGTCTTATTTCTTGTGTCTCTAATTCCTCTAGCTTACGTCGTGTTCGCACAAAGTAGAATAAAATGAAGACGAAAAAAAACCGCTGAGCCTAAAGAAAGGAGGGGAATGGGGGGTAGGAGGTAAAACAAAATATAAAAGCTTTGTTATGTTTCTTACTTTCTCGCTTTTGAGATCCCGAAATTGGTAATAAAACAACTTCCAAGGAAAGAAGGGAGGGAATAAAAAAAACACCTCCCACTCCTTCGTTTCACTTCCATACTTACTTTGTCATTTGATAAGCACGTGCCTACAAAGGTTTCTGTTTTCTAGTTAGATTTTTTTTGGGGGGGAGGGGAGAGAGTATGTATGCTGGTCGTGTGGTTTTTTTTTTGGGGGGGGGGAGGATTTAGCTAGGTTGTTTTTTTTCATCCCTTGTAATTTGAGTTTTATATACAGTCTGATGAAATTGTTTCTTTTGACATTTTTTTTTAAATGAAGAAATTCAAGGGCACATCAAGCGCAAGTTTATTACTCTATTTTCCATCCTCTCTCCACCCCCATTCCCCCTTCTCCCTACACACAACACACTTTTTAAAGTGTTTTTTTTTTCTTGCCTTACCTTTTGTTTAAAGTTTTGTAATGGCTGTTGTGTATAGACTTTTTGTATGTCATTCATTTTTGGTGCATCCGTTCATGTTTCCTTCAAGAGGTTTGTCTGTGAGTTACATTTCGTACGAGGAGAAGATTAAGTTAATTAAATTATTATTATTATTAGCACCATGTCTTACTACCCGTTCGGGTTATACGCACTTACGCTAATGTGTAATGGTAGGGTGATTGTGAGATCAAATGGAGGACCTACAGTTTAACGTGGAATTCGAACCACGGTGCGGCCTGGCATTCCCCACATTCACAAGATGTCTTGTCAGAGGTGAAGGAAGGGTTTGGTAATCAGATAAATCTGTTCCGGGACCAAGGATTGAACCCCGGACCCCAGCACATAAGTACGACACCTTACCCCTAGACCACTAGGTCACCAAGTTAATTAAAAAATAAACACTTTATGATCCGAACATTACTGACCCACCCTACTAGATATACGCACACTAAACACACTTGTGTGGTCCAAGGTGCTGCTCTCGCAGTAGACTATACTGCAAATGACGGACCAAGGTTAGAATTCGGTCGGGCTTATTTAGGGTGTTTAAAAAAATATATATATTTTTACGCTCTACCTCATACAAATGCGGAGACACATAATCAAATATAACCTTTTTAATTCTTAAAACCATTAGCTTTATTAGTTCATAAACATATAAACCGAACGGGTAGTAAGACGCGCTGCTAAAAAAAAGGGGGGGGGGGGGAACACACTAGTGGGTTGATGAATGTGTAATTCAGAGAAAGTGTCACCACATTTGTATGGAGGAAAAGGGGTATACAAATTAGGAAAAAACACACAGCACCCCCAGAAAGGGATTCCAACCTGGACGTACTCATCACCGGCAGCCCAGACAAGACGAGACTGACTACTTAACCCACGTACCCACTGATGAGTTTTTTTCCCCCCCTTCAACTCCCGTTGAATAACTTTTCTGACAGTTGGGAAATATGTATATAAACCTACTCTCATACATATACACCACATGTGGTGTGTACTGCATTTCGTGATTTCGACAGTTGACAGCACCACATTCGTCATCTGGAAGCTAAATAAGTTGAACTTTTTTTTTTTTGTTAGTTTCAACCACTATGCAATTTTTTTTATATTCCATTGAAATATTTCTCAAGGTGAGGATAAGGATTTACATGTTCGCCGAAAATAAAGAGTAGAATCTATTTGAATAACGCTGCAATTCATATGCTATATATGAATTACTAGATAGCTGTTGCCCGCGGCTTTGCTTGCGTGGAAGTTGATTATATACAAAATACGAAAATATACATATGTATTTACAGATTAATTTAAAATATTACGTTACGTTGATGACCATAACGTCTTGACCTCAGATCAAAAATAATGCAAGTCCGATACAAACTTTCACCCCATTTTTCATCCCTTATTAAATAAAATTTCCAAAATTCCTGAAACACCTATTTATTTGTTTTACGTCAATAACCGAAATACAAAATTTTGTTTATGTAACTTTCAAAATGACGGACATTCATACATATTATCATACATATTATCTTCCCCTATTTTGACCCCTTTGGGGTGTAATTTTCTAAAATACTTTCTTAGTGGGTGCCTACATAACAAAATGAATATACAGTCCGAATTTCATGCTTGTAGCCTTGATAGTTTGCGCTCGGCGATGATGAATCAGTCAGTCAGTCAGGACATGTTATTTTATAATATGAATTATGATGCGTTGCAAATCAAAATTATAACAGTTGATTATGATTACTAACATACTTTATTTCCAAATCATTGTCACGATGGGTTTTTTTTTCTCTCTGAAATTAAAACGCTGTGTCGTGGCACAATCCAATACATCGATACACACGTTTTACATTAACAGGTTATTTCAAAACTCTTCACAAAAGCCAACGAAGCTGTTTGCTTTCTTCTAGCTCTACAGCGCATGCGCCTTCTAATGCACTTGCGCACTGATTTGAGATGGTTGTTTTCTGAGATTTCATTGGGTCTCTCTCTCGTGGCAAAGATCTCCACCGTAACGGACGAAATAGAAATGAGTTGAACTCAAGGACAGCTCGCGCTGACGAAACGAACGTGGAAACCCACGGTAAAAGTCGGATCGACTAAGAAACAATCTTATCTCAGAATTCATAAAACATTATTATACTTTCACGTATTCATAACCAAGTAGATTATAATTTAGTTCAAATTTTAACAACTTTAACCCAAATATACTTTGTTATTGTTAGATTATTTAAATTTGTGTGTATTTTAAAAATAGTGTGGCCCGTGACATTTAGTATATTTTATAATATAGAATTGAGTAGGAAGGTTTGTTCTAACGTAAATGTTTGGTATACGAACGAAACTTAAATAGTATAGTATTATAGATACAATATTTTTTTTATAATTAATTAAGCTTTAAATAACGAAGAGTTCTACGCAAATAATCTCGCAGCTCACAAGATACACTTAGTGAGCTACAATGCTAGAGACTGTTCTGAGTTGGGTTGCCCCTGTTGCCCCAACCTCCCCACTTGCCAATATAGACATTGACAAGCATTGGGAAGTTTTGGCTGATTTGATATGCGAGTTACAGGTTGTTTTCACAGACCCTTATCCTCGTTGCATGAACTTAATATTAAATGACTTGGTACCTATGATTTAATTGTACAAAGTACACGGTTTGAGTTGGTTTGTAGCCCGACACAAGATATCCACCTTGGCAGAAGCGCCAAGCTAGGTCACCTGTGAAAGGGCTGTATTGCTTTGTGAGTTACAGGCAGCATACGCTAGCCCTTATCCTCATGGAATGAGGGTGAAAAATATGAATTTGTGAAAATATATATTTAGTTAAAGATGGGTTGATTGATTGTGAGTTTGTGATGATTATCTGAAAAGGAAACACATGTTTGATTAGTCAAAATATACACTTGATGAAGGATGAAAATTTGAATGTGAAGGTGTGGATGATATTGCTCCTTTCTCTTATCCCTCTCTATTCCAGCCTTGGGCGTTTGTATGGTCTTTGGTCGTGAGGATTGTAGTTACCAAGTGCACGTATCAATGGATTTTTGTGTGCTACACTTTGTGTGTAGAACTTTTCCCTTCTTTCTTTGAATAACACATCGAGTGGTTTGCACTTGGCTATATCATGGAGGTGGTCTATTCTTGTTCTAATGTCTGTTCCGGTTATGAGCCTTAGTATCTTGTTCTGCACTGTTTGTAGCTTCTTGATGTGTGTTTTGGCTGCGTATCCCCAACCTACGCAGCCGTAGAGGATGATGGGCTGGATAATACATTTGTAAATGGTTATCTTGGATTGCTGACTCAGTTGGCGCCCTTTGAAGAGAGGATAGAGCTGTATGAAAAGCGCGGTTGCAGTTTTCTTCGTTCTGTCAATATGTTTCGCCCAGGTGAGCTTCCTATCTATGGTTATTCCAAGATATTTTGCCTCGTTTTCGAACGGTATGTCCTCTTGAAAAATAGTGAAGTTCTCTGGTGGTAATTGTCTCCTTTTAGCCACCACCATAGCCGTGGACTTCGCAGTGTTGACTTTCACTCGCCATTTTGTAAGCCAGGTCTCGAGTGTTGTTAGGTATCGTTGTAGTGCTAGTGTCGCGTAGTATATATTCCGGTCTCTTGTATAAATTAGTGTATCGTCCGCGAATAATCTCACTGTCATTTTAGGGTGTGTTGGTATATCAGAAACATAAAGATTGAAAAGGTAGGGAGCCAAGACCGACCCTTGCGGTACCCCTGATTTTACTTTCACCCTCTCGGAAAGTGAGCCCCCAATAGCGACCTGAAACTCTCTGTCTTCTAAGAAGCTTTTAATGAGCATTATGTCTCTTGGTGGGAAGTCGTATTGTATCAGTTTGTATAGCAGTCCATAGTGCCACACCTTGTCGAAGGCCTTCTCGACGTCCAAGAATATGGCGAGCATGTATTCGCGTTTATTGAAGCTATCGGTGGCATCCTCTATGAAATTTAGTACAGGATGGATTGTGGAGTGAAGTTTCTTGAATCCAAACTGTAGATCGGGGATTATTTCGTTCATCTCTGTGTGTTGTTGCAGTCTATTTAGTATCAGGGATTCATAAAGTTTACTGATTGTATTGAGGACTGTTCTGAGTTGTACATTTCAGTTGTTATTTATGTTCATAATGTACCTGTCAATCTACCAATAGTAGGTATTTATTTAGACCCAAGTGTAGGACATACGGTCCCCGCCAACTCTGCTTAGTTTTAGTATTAGCATTTGAAACAAGAACTTTGGCAGCCTCCCTGCTTTTTTAGCACGGCGTTATACTACCGGTTTAAGTTATATGCACAACTATGTACTAATTATGCTAATGAGTTAGGGTTGCGGATATTTGAATTGATTGACCTCGGTGTTCTTGGGGTAAAGTGCTTGCCTCAGAACCCGATGTTCATGGGTTTACATCCAGCTGGGTTCGACTTATTTTTCTTGAGCGATAAAAATTCGTAGCACAACTTCCTTCGGAGGGGGAAGTAAAGCCATTGGTTCCATGTCAATTATGTAAAATATCCCTGGAAGCTATGTGAAAATATATTTACTGCCTAAAAAATGTTTAACAAAAACTTTTAATAAATGCACACGATACAAAATATGAACTTTAATTCAATGCCTGCATTATCTTCTCTTTCTGATAACTTTTTGTTGGAAAAAAATAAATATATATGCATTTATTTAAATTCCAAAATGACAAAAATTGACCTAAAATATGAACATTTCTACAACTTGTAACTATACCGATTTGGACCCTTTCATATAGTAAAAAAAAGTCATGGATGAAGTCCCTCTACCCAATAGGAAGATAACCTTCACAACATCTGTCACAAGGAGACTTTCTATTAGTTGGTTTTGAATCTGTTGACAAGGGGTCCAAGAAGCAAGGGGTAGGTCATATATAAGCCGCTTGTGCGTATGAATTCATTACAGTGGACACCATTACACAATAACTTTGTAATCAAAGACAGTAAAATTCAGTGCTTGTAAAATATATAGTTGTAATATAACAAGAGAAATAATCTGTTGTTCAACTAAAACTGTATCATATAAAATTATATCTTCAGTGCCGAAGATAAAATCACTTTAATAAATCGTGTGCAACATTAAGGCCCAATTTTACAATGTCATGTTATTCTATTCGTTAGGGCTTAACATGAGGTTAAGCGATAACGACCACTACTTTTGATTTTACAATGTTTGTTTAGCGCTAATGTTTACGTAAATGTGCTCGTAAAGTTAACGCGAGGTCTACCTTCCGATTAGCAAACATAACGTCCACATTAAAAACGTTAAACACTCCACCATATTGTTTTCAAGGCGATTGTTATTATTAAAGTGAGGTTACTTTTATTTAAGAAATGGATTATTTATTGTATGATGATGACGACTTTGAAGATGAGTTACGCGTTCTATCGAACTCAAGACTTAGAAGAACAACGAGATGATAATGAAACGAAAGAATTTCCTGGAATTTTATGGCGTATGGTGAGCATAATATGTGATAAATAAAATAAAGATGAAATGTTATCTAAATCTGTGCCCTGGTCATTGTAAAAGTGGCTCGTCATTTTATCCTTTTCATCGATAGCAACATCACACTCCAACTTCACAACCGAGCATTAAGGTTCGGCCAGACTGACGAGCGATCACGTGATTAACAGATAGCTCTCGATAGTTGTTGACGAGGAGGCTCCGAATCTTGGTTCATTGAACTGAGGGTGGTTTTTGACAAGTGATTTATTGTTGTGGTTTTCTCATCCTATCTCCACGTTAATGGTGATTCTTTTTGTAAAGGCCTACTTTGATAATATTGAAGTATTTTAACATTTCCGTTTTATACACACACATATATATCACAGATAGGTATGGTTTATAATCTTACAAAAAAATTAGGCCGTTAGTAGCAAGTGTGCAAAACCTATCGATAATAATAAAAATGTCAAAATGAGAAGTTTCTCTGGCACTCAATGAACCAACATACAATAATATTGCCTAGCGCCTGTAAACTAGACTGTACCGGGTCGAGCGTGCACGCGTTATAGAACCAGTTTCTACTCTTTCAAGCTCGCTCGCCCAGTCTGGCCACCTCTCATTACGACCAATGTGTTATATTTTTATATTATAGTCGCTCGCTCGCCCAGGTCTAGCCACCTCTCATTATTACGACCAATGTGTTTATATTTTTATATTATAGTCGCTCGCTCGCCCAGTCTGGCCACCTCTCATTACGACCAATGTGTTATATTTTATATTATAGTCGCTCGCTCGCCCAGTCTGGCCGTCCCTTTATTCTACCATCGTATACGGTCTGGGACAAATAAACGTGACGGTGTGGAAGACATTTAATTATATTCTAATTGATCATTCATTAGAAGTTTTTTTTTTAAACGACGTTGCCTACTTGGAGGTTTCGAAAACTATTTTATGAAGCGTGTTGCATCTTTACTTGACACACCTAAGTAGTCTAAGCACTATCACACTTAAGACACCAACGTATGAAATAGAAAGAGAGGGAAGAAAATGAGTCGTCCACCCTCTGAGGCCTCTTGTGTCTATCTACAGATATCAATTTCCCTCTTCCTCTGACGAGTTTAGAGAGTAACTATACTTTTTTCTCCTTGAAATCAGTGATTTTGCTTTTAAAATACTATACACATTTCTTATTTCCTATTCTCGATAGGCATTATGTTTCCACGGACTTTTTTTTTAAAATAGTCTAAGGTGTTGATGATTTATTAAAAATACGTTTACAAAAAAAACTTCTTCACGATAAAAATAATTTAGTAGTATTGAATAACTATTTTTTTTTAAATATTTAAGAATTTATGTTTTTTTGTTTCAACGTTTTTTATAAACTCGCTGAATAAAACTTAAATTAACTAACATGGGATATCTTATCTTGATTTTCCATGACATTACAGGTAGGCAAGTCCTTAATATGATATTTATATTCCGTCAGATTAGTTTTTCATATAAACTCTGAAACAAACCTGCGACTGTAATCTGAGTGTGGAACCCTTGAGGTACAATAAATAATCTATTTATAGTTCTTAGGTTAGTTTTGCACAGACTCTTCGACCTCCTACATTCTTAAGGTTTACGTTCGTTTGAAACACTAGAAATACTGGCAATACGACACTGGGTAGCAAACAATCTTATTTTAGTATTCCATGTAAAGAAACTCATAAAAAAAGGGGGGGATAGAAATATCCCACAAAACACCTCGGTTTGAACACGTTTTGTTTGATAAACAATATTTTTGTTTCTAGTAATTTTATGGATGACGGTTTCTCGTTACAGAAAAGTGACGTAAACCCCCCCCCCCCCTTTTTTTTATTTCCCACGTTCTTTTTACTAGTATTATTATTAAAATATTTCCGTTCAAGCTGTGCATGACTCATATTCTTCTGTTCGGTATAAAAAGTGAGATTGTCAATGTTACCAACTTCAGCAATGTTGAAGTTAGTGGTCACGTGGTGTGACGTGGCATAGGATGGAATCCAACACAAATTATCCACATGTGAAATTTCACGTATGTCATTTTTATTGTTGAGATATAAAAACTGGATACATTATTTGAAATTCTTGTGGAGAAATAAAGAACGCCTAGTTTTATTATCAGGAAATTTTTATCGCCAAACGTTGGCTGAACTGTATTTGCATATAAGGTAAATGGTGTGGTAGATGCAGTGCTCAGACCAACCGATCTCTCGTCACCTTATTCCTTGGTAAGCTCAGCTACTTCGCGGACGTATCCAGGAGAAGTTTCCGGGAAATCCGTTGGTTGATATATTTACCTCGCGATTAGTGATCTTCCTAAAATGATGTATCGATACTCTTTCGAGGATAGGCGTAAGGAAGACTGTGCTCAAAATATCGACACTGGTTGAACAGTAAGTAAGCAACTACTTTAGAGATTAACCGGCTTGATATTTGTTCAGTTTAATTTGAAGGCTGAGCGAAATAATTAAACACGTTGAGTTTGTATTTTGTTTCTATCTGAATTAGAGGAAATTGACGTACAGAATTTCCTAGAAGTATTTCGTGTGTGTATTTTTCTTTTGTTGATTAATCTCATGATCTGTAACGTCAAATTAAAGCCAATTTTGCTAAGTGAGGATGTAAGGAATGCGAGTAAAGGTAATTGTTTTGACAGCAAAACTTTTGTTAGTTCAATTAAATCAAGTATTGCTTCAATGTAATCATAAAACTTATTTTCTTCACGTGGTGACCGCAACATTTATTGAATATCTGTCAAGTGTGTCCTGGAATTTATTTGACAATTTTTCTCTTAATTTAAAAAGTTTTTTTTCTCGCGTGCCTGTATATCCCCCCCCCCCCCCCCCTAGCCCCACTTCCACACTATTTTGAGGCTAGATTGATATTTTTATTTAGTTGGTCCTATTCTAGATTATCCTACTACAAAAATGCAAAACAAGTCAATGTTTCAGAATTAAATATTTACTTTTAACATTTACATACTAAAATAAATGGTACGGAACTCCACATGTACTTTCTCGCTCTATTGTTTAAAAATGAAGGTATTTACTCAAAACTGGTAATATATGTGAAACAAAATAATATACAATAGCGAATACAAGCATAAATTGCACTATTCTTACGTAAAACACTTTTTGAGTCCCGGTTTTAAATTTTATAATTTTATTTTTTTCGAATTAAGGTCCTCATTTGTATGTTTGGACTAATAAAAAAGATGAATGTGGGGTCCACAAGGGTCAACACTTGGTATTAAAATTTCTACTTCCGAATAAAATTTTAAAATATTATCAGGTGTTGCACATCTTCAGGTCATCACATTACTATTAAATTCCTCATTTATATAATAAAAAATGACCAATAAAAATATATTTATTGACTATTGAATATAAAATGAAGGAGATAGATCACTGTTGTTAAACATTTCTCCTAAGAGGTTAAAAGGAAAAATAAGCTAAACTTTTTGGGAAACATACTTGTATTTATTTACTATATGGCACTAGAGAATTATTGCGTTAAAACTTAAGTAGTATCTCTATACAACTAAAGCTCACAAAATTGTATCAACATTTGCCAATATCTCAGAAACTATTGGTACTATAAAAAATATTTGGATAAAAGTTTTTTTCATTTTTAATAATACTGAGATTTTGAAATAAGTTATTTAGTATCTCAAATAGTTGCGCAGATACGGAAATTTCCCTTTTGTAAATTACCCTAAAATTAATTTTCATGGAAAAATGAAAATGGCCATTTTATTTATAATCTTAATCAACGCCTAGATAAGAATTTTAATCAAAATAGTTTGAGCCGAATTTTGAGCAAATCGATTTGTTCTCTTTTCTTTATTAAACTACCTACTCTTCATTTTAGGTTTAAAAAGACACACAGATAGACATTGCAAAACCACTTTTAACAGCTCGGGGGTTAATGAGACGTCGACATCTATCAACATTTCGTGTTAAATTTTTTTACGGTCGTAATACTTTACCTTAGTGTTCGAAAAGTATAGAAATAGATATATTTGCGTATAGCTTGAAAATTATTGGTTTATAAAAATGTTTCAAACAAAATATTTGTATTATAAATAGATCTACATATTTGCAATGAAAAGTAATTTCATATCTAAAATAGTTTCGGAGATATGACAAAAAATGAGAATTTACGCATCAGACCGGAGCCCTTAAATTCATTTTGCCGAGATATTATTATTATTATTATTATTATAAATATATTATTATGCACCGCGTCTTACTACCCGTTCGGGTTATACGCACTTACGCTAATGTGTAATGGTATGGGTGATTGTGAGATGAAATGAAGGACCTACAGTTTAACGTGGGATTCGAACCACGGTGGCGGCCTGGCATTCCACACATTCACACGATGTCTTGTCAGAGGTGTAGGAAGGGTTGACCGAGATATTGAGGATAGCCATTTTGTTTTGAATATTTATAAATGTTTAGAAATTAAATATAATCATAATCGTTAGACCAGATTTTGAGAAAATTGAATTTTTCTTTTTGGCCCTTCAGTAAACTACCCTTAATTTTAGTGTAATTAGTAAAAATCCCTCAGGGCAACCCTGTGAGAACCCTAGATGTTCTAGCCCAATTGGAGAAATTATTTTAGGCTCTAGTCCGAGGTAAAGGCAGACAGACCGACGAAAATTAAAAAAAAAAAAACTTTTTGATTTGGGGGGGGGGGGGTCATTAAACGTCGACATTCATCAAAATCTCGAGTTTGGGTTGATTTTTTTTTTACGATCACAATATTTTATCTACCTCTAAAATAGGGAGAAAGTAAAAATATGATACCATTTATGTATGCATTACTTAGACAATTATTTTCAAATATGCAAATATAATAATGATCAATTAGATTATTAAATATTTGTATACATTGACAATTGGTATATTTCATACTCATTGGCAATCATTTGGTTCGACTTTGAACGTTTTCCTTTGTCTTGTTTCAACTGCGAGCTCATTTTCCTAAACGTCAAGTCACAGTGAAAATAAATAATTTATAATTCTATACAATATTTTAATACAACATGGCTACAAATGATTCTTAATGAATGCTTTAAAAAAATAGATTTAATTTTATTTGTGAAACTACCCCTTAATTTCGCTTTTATCTTTTTAATTTTATAAAATTCATGAGTATTGCCATTAGGAATAAAACATTGATGCAGCTTTGCTATTGAAAGGCATAATTAAATTATACCGTTGAATATTTGCGCTGTTATTAATGTTTAAGAGGCTTATTGTCTTATTTCTACATTTCCATTCTTGCCAAATGCATGTGCCATAGGGTAGGATTTCATATTAACTGGGCCAATATTCAGAGGCATACAGATGTCAACTAGAATATTGTAGATTAAATATTAAGCACAGGTTTATATACTCATGTCCTTGTATTTGTTTTTTTTTAGCACCGGGACTTACTAATGTATCTGGTTATACGCTTGTGTGTTAATTTACTAATTACGCTAATGGGTTATGTAGTGTATATTTCAAGGCAGTGTACCCGCATTGAGTGGAGGTAGAGTGGAAAACCATCTTGTAAAAAAACTACTCTTGAATACACCCTACCTAGCTTCGAACCTCGATCTCCCCCGTAGTCGTCAGTATAATCTACTGCGAGATTAGCACGTCAGACCATGTGACCACCGAGGTGGGTTCAAAGTATTTATTTATTCAATATTTTATAAACAAAGCTTATAAAAGGGGTTGTACAAACTATTAATATTAAGAACATAGTTCAAACTTGAAATTTGATCTTAAATAACAGTTCCAATATTACATTAAATAATGTAAATACAATAATCAAAGGGTAAAACGCTGTACCTTAGTGAAACGTTGTATAACATATTATTAGGTAAGGACTATTAGATACTTTAGTTGATTTCCATTAGTACAAATATGCTAATTTGAGTAATTCACTTATTATTATTTTTTAAACCCACTTAAAGAAGATGCAGCCTTTTATTTGAGAAACATGAACACTATTAATGCAAGAATAAGATACTCTTGATTAGATTATGTACAATGAAAAATGGTGAGACACGATAAAGCGAAAAGGGCCAGACAAAGATGGAATCAAATACTTTTTCCTTTAATAGTTTTTAGATATGATTTACAATGTTTTTGAAAAGTGAAATAAAACGAAATCGTCTTGTTACACGACATCATCCTCTAAAATGAAATAACACCACTTTTACAACAACAACAAAATCTGGTTAACAAGAAATTAAGCAGAAATTTGGACTATGCTGTAATTTGATTAGTATTTTGTTGTAGTGTAAGCTAACTTTAGGCTACTAAATTGTGAAATATACAAACATATTTGACAAAGAATTTTAAAGCAAATATATAAGGTTTCAATAATGAATTTTAATTCGATATACGTTGTCTCAATACGTAAATAATACTTCACCACAGATAAAATGTAGTTTTGAATAAACACGAAATAACATCGAAAAGAGAGATTTAAAAGACAAAATTTAACTAACAATAAAACAATTGTTACGGGGTGCCAACAATGAGGCCTAATATAGTAGACATTGAAACAAATTTAAAAAATAATAAACAAAATAACCTATACATTATTGTCGAGATTAATCAGTTTAAGTCCCTTGGCCCTGTCAAATGCAAGTCTAAAACCAATTTTGTGGGATGAAGGGTGGGAGGTTGAAAGGCATGCCATGGCTTCACAACCGACCAAAGTATCCTTCCGCGCCAACAAGAGCAGATGGATCACGGAAACCTACTTTCTCGCTATCTTACAGGTAAAGAAAGTATTGTGATCGTCAAAAAATCGAACTCAAGATTTTGATGGATCTTGACATTTCATGACCCCCCCCCCCCCCGCCACCCCGAATCCAAAAAAGTTGTTTTTGACTTTCCGTCTGTCTGTCTGTCTGTCTGTACCTCCAAATAGAGCCTAAACAACATATTTTACCGATTGGGTTAAAACTTGATATCTAGGGTTTTCATTGAGTTGCCCCGAGGGTTTTTTGGGAATTGGATATAGATTTTCTCAAAATCGGCTCTAACGATTTTTATTAAATTTAATTTCTAAACATTTATAAATATTCCAAACAAAATGGCTTGACTCAATATTTCGGCAAAATGATTTTAAGGGCTCCGGTCTGATGCATAAATTAACTTTTTTTTATAATATCTCCTAAACTATTTGAGAGATGAAATTACTTATCGCTACAAATATGTAGGGATATTTATAATACAAATATTTTATAAGAAGCATATGTTTATAAAACCAATAACTTTAAGCTATACATAAATATATATATTTTTTAACTTTTCGGACACAAAAGGTAAAAGTATTGCGACTGCAAAAGAAAATCTAACCTGATATGTTGATGGATATCGATGGCTCAAGACCCCCAAACCCTAAAAAGTGGTATTTGCAATGACGTCTGTCTGTGTGTCTGTTTAAATTTAAAATTAAGAGTAGTTTAAGAAAGGGCTAAAAGAGAAAAAATAGTTTTTCTCAAAATCAACTCTAACGATTTTGATTAAAATTCGTATCTAGGTGTTGATTAGGATTATAAATAAATTAGCTGTTTTCATTTTACCATAAAAATGAATTTTATGGTACCGTATCCCCGCAACTATTTGAGATACTGAATAACTTAGCATTGCAAAATTGTAGTGCTATTAAAAATTAAAAAAATCTTTAAATGAAATATATTTTTATAAATCCAACAGTTTCTGAGATATTGGCAAATATATTCAGACAAATTTTGTGAACTTTAGTTGTAAAGAAATACTACTTAGTTTTAACGCAATAATTCTCCATTGCCATAGAGTAATTAAATATAAGTAAGAGTCTAAAGGTTAATGTTGTTTTTCCTTAAACCTTCTAGGAGAAATGTTTGTACAACAATGATTTATATCCATTTTAGACTCACTAGTCAATATTTAAATTTGTTATTGGTAAAAATTTATAAATGAGGAATTTAATATCAATGCGATGGCATGAAGATTTGAAACACCTAATAAAATGTCGAAAATTTTAACCGGAAGTTGAAATTTTAATACGAAGTGTTGACCCTTGTAGACCAAACATTGATCTTTTTTATCGGTCCAAACATACAAATGAGGACATTATTTCTTTAAAAACAAAATTATAAAATTTAAAACCGGCACTAAAAAAAGTTTTTACATGAGTATAGTGTAATTAATGCTTGGGTTTGCTAGTGTATATTATTTCGTTTCACATATATTACGAGTTTTGAGTAAATATTTCCATTTTCAAACAATAGAGCGAGAAAGTCCGTGCGGAGTAGTGTACCATTTATTTTTTGTTATGAAGCCGGAAATTTTATATTGAAGAATGTAAATTTTATCGATATTTGATCACTGTTAAAACTATAGAGGAGGTGAGTATATAAAAAGTACAACTTAATCAAGGTGCTTCTATTCTTGAAAAAAACCTTTCCCGAAATGAAAATTGCAAAACAATAAAAATTATTTAAGATAACGGTTTGTTCCCATGGTTCTGCATTTCCACGCCAAATGAAAAGGGTCAATCGCCCTAAGTTGCGACATTCCGGGCGGAGTATAAATCATTTTTAGTATGATTTTGTCTCCTTTTTTAAATTCTCCCAGAGCTTAACTTTTCTACTTGTGATGTAAAATAACAATACCGTAATTATTATTGTAGAGGAACAGTAAAATACTAAACGAGATTTTTTTAAATCTTTACCATACAGTACTTTATTTTGGAAATGGAACATCGGCTACAAAGCAAGAACAAATGAAAATAAAGTGTTAAAATGAATTACATTATAAATTCACTAAATGTTTTATGGTGAAAATATAACTGTTTGTTTATTTTAAAACGCACTTGTTAACTCAGAGAACCAGGCCGGATAATTGCAACTTTATTGTAATTGAATATGATCGTAACTCTAGTATAATTGAATATCTAAATCTAATAAACATTAACTAAAATATCAATCTTACAGAAAGGCCATGTATGACCTATTACATGCAATCAGTGGACCAATTATAGGATTGTTTTCTAAAAATTGATTAACAAACCTAATTTAATTTTTGTTAACTTTCGAATCTCAGGTGATAAATTACAATAAACAACAAAAATAAACTAGTGAAAAAAATGTGAATGGATGGTGAAAATATAACAGCTTGTTTCCTTTAATTCGAATCAAATAGACAAAAGCGCCAATCAGACTGGGATTTAATAGTTTCGTACGTATAAACCCTTTTACCCACATTTGCGATCGATAATAAATTAATGATTATATCTACAAAATGATCTGTATAAAAAACATATCGATCTAATACTACACTTTTAACAAATGGAATAGTGAGTATTTATCTGTGAATAAATCAAGATTGTAACAAGGGATATTCTAATCTTGAGTTGGTGACCTCGTGGTCTAGGGATAAGGTGTCAAGACTTCTGTTGCTGGGAGTCCGGGGTTCAATCCTCGGTCCCGGCACAGATTTATCTGATTGCCAAACCCTTCCTTCACCTCTGAAAAGACGTGTATTAATCACAACTTGTGAATGTGGGGAATGCCAGGCCTCCACCGTGGTTCGGATCCCACGTTAAACTGTAGGTCCTCCATTTCATCTCACAATCACCCTACCATTACACATTAGCGTAAGTGCGTATAGCCCGTACGGGTAGTAAGACGCGGTGCTAATAATAATAATAATAATAATAATAATAATAATAAATTTAAACTTGATATTAGGAAAGGTTGGTAATCTATGAACGGTTTCGAGTGAATGATTGGTGTTGGGTGCTTGTATGTTTATGTAATACCCTATGTCCATTCCCACTCGGTGGAACCAACAATAACACGAGTATTATGAAAAATGATAACCCCAATATGACGTATCACATATATCTTATTATTCGTTCCGTCTCTTCAAAACCTGTCAGAACTTCTCATGATATTGACACTTAAACTAGCACAGCCATTAGGAACACTCCCTCATTTTGCATAATTGATAGCTTCACCTTCAAAACCAATTTCGAGAAAGTCAAATTTTCTATATTTTGTCGAAAGTAAATTACTCTTAAATTAATTTATTTTAAATAAATAAACATATTGATCATGTAAAATGGTGGTCCCACCGATACTAATTTTGAACAAAAGAGGTGAGCTATTAAAAAAAAATCAATTTTACAAAACTCATTCATATTCATTAAACTACATTAAACTAATTTGTTGATCCAAAACAAATATAAAATTATTTATAATGTAAATAAATTAAGGATAGATAGACCTGCCCATGTTGAGCTATATTTCTAGAGAATTTTTTTTTAATATTCAAAATTTTAAAAAAAGTCAATAAACTACCCTTAAACGAGTTTTTCCCCCAAAAAACAAGTATAATATTTGTTTTGTCACGAGAAAAACTTTCCCGATCTAAAAAAAAAATAGTGTCCGAAATTTTTGAAAATCACCCATTCATCACTACTCTTTGATTAATTTAATTCATCATTGGTGAAATGTGGGTTTACGCTTTCACAGTGATGAATTAACTGCCGGGGACTGGGTGTTTTGCCTGTCCTAGTCTTAAGTTGGATTATAAAGCATATGAAGCTATGACAGGCCTAGCGAGCCGGTAGTGGAAAATATATGGCTTTCATAAAAAGCTAGCCCAGGCTGGGAACAGTAATGGATGTAAGGTAAAATTCTTCAATTTTGAGTTTGATGTTCGACAGAGCACACCTCAAATCGCTTTAAGTCGACACCGCTGTTTAGTTTTTGAGAGGGTCGTAGTTGAAGATTGGGTGGTGTTGCATGGGGGCCTAATGGTAGCTTAGGGCAGCGTTTTTCAAACTTACAGTAGCCCCGTGGCTTCTTTGATGCTGACTGACAGCTCACAGCTGACTTCTGACAGACAACATTTAGGTATATACCTAGATTTTGACCGTCGGAAGTGACAGCTGCTAAACACATGTTTTTGCAGATCATATGGTTCGGCGTAGGGATACATAATTTGGTCTGGTAACTTTTCAAAGCTTTTAGCTGTCAGCTGTGAGCTCTCAGTCAGCACCAAAGAAGTCGTGGGGATACTGTAGCTGGGCTCTGCCATAGTCATCTCAGGCTCAGTGAGGAAATTTTAGAATACTCTTTATTTTGTTTTTCACAATATAAAATAGCATCAGTAATTAGGATTGCCATTTTTTTTTTCATATCTGAATAAAGGACATTTGCCAAAAGTGCAGCCAGAACATTTGTTGGATTTTCCGTATATTGTATACTTTTCTACTTGTGAAAGATAACTGTCGCTTTTGAAATATTAGTGTAAAAATGCTATGAGGTCTCCTATATGTATATATATATATATATATATATATATATATATATATGGTGTAAGGACTCTTTCGGTCTAAAAGGTTAAAGGAACTCTGCATTTGAGGGAGGGTAAAAAGGAGAAATGGGGGAGGCAAATCCAAAACTTGCGAGCTTGAAAATAAACACATGCTTGCACACTTTTGGCTGGTCACTGGATTTATTCCATCTGGTAGGAAGTGTTGTCAATACTGCAAGAAATAATTATTTTAATAATTTTGGAAAAGTGATATCAGTAAAATTATCTTTGTTTTTGTATGATTGTAATGTTATTTCCAAATGGTTCCACGCCCCTCTTGGCAGTACTTCATGCCCCCCCCCCCCCCACCCCAAGGTTGGGTAACCACTGCTCTAAACTTTAAAAGTGTCTGGAAAACTCAAGGAATTTTGTGTTAAGTAAATGGTGCCAACACTTCTAGCTTTTTATATTTATATTTTTAAAATAAAGCTAAACTAATTAAAACAAACTTAAAAGAAAAGTAATAAGCCTTATTATTTTATTGTAGTTGCATAATTTTCTGAAACAGAATACTTTCCATGAATTTGATTGGATGAAATATTATACCGTTCACATTGGTTTAAATTATGATTACACTGTGTGTGACCAAGATTGAAATATCTTAAGGACATTAAGTATATGGATCAAAGGAGTAAGTCTCTATTTTCAGGGCTTTATTTTCTGAAGCCGCGTTTTTGCTTTGATCCAAAATTCGACTTTTTTTAATCCGTTTTAGTTCCTTCATTCTTTCTTCTCCCCATTTTGTTCCTGCTCTTTGTCTGGATTATCTTATTGAAGCAAAAACTGTTGCGTGTGATAGAAATACAGCAACAATGGTAGTAGTAACTGTAACAATAATACTGATAATAATCCCTCCTTGAGAGTTTAGGCAGGTGGCGCACACATCCGCCATTTTCCCGCGACTGCAGCGCCCTAAGGTGGCGTGTGGCATTATCAAAAAAGCTTTGTTTGCCGGGATGATGTTTGCAAATTCTTATCATGGCTCATCTACAGGTTTATATCCAACTCGTGCATATTCACGAGTTTTTCAAATTTGTTTTCATAAAATGTGATATAAATATACGTTATTTATTTTAGTATTTAGTTTGCTTTCAAAATATTTTTATATAGGCTTTTAAAGGTTTATTGAACTTGACTTTAATCACTGAGAATTAATATTTACACTTTTATTAGACCTTTTGTTATTGTTATGAAACAAAATCGAATTTAAATTAAAACCATTTACAAATTATTCTGTATTAACACTTCCAACACATTATAAAAACATAGACATATATTTTTATTTGGGTTTGTTTTATTGTTTAAAAAAGATAGCATTATAGCGAATAATTTATGATTTCAGTTTTCACCTTTGAACTTAAACTCCATAAAACAGACCAAGCGATTCCAAGAACACCCCACCTCGGTGGCCTCATGGTATAACGCGCTACTCTCGCAGTAGACTAGACTGGCTATGATGGGGAGAGTAAGGTTCAAATCACATTCGGGTGTACTGAGGGTGTTTTTTCCAAACGGGGTTTCCACATGCAAATTCGAGCACATTTCCTATTAATTCAACCTTCTTCATCTCTAATACATCAGCGAGTATATCTCGAACGGTTAGTAAGATACAACGCTAAGAAAAAAAAGCTTTTAATTCACTGACTACCCGCTTCAGTGGCCGCGTGGTCTAACACCATATTCTCACGTTGGACTAGACTGACGAAGACCGGGATATTGGGGTTCGATCCCGGTTGGGTGCAGTGAGGGTAGTTTTCTTTAAATTGTTTTCAACTCTTCTTCTACCCAAATGCGGGTACATTCCCTTTAAATTAAACCTTACTAATCCCAACCCACAAGTGCAATTAGTACATATGGCGTATAACCCGAACGGGTAGTAAGACGTGGTGCTAAAAAAAATCGATCATAACATCATATTCGATAAATTGTTGAAATACTTTGGATAAGTGTAAATAATTGCATGAAATATTATTGTGACACTATAATAACACTCCCATGTCCCCACCCATCTTTTGGTTCCAAGGATTATGGTTTCAATTTAGCAAAATACTGGATTACCTGTGTCTGGGAGGTCTTAGTTCGAATCTCGGCCGGGTGTTGTGGAGGGTATCTTTCGCATTGGGGTTATCATTGTTGTTTTCTCAATCCATACCTTCCCAAATGTGGTTTCATTTCTTAAAAGTTATCTTCCTCATCCTCCCTTAGTAACTCTAATGTTAAATCTTCAAAAAAGCGAGAGAAAAAAACCCACCTTACACACTAGTTGAAAAAACAATAAAATGCTATGAATTGTGTCCACACACACGCACGTACGTTTCAGGATTTTTATCAAAGTTTTATAGATTGTTAATAGTTTTAAACACACATTTACTTTATTGTCTAATTTTACATGTCCGTAAATCTTTTTTATATTTACGTATTCATAGATATATATATATTTTTTTTTTTTGCCTTTTCTATTAAATTGTGTACATGTGATGACAAATTTGTACATCAACGTACAAGTCCGCCAATGAATTTAAAACAAATTAAAAAGTTGTCTGCTGTATAAACAATCGGCACTTTCCATTACGTTGTCGCTAACGAACATTAAATCATTCTTTATTAACTTAATATGTGCTCTTTTATTACCATTATACATCTATTTGTGGTTTATTTATATGGGGAAAAAGAGATAGATGGTGTATGTGTAGTCTAATTTTAGTTATAAGTTTAATTTAAATTAACACTTCTGTATTCTTTTTGTGTGTGCATAACAATAATCACTCTGGTCTGATCAATAAATTATGAACATGTCCTAATGATTTCACTCTCTATGTAACAATTATATTATACAGTTTGACTTTTCAATAGGGACATATTTAATTTTAAAACATGCAGTGTCAGTATGGTAATTATTTTATATATTTTTACGTAATGAAAAGAAAAACTACATGGTTTGAGCTCGCAAGAAAGTTAGACCGACCGAGCGACCGCAACCGTTACCGACGGTAGTGCCAATATTTGCAGTCAGAGGTTGTCGTGTGGTCAGCACAACATATCCTCCAGCTGTTAATCTTAGTTTTATAAACCGGAGCTGTTACACATATCTAAAATATATTAGTAGGGAAGATGGTTTTTGAAAGGAATGCACACAATAGCTTCAAGAGGTGATAGGTGGTTGTGTTGGGAGGGGGTGTTGAGGTGGGGGGAGGGGGGGCGGGCACGATGGTAAATTTAATATGCAAAACCACCTGGTCAAGTTTTGAACAAACTAAACAAAACGAGTTTGATAACTTTATTCGCGTGACCACTTGTCCGGTTACTTTAAAAATCAATAAATATACGTTCTTTCATAACATTACTGTGTGGGTGTTAAGTCGAATGAATAGCGAGAAGGGTAGGTGGAGCAATAATTTACTAGTACAGTCACAGTCAAACCTTGTTGGTCCTCATAACAACCCAAGATATGATGTAAAGGACAGTAGAAACTTGATAATTGTATGTGGATGGGAACGACGCTTTCCCGTATTACCGGAAACTTTGATTGTAAGGAATGAAGTGGGTAGAATTAGCTGACAAGGGTAATTGTGAGATAAATAACACTTATAAAAAAGGTCAATACACAAAAATAACAAAAAGAATTTACTAAAAAAAACAAGCCACTATACACGATACAATGACTGTGCAATAATAACGGACTCTGTGTATAAAACTTTTTTTTTTCACTAAATATATTGTGTGGTGTCCCGCGGTGGCTACAAACAGGGAAAATCTGGAAAAGTCAAGGGATTTTTGGATGACAGGAAAAACAGGGAAATGTCAGGGAGTTTAACTAAAAATAAGGAAAAGTCAGGGAATTAAAAAATATGTCTAAAATATCCCATTAATTTTGCAACTAAACACTGAAACTATAGTTAATAATGCCTAAATAAAATAACATTTTAATTTTTTAAATAACTGATAAAACTTTTTATGTTCAGTAGATACAAACTTTTTTAATGTGTGATCAATAATAAATAAAAAATATATCATCATCCACTATTAAAACTGGAAAAAACTAGTCAGCGAGAATTTTAAAATGTTGCCTGGAAAACCTGGAAAAGTCAGGGAATTTTGTAAAATATATTTTGTAGCCACCCTGTGTCCACCTCAGATAATACGAAACCTCGGATTATTGGGTTTTGGATAATCGGAATGCTACTCTATCAAAAGTAGTTGCTAAATGGTGTAATTTGTACTAATTTAGGTTACCTCTTTTCCATCTTCCTCCTCCCTTCCCCCCCTTCACCCAAGCACACTCGTCCAGTAGGCAATAAGTTTTGCACGTAATTACACCCCCCCTGCCTCCCTGCCATTCACCATAAACAGTTTTTCCACCCCCTCTCCCAAAGGGCGCACGCCCGTAATTCAATCACTAGCCTTAATATTTCCTACATCCTCACTCAACTTTTTATAAACGATTTTTTTTTTTAGAAAAAAACAACAACTTAGTTTCTCTTCACCTGTGAGCGCCACTCTCTCCCCCCTGCCAAAAGAAAAAATCCCTCAGTATTATTAATCTTGTTGAAGATCTTCTCTCCATTATCTTAATCCAGGATTATCACATCCATCCATCCCTTCCTCCCTGTTCTTCGCGCTTTTGTTTTATCCTTTTCGGCCCCTACCCTTCCCTGACCCCTTTCAGTAGGGGGTTGTTACGTTAGCTTATTAGCTTTTAAGTCTCTTTTTGATGAAAAGAATTGCTATTAATATACAAATGGAACTTTTTTTAATACGTATGATTTATTTCCGGATAAATGTTTTCATTTCTTTTTTTTTTGTGTTTTTTTTTAAAATAACAATCAGGATCACGTGTCTCAGTTGAATTATTTTAGTTTTTTTAATGGTTTATTTTTTTTCTACGAGAATAAATTAATTGAGATTGAGTTTTCAAAAGTTGTATTATCTGCCAATTTTATTTTTAGTAAAATACTTCACTTGTTTAAAGCTAGCATTAAAAAAAAGAAGAAAATAAAATGGCACTACACATACGTTCTCTCTTTAATCTTGAAATAGAGACATTTATTAAAAACTTTTATGATTGTAGAAACTAAATAATATACACTGTTGTAGAAACAATCTACCAAAGTGCATAAATCAAATAATATATACTGCTACATAAACATTAAGAAAAGAGGAAGGAACATGTGTGTTCACCAAAGATCATTCACAATAAATTTCATTTCCAAGGACGTGAATAAAGTTATTTATTGACTTAAAGATCAGAAAATATTCTATAAAAATATATTTCCAACAAATTAGTTTTATGTCTCGTAGTACTACATATTCTCAGTGATAAGTTATTACGTACATCAAACATTTACTGAGATTGAATTGGAAATATCTGAACATGTTACTATCTAAGTCTTTTTTGCGAAAAAAAAAAATGTCATTTGGTTTGTCATCTTAAACAGTGTCCGAAGAATACAAATTTTTTAAATCAAAATCACTATGGTGGACTTTTGAGAATATCAATTTGTTCTCTTTTTGCACTTTAGTAAACTAACTCCAACTATCAATTAATTTGTAAAATAAATCATATAGTACATTCAGTTTTTTTTTTTAAATTATTTCTTACCCGCCTTGGTGGCGTAGTTGGCTAACGCGTTTGTCGTGTTGAGCTCGACTGCTGAGGACGGGGAGATCGAGGTTCGAATCTCGGCCGGGTGAACTGGGGGTGGTTTTTCCTAAATGGTTTTTCACTCTCCCTCCACGCAAATGCGGGTTCACTTCCTATAATTCAACCTTCCCAATTCCTATTCCATTAGCGTAATTAGTATTTAAAGCGTATAACCCGAACGGGTAGTAAGACGCGGTGCTAAATGTTATGTTATTAATTATTTCTTACAGTTAATAGTTGCAAGCTGGTAGACCAATTTGTGCTTCAAGCTGTTGCTACAACCTATCCTCAACTTCTCCAAAACAAACTTTCGATTTGTTGAATAAATGCGGCTATTTATCCTGTAAACTGTTGAGAACTGGGGGTAGTGTGTTTGGGAGGGTGGTTGGAGGCTGGTGAGGGTTACAGACAGAGTTTGTCTCTATTCGACTGTGTAATTGCAGTAGCAGATTTTGGGTTTTCTCTTGGACGCACCGGAAGCGTCGTTTTGATGGTCAAAACGGACGCCCCGGAGCGTCGTTAGCAAAGCGATCCGGAAACCGTGGGGGCTTACCGCGCAGCCCTGTACCTCTACTCCCGCCGGAGTTTAAGGTCCTTGTTCACTTGATTGCTTTCTCTCATGTACCCCCTTTCCTCCATCCTCGACGAACATCCCTCCCTCCCCCCCTGACAAGTTTATTCGGTGGAATGTCGGGGAGTGTTTCGTTATGGACCAGTAGAAGTTAGTTTTAGTTTTACTCACTGGAGCGTGCTCCGAGCGCCGCTTCCACTCCACACAAACACATCAACTGGCATTCATTACACTGTGGTAACTAGCAATGTTGATATGAGGGTTAAAGGGGAGAGGGGGGGGGGCGTGGTATGCATTTCATGAGCACAAGTTGTATCCGACTAGCTGGCGGGTCATTGATTTTACCCCCCCCCCCCCCCCCCCCCCCCGTCTTGTCTGTTCATACGACAGGGAAATCGGAAACAAACTACATTCAATGTTCCAGCGAACAATAAGTTGCTATAGACATGTTGCTGCAGGTGTCGAGATTTCCTCAACTGCATTTAGGCCGTGGTCAGAGGGGTGAGGACGCCCGTCAAGGAAGGACCAAATTGGATCAATTGGAGCATCCCTGTGCCTCCCCACTTTAATAAGTTTTTGCGCCCTAAATTTGGGATGAACTTAGATTATTTATTTTATACATGTATTTCTACTCGAGAACCACAATGAGTTGGTGTGTGTTATTGATATATTTATGTTTACGATCATGTTTGTGTATGTCAATGTATTTGTATACTTAATAATAAAATAAGTGTTAAAAGAAAGAAAAATAGACCAACCAAACAAATTTCGATTTTGGCGTGAATCATTTCATTTGTATGGTATTGAAAATCATAGATGTTATGAGTTAATGTGAACTTATTTTTTCACGCCGCCTTTATTATGTTAAATAGATTGACAGAAATCAGACGAAAACTCTCTTAGAAGGCCTTATCATACACATTGATCATGTGTGGTTTGTTCTGAGTTAGTTGAATATTAGCGCCAAATTACATTAATTCCATTCGGGTTTTAGAATGACACCTTATTCTTTTTTACACATAGCCAAAAGCTATAAAGTTCAGACCTCAACTGTATACCATTATTGTTTTCTCACCACTATGCGTCCATCTATAATCCTATTTTCTTATGAAGAACCATCTGAAAGTCCTTTTTCCTACAAAATATTATGATTCTAATTGTAAAAAAAAAAAGCTTTCCAATCGTTTTTCGTAAGAAAATTGGGCTATGCTTAAACTCTTACTTGCTACGTTCATTGAACAATTTACACGAAAAACAATATATTTAAGGAAATACTACTGGCTATTGATATGTGCGTTGTTCTCGGTGCACACGATTGCGAATTATCTAATACGGGTACAAAGGAATTCTGGAACAACAGTTTCGAGGTTGGTAATACCCTTAGATGAACTGCGGGGTGAAAATTAAATCTGTAATGACCTTGTTCAAAATAAAAATGGAGGCTAGGTTAGGTTATGTTAATTTATGTTAGGTTAGGGATTAGGAGTTGAATGGGGTTACAGTTTGTTCCTATTCTCAATGTGCACAGGATGTCAAGTATACTTTATTCCGCAATTTGAGTGCACCCATTGTTCAACCCCCAACCCTTCCATTATGTGTCTTTTACCCGACCTCTGTCTAACCAAGATTATTTTATTGCCTCTAAAAATCCCCCCTCCCATGTTTTGAATCAACCTAACTTAACCTAGACATGACGTCATTTCGCACCCAGCCCACGATGGACAGGGAAGAGGAAGACCGTAAGGCTAAGAGGAAATGTAGGTACCCTATTTGTGGTGTAGGCGAGGGGGAACCCCCATTGGGGGTGTGGGGGGGGGGGGGGCTTTGGTACATATGGTCTAGATTCGAACCCTTGACTCTCTTAGTCAGCGACATTCCGGTTTAATAAAGGATCTAGACCAAACCAACATAATTTCATAAAAATGGACAAATACCTTCCCCGCCCTCGGTTGTCAAATGTTCCAAAACAGGGTAGGCAGTCAGTCAAATGGTCCAAAACAGTGATAGGCAGTCAGTCAAATGGTCTGAGACAGGGTAGGCAGACAGTCAATCACGATCAACCGGTCATTATCGATACCATTTTCATTCGACCGCTCAAGAAAACTACATCGTCATTAAAAATATATTTTTGAGTCTTCTAAAATTCCAAAATATATCAAGTACTTTAAAATAATATCTTAGTGTGACCCATAAACAGTTTAGTATCAAGATGCATGTTTTATTCATTCTAAAAAAAATATGTTTATATTTTAAATTAAATCCAGAGAATCAATTAATTTCCAGGAGAAATCTCTCTCATATAATATATATATATATATATATATATATACACATTCAACGGAACTATATTCAGTTTAGGACCGGGCCTGATCTCTTGTCTCCTTTCTACACTCGGATGTAACCCGCATTACTCAAAGCTATCTATAAATAAACCATTCAGGGTGGAAAAAACCTGTAGTAAGCCCTACCAGAATTCGAACTCCGATCTCTCCGTCACGAACAGACCGAACCAGAGGAGTCAAACGCACTCAACGAAGCTGGTTATTAAACTTTAAAAGCTGGTCACCGTTATCTCTCGAAAGTACGGGGTGTTGCCCACTTTGAAGCCGTAAGTCGCGGGCCACTTGTTGCTCAGCACGGTGACGTAATTCATGATTGGAGAGGTCAAGGTCACAAAGGCAGTCATGGCTACTAATGAGTGTATTACTCGCTCGTGGCGGGACCCATGGCATGGAGCCACTATAGTCCAATATTTATAGCAAGAGCTTTTTTTTTTTAGAAAACGTTCACAAACATATTTTATTTTGCGGCCAACATTGATAATATTGTACTATATTATAAATATTATCTTAAGACTACATGGCGTTAGCCCGCAATCGAGCCATATCAACTGAGATGCCACCGTCTGTTGACGAAGATAGTGGTAACTTCTGCGGATATAGCACAACGAAACCGTTAGACTTTAATCTTACACTGTAAGAAAAATCTGTGGTAAAATTCCCATACATGTATTGGAAGTAATTAACCCATACAAGTATTGAAGTTTTCCCATACACGTCATGGGAAAAGTGCCACACGTCGGTAGTAATTTTCATGTACTGGGTCGGTATTTTTCCCATGTTTGGATATGGAAAAAATACAATTTCTCCTTTATGTTGATTGTATTTTTCTTATACTTCGTTGGTATTTTTCCCATACCTGTGTATGGAAAAATTAATATTTGACCGCCATTAAGATTGTGATTTTTATATACTTGATTGGTATTTTTCCCATACCCTACAAATAATACTTATAGGTAAAAAGATTTTAAAGTGCCTAAATAAGTCCACATAAGGAGCTCATCACATCAGATCACTTTAAAAGAATTCAGACAACATCAAAAAGGACTTACGCTCTTTAAATAAATAAAGTGAACTAGGGTAAAAGTGCGCTACTATTCAGACACAGCCTATATTTTAACTTAATAAAATAGTATGGTAGGATACCTAATCTTTTTCGATATTACAAATGATACACCTATTTTACTAAGCTTTAGTCACATGTAGGAAAATGATAGCTCAATCTCTATACAAGATGAAAACAATTTGAATCACAAAATAAACAACTGCCACGTGGTGTTTTGTTCTTATTACAAAGTTAGCTTAAACAAGCGAAATTCCTCCATTTTTCACATCATGAATTATATTCATAAATAATTAACTTGTTCTTCACTAACTGGTGATAAAATACAGCAGCAAATATACTCTTTTAACAAAAAAATTAATAATTCGATAACTTTTTTATTTACACTATGTTCTTCTCTAAACAAATATGGCGAACTTCTTCTGAACTTGAAGACAAACGTGTCTCTCTCTCTCTTTTTCTATTATAGCGCATGCGCACTGAGCTACGAATCGATGTTCCCATTCAAGTTGAAATTTTCCCATATAAATGTATGGATACTTTTGGGTGCATTGGAAATGTTCGATAGACATACGGGAAAATTCCGATGTCCCTATTATATATTAACAAGTATGGGAGAAATACAATATTATTGTATGGAAAATGTATGATTATTTCTTACAGTGTAGTTTTCTAGACCAAAACTTCTATTTTATTCAATTAACTCTTAATTTATACTCACGAGTCTTGCGTTGACTCCGTTCCAGTCCAACTACTTCACAAAAAAAAATCAAGATGAACCGAGGATAGAAGCCGGGACCTATGGACCTTTAGCCAGGAACTCTGACCACTATACCACAGAGACAATCACTGTAGGTAGGCCTCTTGATAATACCAATTAAGACCCGATTCCGTGGCCGCATGATATTAACTCTTTAAGGCGTCACTCTTGCAATAGACTAGACCAGTGGTTCCCAAAGGGTGCTCCGCGAATAGATTTGAAATAAAAATAAATACAATGTTACAAGATATCAAAACGTGAATTTGTCAGGGTGTCTACCATCCGGGAAAATCAGGGAAAACGGGAATTTGAAGTGATCGGGAAAAAACGGGAATAAGTCGGGGATTTGGTAAATCACAATAAAAATCCGGGAAAATGATATTTTACTCAAAATATCAATAATCAGTAAATTATAATATAATTTTTTTTGTTTGTAGCTGTATAATATATTTTTAATTCCTAGTTAACAATTTTAATTCAAATTTTAAAACTTATTATTATTATTATTACTAATAAAAAATGATTAATAGAAAAACGAGGGGGGGAGGGGGGGCGAGTTAGAAGAATGTGACATACTTGTTTAATCGGGAATTTTAGGAAATGATCAGGGGAAATTAGGGAAAAGGTCGGGGATTTCTTTGGTCAAGTTTAGTAGACACCATGATTTGTACGTCCACGAACTGTGTATAGGTAAGTATTGGGTAGAAATGATTTACATAAACTGCACGTGGTGAAACCAGACAGAGAGACTAGAGGGTGCCAGTTCATCTCGTCTCTCTGATAACTTCGCCGCGCTTTCAGATAGGGTTGTTAACTTTCGACACCTTTCCAGAATTTTCTGGGAAGTTTCAATCGTATATTAAAAACTCTTGTTTCTTCGCACCTTCAGTCAGTATACAGTCAAGATTCGAAACAAATCAAGTAGCAGTGCAATATTATTTATTTGAATGTCTCAAAAGCCAACCTGGCGTCGGAGCAGCTATTACTAGAGTCCCGTGAAAAAGGTGAGACGCGATAAATTGAAAAGTGTCATACAAAGATGGAATCAAATACTTTTTCCTTTAATAGTTTTTAGATATGATTTACAATATTTTTAGAAAATCGAAATAAAATGAAATTTTCCTGTTACACGAAATCCTGCTATAAAACAAATAACACCGCTTTTTTTTAAAAAAAAATCTTTAAATAAACACTAAATTAACAATAAATTAAGCCGAAATTTTGACCATGCTGTAATTTGATTAGTGTTTTCTTGCAGTATGTTAACTTTAGGCTACAAAATTGTGAACTATGCAGACAAACTTGACAAATAATTTTAAAGCAAGTAGATAATGTTTAAATAATAAATTTTAATTTTGTATTCATTGACTCAACATGTAAATAATACTTAAACACCTCAGATGTAATTTTGAATAAACACGAAATAACACCAAAAAGTGAGATTTAAAAAACTAAATTTAACTAAAAATAAAACAGTATTTACGGGGTTCTAGCTAGCCAGTACTAATGTACCGTTTGACAAGGGGACGTCTGAATGTACTAATCGTACATCCTTTCCGTGGAGGCTCTTTCCATGTTCCGATGAGATGAGGTGATGGTGATAGTGAGTATGAGGGTGTAGACCATTAGGGATAATGTGGAATCAGTACGAAGTCATGAACCTAGCTTAACAAACCTTGATGACCGATGGTTAATTCCTCTTTCGGGAAAAATACTCAATGTAATGGTCGGGAATCGAGCCCGGAATCCCTAGACTCGTAGCCAGGTGCATCATGGGGTTGGGTTTATATTCAAGTTAAGAATTTAAGTCAAAGTTTGTATCTTTTTTTGCAGTTTTTACTACACTTTTTCTTGTCAAAATAAATAAAATCTTGCTTAAGTAGGTACATTTAGTCTAAATTTCTACATATTATGTCACCAGCTCTAGAATAAATTTCACGAGCATCAAACTTTTTTAAATTAAGATAAAAAATCTTGGTCTGATTACACAATGCCCATGACAGACACTACAAAAATTTCGAGGTTACAATAAGTATAAAATGTATCTAGATGTATCTTCTGAAGCAAGATTTTATTTATCTTGGCCCTAAAAAAAAATTAGTTAAAATTTACTTTCACGTACATCCTAAAGCCACCATCCAATTTAAGAAAAACATCCCCACTTAGCATTAAAAATAAACATTCATCAGAGAAATGTTGGATTTTATTTTTTGCCACTAACCATTTTCTCACAGCTGTTAACTGTTTACGTTAAACATAATTATAAATGAACTAATTCTATCTTTACAAACAATTATTTTAAACTATAAAACTTAATAGGACGTATAGTTATCAATCCTTCTACTTCATTTTTGCGTGAGCCATATATTAAAATAACAGCCCTTATTCTTAAACGATGAAAGATTTCCGAACGTCTGCAACTAATATTTGTGCTCTTAGTACAGTGTCTTCAAACAGTGAGGCACGAGGTGATTTCTGGTGGGACGCTGGGTTGGAATCAAAGAAATGTTAATAAAATGAAGAGTGTGTTTGTTTGTCTTTGCTGTCATGAGCTTTGCACTCTATCTACCATACGCTGAGGTATGATATTAAAAAAAATTAATAGATCCTGTGCACGGATATCTTCACCTCTAAGCTAGAGTTTTAACATTTGGAATGGATTTATTTTTAGATAGAAAAAAATCAGGTCGGAAGTAAAAAAAATAACCCATGGGTAACGCAGGGATTAAAGGCACTAACTTTAAAATTACCTTCAACGTATAGTTATTGAACTAGAAACATTTCCCCTGGGTAACGATACGCATTACTTCCATTTGTCAGAATAAAATATAGTAATCAATGAAATATTGTGTCTTTTTTTTTAAACGTAAAAGCGGTGGGTTTTTTTTTTTTTTTTCAAGAAAGGGAGGCTTACGATTTTGTTTCCCCTTTTATTTGAGGTATTTAACGTTCTCTTTCTTAGCTGATTGATTACATCAGCACACGATTTATAAAGTTAAACTAAACTTAAACTTAAATCTAGAACAAACACAACACCCAGTCCCATGGCCATTAATTCATCACTGTGAAATCGGAAACTAACATTTCACCAATGACACATGTTTCGGTCATACCAGGAATCGAACCCGGGATACTTAACTTAGTAGGACACGCTGCCAACTAAGCTAAGGTGTCCTGACTAAAGAATCTGAACAATTACTTGTTAATGTTCAAGTTAGGCTTACGTGCATAAAGTTTGAGAGAGTAGATGACTCGCTTAGAATCCAAATACGATGACATTTCGCAGCCGTAGGCCAAATATTTGTTAAAATAATTATTTCTCTTTGACTAACGTCTGCAACTTACTAATATAAGAGCGCTCCTATTCAAACAAACATGAAGCGGTGGCTGAACTGGACCTTACCCCCCCCCCCCCCCCCCCCCCCCCCCCCCCCCCCCAAGACACCATCAAAGTTTGATCCAATCGTTTTTCCACCGATGAAAGATAGTTCAGTTCGCGGTGCAATATATTCTTTCAAGGCATGGGATCGTACCCAGGTGTCTTTTTTCTCATCAATTGGTAGAATATGTTCCTTCTGTGTGGAGTGGAGCTGTGAGATCTTTCAATGTAGATGAGCTCGGTTCATTCATACACTACTCTTTTGAGCTTTTTAAAAAAGATGCTTGAATAGTTGTGCATTTGAAAGGACCTCAAGTGTTTGATGTAAAGTGAGATAAAGACGGAACTCTTCACCTGAAAATGAATTAAATTAAATTAACTTTGTTCTCTAAACCCTTTTCACAGGGCTGTACTAGGCTATATATATTGTTAATGCCTTTCAGGAGCGTACACATATTTCTTAGCAAGAATCTACCAGAAAATGAATGTAATTTGTGGGTGGATAATTTTTTAAATATTATTTTATAGATACATCTATCACTTAATCTAATAGGTTTTGAATAAAAAAAAAGGAACTGCACTAGTACGCACATTGTTACATGCATCAGACTCATCTTGTTGGCCAGCCATGGGGAGATCGGGTTCGAATCCCATCAGGATGTGCAGAGTTAAAAAAATTTTTCGCTTTTTTTTTATCTCTGCGAATGAAGGTAGATGACCTTTAAATTCTACTTTCTTTATCTATACTCTTTTAGTGTCATATAATGTTGAAATACGCGAGGAAGTATAAAAAGCTCATCTTTGAATAGGTGGCTGGGGTTCGAGCTCCATTTGGGCGCACTGATGGGTTTTCCGAATGATTTTTCTAAAAACAAATGTTTTTTTCATTTAGCGCAATTTAGGATGCACTTCCTTTAAAATTCCATTTTCGTCTTTATCTTTTAGACTGTCGTTAACAACTAACAACCTTTGTAATGTTTACATACAAATACAAAAAAAGTTATTCCACATCGCTTATATTCCAACAGTTTTTAACCTGGGGTACGCGAAGACTTTCCCCAAGAGACATGGAAATAAGTACATGTGAACTGAGATTGCAAATTTAATTTTAATTTTATATATTATTATGATTATTATTATTAGCACTGTGTCTTACTAACCGTTCGGGTTATACGTACTTACGCTAATGTGTAATGGTAGGGTGGTTGTAAGATGAAATGGAGGACCTACAGTTTAACGTGGGATCCGAACCACGGTGGAGGCCTGGCATTCCCCACATTCACAAGTTGTGATTAATTCACATCTTGTCAGAGGTAAAGGAAGGGTTTGGTAATCAGATAAATCTGTGCCGGGACCGAGGATTGAACCCCGGACCCCCAACACAGAAGTCCGACACCTTACCTCTAGACCGCCAGGTCACCCAAATTTTATATAGATTCTATTAACTTTCATCATGAACCAATATCTTTGGGGGTACAAAGATGAAGAGAAACTATGTCTGAGATTACACGAACAACAAAGGTTGAATGTCCCCGCCTCATATCACGCTTCAGTCTAGCTGTGTGTTTACTCTTTTCTCGTTCTGTTCATTATTGTAGATGTGCGTCGAATAAATTAGCTCAACTGCTCAAATTTTATTTGCAATATAAGTGTACCCTAACATCTGGTATCCACCTCGGCGTGGACAGGATACACAAAAAGAATTAAATAATGTTAGTATACGCATGTGCCCCATTTGACCTTGAGTACACACATGACTTGTGACTCGGAAACGAGTAATGTGGAGCTGCTTAACATTATAGGAGGTCATATTCTGAAAATTTAAAAATGACACCTGGACACGGGAATCGAACCTGGGACCTTATGCTTAGTACGCTAATGCTCTTACCACTGAGCTATCCAGGATTCGTCCCGTGCCCAGGGTCATTCTTCACTCTTCACTCATAGTTTAAGGCAGAGTCTTATAGGAAGTGGGGAATGCCAGGCCTCCACCGTGGTTCGGATTCCACGTTAAACTGTAGGTCCTTCATTTCATCTCATAATCACCCTACCATTACACATTAGCGTAAGAGCGTATAACCCGAACGGGTAGTAAGACGCGGTGCTAATAATAATAATAATAATAATAATAATAATATAGGAAGTGCTCAAAATGGCCACAATCAGCCTAAATGTAAGCCTGTAGCTGTGTCGTAGAATGCTGCATTATTTAAAAAAAATAACAGGTGTTTTGGACTAACCTGGAACAACCCATAGAACATATATAGATAACAGGTCGATATATATCGAGTTTGGTATATAAACAGTTTAATGGAATCACTTGGATGTAGCTCGGAAATACGGTCAAATGGACACATGTTTATATTAACTTTTTTCGTTGTTTTTGTCTCTCCTGTCCACTGCTTAAGTGAGTTCCACATGTTACGGTACACCATTTTAATAACAAACTGTTACGGTTCTTATTCACTACTCTTATTACTAAACTACAACATTACAAGGAATTATTAGTTATTAATACGTCTATTATATACACATGTCTTGAGTCCGTCACACACGTCTATTACAACGTGAAAACGCGCACTCTTAGTGTTAACACTCAAAGACCCGTTGCTCGACTGTCTTTTGTCACACCTCTCTGGTTTAGCCCTACACTCGGCCCGTTGGAATGTCCCCACCCCCTTGCTATGAGTGGTGGCCCAAGCCTGGTGATTGTTCAGGGCTGGCTCGAGCATGGTCTCACTCGCTACACTACCCCCCTCATAAATTGGGCACGTCCCATGCCCACAAAATTATACCCGGCTTGATACCGCTCTGGTGCACACGAGTCTCGTTTTGGGTAGCGCCGTTCGGACTCTGCCCCCTGCTCGCACGCTCGTGTTTGTTGAAGCTGCTCCCTCAGTCCTGCGGGTACCAGTTTTACCTGGAGGTGCTCTTGTTGGAGAGGGTGGGTGTTTTGACCCTCACGTGACATTTGGTTTGACAGTTCCTTTTCCTCCTCCCGTGTTTCAGGTTCTCCAACAACCTTAGGAGCTTCTTTGTTCTCGCCTTCGGTGTCTAAAGCCTGGTACAACTTGAGCCTGTTGAAATGGACAACTAAGCGCTTTTGGCCTTTCTTGACACGATACGTGACATCGGAAACTCGTTTTATTATCACGTAAGGCCCTTCCCATGGGCGGTGTAGTTTCGGTGAGCATCCACGTTTAACGGCACTGCTAAGTAGCCACACTCGCTGCCCTTCCTCATAAGGGGAACCCGAACATCGTCGATCATAAAGCGTCTTTTGTACGTGTTGGCAGTTTCCCAGTTTTTCTCGAACTTTTTCGTACGCCAACTCGAAACGGCTTCGCATGGCTTGCACAAATAAGGTTTCATTCAAAAACACCTTTTCCGGGTGACCGAATGCAACATCAACTGGTAGTCGTACATCTCGCCCGAACATGAGATAAAACGGTGTGTAGCCTGTTGATTCATGCTGACTAGACCTATAGGCTAACATGACTTGGGGGAGGAAGTTGTCCCAGTCATTGTGTCACTCGTTAACCCACTGGCTCAACATAGCTAGAAGAGTGCGGTTAAACCTTTTGACTAATCCATCAGATTGGGGATGGTATGGTGTAGTCCTTGTTTTCCTGATTCCCAGAAACAAGCACATTTCTTGAAATATCTTGGCTTCGAATTGACGCCCTTGGTCACTGTGGATTTCATCAGGAGCTCCAAACCGACACACGAATTCCTCAATTATTATCCTTGACACTGTCACAGTTTCCTGGTTAGGCATGGCATATGCTTCTGTCCACTTCGTGAAATGATCCGCTACAACCAGGATGTATTTATTGTTTTGGGTGGTCTCAGGGAGTGGGCCCAAGATGTCTACGGATATTCGTTGTAATGGGTATCCTGGTCGACGATTGATGAGTGGTGCTCTCGCAGCCATATTTGGGGATTTCCTACGTGCACAATCATGGCAGGCTTTGCACCACACCTTCACATCTTCCAGATGCCCAGGCCAATAGAACCGCTCCCGAACTTTCTCTAACGTTTTCTTAAATCCCAGATGACCTCCTGTTGGTGAACTATGGAGGGCCTCCATGACTTCAATTTTTAGGTCTCGTGGTAGAAGTAGCTGAAGTCTGTTGTTCCTAATATCTCCCTCCCCCTGTCGATACACCAAGCCGTCCCTTAGTGTCAAACTATCCCATTGTTCCCATAGTCTTAACACCTGACGACTTTCTTGCACGATTGAGTCTCGGGGTGGCTGTTCTCCCGCTTTACACCACTGCACTGCATGTTTAACTACAGGGTCTTCTTCCTGTTTCTTCTGTAGTTCTTCTAGCGACCATCCGAAGCTTTTGATCGCAAGAAAATTCACATCCAGTACTTTACTTAAACTTCCCTTGAAATTGTTAGGTGCTTCAAATGCATCTTCCTTCGCACTCTCTCTTCCACATTGTTGACATGGCCGCCGGGATAGGCCATCAGCATTCTCATGGGACTTGCCATTTCGGTGTTGTACTGTGAACTCTAGCTCAGCAAGTTGTTCCAGCCATCGTGCAACCTGCCCTTCTGGCTCTTTGAAAGATTGAAGCCAGCGTAAGGAGCTATGGTCTGTTCTGACAATAATTGGCTTGCCGTATAAATAGTGCCGAAAATGTCTGGTGGCAACAACTAGAGCCAACATTTCCTTTCTTGTCACACAATAATGTCGCTCTGCCTTTGTCAATGTGCGACTCATATAGGCTACTACCTTCTCTTCGCCATCACATTTAATGCTCAATACAGCACCTATACCTATATTGCTTGCATCTGTATCCAGAATAAAGTTATCTTCAGGTGAAGGAAATGCCAGAACAGGACTGGAAGTAAGGCGTTTCTTTAGCTCTTTGAAAGCTGTTTCACAGGTTTGATCCCAGGTAAACCGCTCCCCTTTTTGTGTAAGCTTGTAAAGAGGTGCAGCCACGTTTGCAAAACTTTTAATGAATCTGCGGTAATATGAAGCAGTTCCTAGAAATGCCCGAAGTTCCTCTATGTCTTTTGGTGCCGGCCACTCCTCAACAGCACGCACCTTCTGTGGGTCTGTTGAAATTCCCCGTCCTGAGATGGTATGTCCCAAGAAATTGACTTGAGGCTGCATGAGCTGACACTTTGAAGGCTTTAGTTTTAGCCCTGCTTCTCGCAAACGTAAGAACACATCTTGAAGTCGAAGTAAATGTTCATTGAATGTTTTCCCATAAACTATTACGTCATCTAGATAAACCAGTGTGGACTTCCACTGCAACCAAGCTAAAATTAAGTCCATTAGACGTTGGAAAGTGCTAGGTCCATTGCACACACCGTAGGGTAGGACTTTGAATTCATATAGCCCCCCTTCCCCTGTTGAAAATGCGGTCTTTGGGCGATCCTCGGGGCCACTTCACATTGCCAGTATCCTGATGCCATATCCAGGGTACTGAACGATGTTGCACCTCCTAGTGAGTCCAGGAGATCGTCGATCCGTGGAAGAGGGTAAGCATCCTTTTGTGTTACTGCGTTTAGCTTCCTGTAGTCCACGAAAAATCTTGTTGTTCCATCCTTTTTTTGCACAAGGACAATGGGAGAACTCCATGGAGATGATGACGGTTGTATAATATCATCCGAGATCATGTCCTCCACTACCCGGCTCGCTTCTCCCCGCCGATGTATTGCGAGACGTCTTGGTGGCTGCCTGATAGGAATAGCACTACCCGTTTCAATGTGATGATAAATACGATTAGTTCTCCCCAGGTCATTTGATCCCTTGGAGCAGATATCACTAAACTCGTTTAGCAAGCTGCATAGTCTTTGGCGCTCTTCCTGGTCCTATTTGCATTTTGTCAAGTCAAAAAGATGTTCTACTCGTTCGTCACTCGTGTTTATTTTCCCAATTGTTGCAACTGGCATCTCTTGAGGTACTTCAAAGAACTTGCCTATCGTCGTACCTGCCCGCAATGTAACTGGCGAGGGACCTGGGTTAATAAGTCTAATTGGTAATTCCTTGTTCTGTATACTTGCCAATACATGGGCAGCCATAACTCCGTGCTTCTCCCTAAGGTTGGCCGAAGGCTCTAACAATCCAATGACTTTATCGTGAGCTGTGTTAACCAATCCACGAGTGAACACCTCACTATATGATGGTACTATCATTGTTTTGTCCACAGCTACGTTCCACACGCTAGCTCCATTCACATTATTATTTTTTGGACCTCTTATCAACCCTACCACTGAGTCACCTAGCCTTAGCTCTGAGCTAGAGAGTAAAACATCCCCCTGATTTTTTATGAGAAAATCTACTCCAAGAATGCACTGTTGGGTAATATTACACACGACTAGTAATCTATGTAGCACTTGAGTAACACCAATCTTCACAGTCATTTCAACCTCTCCCTCCGTATTTATTGTATCTCCACTCGCGTTCACGATACAAGCTAATGTGGGTGCTACCGACATTTTAGACCGTCCTTTAACACTTTCCCACACGTCTCTGCGTATTGAGGACACGGCGGCACCAGTGTCAATTAAAATACGAACCGCACAACCTTCTACATGTCCGTTCACGTTCACGTTCTGACTCTACACTCCATACCCCAAATGTACCAGGGTACTTGTCGATGGCCTCGTGGTCCGCGCTGACATGTGTGGACGCCGAATCAATCTGGCGCCCCTCACTCACGTGTGAACTTACCTCACAACTACCATCCCGTGTGAATGCTTCTCAGCCAGCGCGCGTTCCGTGATCGTGGGTAGATCCTCCTCGGGTGGCACGCGTTTACCGGTCTCTTGTGAAGCCTCCCCATTCGGCGCGCATTTCGCGGTTCCGTGTGGATCCTCCTTGGCCGTCGCGTGTTTCACGGTCCCGTGTGAAGTCTCCTTGGCCATCGTGCGTTTCGTGGTCCCGTGTGAAGTCCCGGCCAGCATGAACTCGTTCACACTGGCCGCTGGCCATTTCCCTGAGGGCACTGTGCCCGTCGGTGGCCGTTTTCGCCACAAGCCCAGCATCTCATTGTTCGACCAGATGATGATTGTAATGGGCGTCGGTCACCCCGCTCCCGTGATGCAGAAAGTGTGGTTGATAATTGCTGCATCGCTGTCGTCATGGCCTGAAGTGTCTTTTGTTGTTCCTGAAGCAGCTTGCCCATATATTGCAGAGTAAGACCCGCCACTATGCCCGGAGGATTGGTGGGCGTCTCATTTCCACTTGTGTGGGTTGGTAGCGTCCTCGAACGTTCCACTTCGAGGGTAGATTCTGTTTCTACAGCAACAGTCATAGCTTCGTCAAGCGTTTTAGGTCTAGCCTGTCGCACAAATAAACGCAATTGCGCGTCATTTAACGCTTCTATAAATTGGTCCTTGGCGAGAACATCTCTCACAGCCACATCTAAATTTGGGAAAGCTTTAGCTGAAAGTCGACGTAAATCCAGCCCGAGCGACGGGAGTGGTTCCGCGGGTGCATGACGTCGGTTACGAAACATGGCTTTAAAAAGTTCGTCTCCTTGCCCCGGGGCCAGAGCTTGTTTTAATCCATTTTTAACTGTAGAATATTGTTTTTGTTCTTCTTGGTCCAAAACAAGATATGATTGTAACGCTTTACCGGCCAAACTTGCCGCAAGATACGCGCATTTCATTGCGTCATCCGACCAATTGTTCACTGTGGCCATTAACTCAAAATGGGCGATCCACTCTGACACGTCACTTTGACCGTCGAATGTTCGAGGCATTAATACAGCGCTAGCCATTGTAGTTTAATATAGTATAATATAATAAAATACTATCCCACCGCTGCCACCACTGTTACGGTTCTTATTCACTACTCTTATTACTAAACTACAACATTACAAGGAATTATTAGTTATTAATACGTCTATTATATACACATGTCTTGAGTCCGTCACACACGTCTATTACAACGTGAAAACGCGCACTCTTAGTGTTGACACTCAAAGACCCGTTGCTCGACTTGTCTTTTGTCACACCTCTCTGGTTTAGCCCTACACTCGGCCCGTTGGAATGTCCCCCACCCCTTGCTATGAGGGGTGGCCCAAGCCTGGTGATTGTTCAGGGCTGGCTCGAGCATGGTCTCACTCGCTACAAAACCATTTACATTTCTAATAATTTTTTTTCTTGGTGTCAAAAACGTGAAAGAAGTTGTCCATGGGTCTGTCTTGAGTATATGATTTTAACGTAATGTATTGTATTGTATGGTGTGTGTGTGTGTGTGTGTGTGTGTGAGAGAGAGAGAGAGAGAGAGAAAGAGAGAGAGAGAGAGATAGAGAGAGTCCTCCACTGGTAACATTGTAACAAATCCACCCCAAACTTTTTTTATACTCACTTTGTATATTGTTAGAATTGAATTGAAAGTATTTACCCTCATCTAGGTAATTTAGCTATAATAGGCAATTTCTAATTTAATTTTTAAACAAAAATTTAAAATTCAATAAAAAAAATTATAATCATTTTATGACCCTAAGCCATTTTTTTTACATACAAGCCCAACCATTTCAAATATATTATTTTTATTTTGACATATTTCTTGTGAATTTAGAAATTTAGCGTCTTTGGCAAAATTTGGTTTTCCTGCAAACATTTTTATACAATTTTTTTATATCAATTGGATTTCCAAAAGGTACAATTTCTCTTCAAATTATGAACTATACGCAAAAAAAGTTTTGTTAGCAAAATAGTGTTTTTATATAAAAATGTAGTTATTCTTTACACAGAAGTTTTGAA